>OX421970.1:49455107-50055107 GCA_949128135.1 Parasteatoda lunata
GCCTACAGTGCCCTATATTTGATTCAGTAGATATAATGTTTGGCATATATTTTTATTTACTTCTGTACGGTAATATTTGTCACATGAATGTATAATGATTCTTTGTGATGTATTGTTCTAAAGTTGAGTTTTTATACTTTGTTTCAATCAAAATTATTAAATTAAGATTGGATTGCGTGAATTTATGTTAGTTATTTTGTAATATTTTCATATTGTGCATTTACGTAGAAACATAAAGTTTTCTAATCAACTTAAAATCTTTTATTTTACAGTTTATTTCGACAATGCGTGAAAAGTATTTTTTTCATATTTTTATCCATTCCTGTGCATTTCTATTTCCAATTATAAAAAACAGAGAAGAGGCAAAAATGTGCATTAATAACATTTTTCCGTATTTATTCTCCCGTTAGTTTTAAAGGATTAATGTTGCATTAAATCCATGTTACTACTTATTAAACTCAACATTGAAATAATTACAGGAACAAAAAAAATTATGATAAATTAAATATTTAAATCAAACCATAATTTACTTGTCTTCTTTAACAAATGACATCCTAAACGAATTAACATCTGATTATTTCATAGAACTTAAATAAAATAAATGGCCATACAATTTTAAAGACATTTATAAGTCCAATAAAAATAATTCAATTTCAACTCCTCAATCTGACTGATAGTTAAGTTTTTTGCCAGAGCATGGCACTAAAGCCATTTGGGCCAGACTGTTGGCCTTTTCTAGCGCATCGATTAAAAAACGCGTCGTCTTTTTACATGCTCTAGTATTAGTGTAGAAACTGTTTATATATTTCTCTATGGTTGCTACCGAAATATTTATTTTAACTAAATATTTATCTGTACCAATATAAGCTGAATTTAACTTCCTAAAGAGATGATTTATATGAGCAACTATGTCAACTAAAAATTTTAATGTAATTACAAAAACTAGCAAATGGGGTTTACTAAATCATAAATCAACATTGATTTTAATATATTACTGTCGATATCGATTGGCTAAAGTAAAAATAAATGTAAAAAGTTTATAAAAAAAATTTTAAATTCAAAAAAAAAAAATTAATGCTTTATTATGATCACTGGTTACCCATTGGACAAATGCTTTTTTTTTCTGGTTTGACTCCGATAAAAGCCACAACATTTCAAATCATGGGTTGCAAAAACTATCTCAATTGATGTATGTCGTCGGATTGGTTTTCAAATCCTGGCTATACACGTATGTCAAGACGTCACAAAATACTTTTCCTTCTTCAGTATTCATATTTATATTAAAACCACCTTCAAGACAGTAATTATAAGTTAATAATATAGAATATAAAAATACTTTAAATTATTATTACGTAAATACATTAAGAATGACTGATGGTGGAAATAAAGAGAAAAAAATAATTCTAAAAAAATTATCAAACAGCAGCAGTCGCCATAGCAACGCATGCAATGACGACGCACGCGCACTATTTATTATTACTCTTGAACACAGTTGAAAGGTGTGATGACGTCCAAATAAAGTGCGCACGTCATAAAACCCAAAACAAGACCCAGTTTGCCGATGGGTAAAAAAAAATTCAATCAATACTATCAATTATTAGATAACATTTATGACTTTGTTTCCACATTATTGATATTTTTCTTTCAATGCCGAGTGCCAATTTTTTTTTTTTTTTGATATATCACTAATGATAGAAAATAAATATATCTCTGTAAGAAAAAATACCGTAAGTGACGTTACATTTTGTTTTGATTGCCAAAACGAACAAAGCTAGAAACGAATTGTGTGGTGAATATACAGAGAACGAAATAGTTTCAATTAATTGTTCGAGTATTCTTAACTGTTTAACATGTTGTAAAAATTCTGAAACCAGTAAGAATACAACTAAAAAGTGAAATTTGACAAGCTATCAAATTTTGTTATTGTATCAATGCCATTTGCATCTATGAACTTAAAAACGAGTTTGTTTGTTTTTTTTTTCCGAAATTCTGATTTGTTCAAAAATTATTGCAATTTCAAATGCTTTTTTTTAAAATATTTTCTTAATTTTTTGCTTTAAAAAGTGATGACTATCCAAGCATTGTGGTAGAAAATTTTGTTTACTTCTCTATTTTATTTATGCCGAAGGTTTAAAAAAAATAAGAAAGAGATTAGATGTTGCTTTATATAATCAATCATATATATAATGGAAATAATTATGTTGTCCTCTTAACCCCCATAACGAATTTTTTAAAAACAATTAAAATTTAGTTCAATAATTCAAGAGAGATAAAATACGCTGCATATTTGAATTGATATAATAATATAAAAATTCCGTTATATATCCTTAACAAGTAAAATTACCTCTCTTAAATTTCTTATAGTATCACCCATTCCGTTTTCACAAGATTAGTTTTTCATTTTTACAAAGTTTTCAAATTCAAGTAATCATTCATCTCGTTACGATTAGCGAAATGTTTTTACATCAAATTATAATAATTATATATAAAAAAGCATATAATAAAAATAAATATGGTATATAATAAAAAACAACAATAATGAAGGACAAGCAATTATAGGATTTGGAGAGAGGAGTGAGAAGGGACTGAGCCTCATAAAATTTTTAATAAATCTCCAAAAATAGAGCTGAACCTCGATTTAGCGTACTCTGATTTAACGAATTCTCCTATTTAACGAATATTTTTTCTGTCCAGACAAAAATAGTGCTAAAATGCTCTTATTTAACGAATTTTTAGCTTTGATTTAACGAACAACAATCACTGGAAAAAGATTCTCACATAAAACTAAACAAATTGCACTTAAAATTTTAAATATCTTCAAACCAAGTGTGTAACTATATGCATGTATTATGTATTAAATTTTAAAAGCAAGTAGCATTAAAGAATTAAGATCATTTTCAAAGTTGATTTACTAACATGTAACTTATAATTTTTAAGCTCGTAGTAAACAATAATCACTTTTTTTTCATATCCGTATATCTAAGGGTATTTTGTATTGATATTTTTAGACCATACTCTTTAGAAAAATTGATATTCGAATTAACGAATTGCTCGATTTAACGAACGGGTTTGTCAGTCCCAATCAATTTGTTAAATTGAGGTCCAGCTGTATCATCATTTAATGCTAGAAAAATATTAAGCTTGTATGTGTCGGAAAAATATGTTCCTTAAAAAGAAAGTTTTTTAGTATTATACGCATATGATGAATTTGCATTTTGTATTGATCTCATTTTTGAAATTTACCAAAAAATTGTACTGTTAATTCAATGAGTGCAACACATATAAAAGCAGTAAGAAAACTTAATTACAGAGTAAAAACTGAACTCTCAATCTCTGAAACTTGTTATTTGAACCGTAAGTAATTTAAGTTAGAAAAACAATATACCCATGATTAGATTGTTAGAACATAATCCTTTATTTAAATTTAAAAACAATTTTGTCGAGAGGGTTTGGAACTAATTTAAAACTTTAATTTTCTCTATGTCATGTGCAATTTTTTGACAAACAAGACAAGTAAGAAACAGTGTAAAATTAAACTTAAAAGACGCGTACAACCGAAATGTTTTGTGATAGCTTATGTCTGAGAACTGGCTTTGCACTGACTGTAGCTTAATTTTCCTCTTTCATTGCATAAGCACAAACGATTTCGAAATATTTTAATTAAACCAAAAAGTATAATTATTTTATACTTCTATATTTTATAGAATTAGTATTTCTCGAATTATTTTTATTTGTAATGTTTCATACTTTTATTATTATTATTATTATTATAAATCCTCATATAGATACCTACAAGAGACGTAGTGTGTGAATATCGATCCTGATTTTGAATCATGGCATTTGTTTATGTTAACAACTGTTCTTTTCATATTATTTCAAGTAAGCCAAGCCCATCAAGTATTAATTCTCTTAAGTGACACATTCAATATTCTCTCACAAAGATTTTAATTTTTTCACTATTCATTTCATACTTATTACAAAGACAAGCTATGAAGAACATAAACTAATTATGCATCGAAGTTACCAAATACACAAAACAAAATTAATCATGGCACATTTAAATTACTTACACAAATAGTAAATCTAAGTTAAGTAAAAGACGTAGACAAAAAAGAATTATACTTTAACAAATTCGATGTGTGATACGGTTATGTATTTAATTAACATTCTAACGCATAGAAATCATTCATAGATCAAAACATCTACAATCAAAACATAGAAATCATTATTTTTGGTTCAAGATTTATTTTAATTTTTAATGATTTCAAAATGTTAACAGAAAGCCGCGATATCTTAAAAAAGAAGTACTTGTTATTTAACATCCTGTCGTCTTAATACAAATATCTTCTATTGACGTCAATAAAATTTAAATTGACATCAACAAAATTTAAATTAACACTATTAACACAGCAATTGTATAAAAATACTTCTCTGCTTTTACCATTTTTATTAAATAAGCACATGGGCCGAAATACATCACAGTTGAAATTAAAAGTAAATTTATATTTCAGAGGTATTTTTTCAAGTTTCGAAAAATATATACCCTCTATAAATTCTTATAAATACTTCTATGATAAAGTCTTAAAAATATTTTTTAAAAATTTAAAAATGAGTTTTGAGACAGTTTATTATTTCGGTTGTAAATGTATTCCTTTCTAAACCTGCGACTAGAGTTTAAAAATATACCTGGTATAGGGGAATAAACTATAAAACTGGATACTGTAGCTAACCTCATTTTGCCCACGGACGCATGTCTGACATTCTTGTTCGAAACATCAAACGAAAACGAAATTTCTTTCGACGTACAAGATGAAACTTTAAAATTTAATTACACAAAATAATTAAGGTATGTCTAAGCTAAAGCCACTTAATGTGCCCACCTTCTAATTATGCATCAATAACACTAAGTGACGTTTTTTTAGTTGCATGAAATTTTTTAATGGATCATGGATATTTTCACGTCAAAGATTTGAAGTCTGCAATCGGTTTCTCTCTCCAAGCTACAGTTAAAGGGCATTTTTAGTCTATTCTTCGCCGAAGTAAACAAATTTAAGAACGATATATATAACAGGAGGTCCCATAAATGGTGCTACAAACTTCTAGGGAAGTTAAGCCACATCATCAGGATTAAAATTGCATAAGAATCCGAACCCATTCCCCTGAAATGTCGTCATACGTCAGCTGCGGGCAACTCTCAATTATGAACTGTTTCTTCGTGTGCTTCTGAACATGCCATAAAGGAGGAAGTGCCCCTAGCCGCATAAGACATTTCCGGGCATGGATTTCTGCTTAATCCTGATGATGTGACCTATCACCCCCAGGAAGCTTGTCACAACATTCACCCGATCTTCTGTTGTATATAACCTTTTCAAACTTGTACATTTCAACAAAAAACAGACTAAAAAAAGTAATTTCAAAACAAATATATTGCTTTAGGAGCGAAACTAACTTTAAATTTGCAATCGCCACACTTGAATTACGCGAGATCAAGTATTTGTATAAATACAACAAAGAATTCGTTCACCAGAGCAATCAATTGCTAATTTCTAGCCACCAATATATTAATTGAAGTCACTACTTGTGTCTTTTAGTAGAAAGTTGTGAAACTTCATGCATGTTGATAAATTTTGTTTTGATCTAAAAAATGTAAAACTTCATTTGAAAATGATATAGCGTAATCTCGTTGTTGCCTCATCGAATTCATCAATTGCTCGAATGCTGAGTAGCAATTGATCTAGTTCAACCCATAGGACTGGGCATCCTTATACTGAGACTACTTCTAAACGAAATCCAAAATTCTTTCCTTTCCCTACCTATCAATTGCTCCTTTAATTACTTTATCTTGAACGTATATTAATTCACGTTCCTCTACCACTAGGTAATAATTTAGTACATTTCTTCTAATTTGTCAGTGCAAGCAAATCATGGATAACAGTGAGATGTTAATTGTGTTTCAGATTTTTTCTGATAATATTTAAAAACTCTGTTAAATCAGCATCATTTAAGCTAGTCAACAAGGATCGTATTCTTTGTTAAAATTGAATTCACTGACATATTATATACAGAAGGCCTTCAAAGAGCAAGCCTGATATACTATGGATAGGCCAGTGACCCAACCAAAAAAATCATATTGAGGCTAATATTTAAGAGTTTATCAAATTGTACAATAAAAAAAACCGTAGTCACTGATTTATGGAAAACGTCAAGAGTTTATCATTAGATAAAATTTTCATTTATTCCTTCTAAATGAACACTATATATCGTGTGGGCTGTGTTGGTTTCTAATCAGCATTTTCTATTTATGAGTCATAGTTATAATAACACTGCTGATTTGCTCCTTACTGATTCAGCATGACTGATTTGTATTAAAGTGATATTCATTAAAAAAAACTAGCTACCGATGCATCCAGAAAAACTTTCGGGTTCAATGAAAGTGACTTGTTTCCTACAATGGCACTCAAGTTTATTTTTCCATTATTTGCTTAAAAATTTTACAATTGTAATGTTTATATTTGGATTTTCGTAGTATAGAACACAACAATTACTTTAATAAGGACAGTGTAAAAAACAATGCCCTGAATAAGATTTGATTTAATGATCGGATCTTCACGTTCTAGGGCCCAATCATTATGGTTTGAGAAGGTGACCTAAATATGCTAGTTAATTACTGCAGACGATATTTTAAGTTCCGAAATCAGACACAAAAACGTACTTTCACTGAATAAAAATATCTTCTCTTTTTTGACAGGTTAGGAATCCTGACTCTAAAAATATAAAAAATAGTCTTAATATGGGAAATATGGTCCTGATAGTTTCGTCGGGAGAACGCTCGTAAGCTTGGACCACTTAATGCCTATTTCAATTTTTTCGTATTTCTTCATATATCGAAATATAAATCGAACTTTTAATGCGAGACTTCTTTAAAACTCGATTCCTCGGGAACTATTTAATTGATTTCCTTCAATTTTGTAATATAAATTTACATTCTTTCAAATGATGTAAAAAATTATGTACTTTGCGATTCAAAACACTTTGACTATCATTAAATAAAGTAATAATAAATAATAACAAATAATAAATATTTACAAAAAGTTATTTTTTGCATAGAACAGGTTTTAATTAAATAAATTTTGTAATTGTATGCCAGAATTTGTCAATTCACTTAAAAAAATTTCGAGATATGGGTAAATGCACAAAAAAAAAAAAAAAATTAAAATTAAGGGGTATAATTTTGGACCGCTCTCCTGACAAAACTATTGGGATCATATATCCCAGATTGATGTTATGCTTCATATTTTAAAGAGCAGAGATCCGAATCTCCTGAAAAAAAGGTATGTTTATTCAGAGAAAATACGTTTTTTTGTCTCAGTTCATAACTTAAAATATCGTCTCTACTAATTGATTGTCATATATGAGGCCACTCTTTCGAACCTTTAAGATTGAGTGCTGGAAAGTGAAGATCCAATCGTTAGATCAAAAGTTATTCAAAGTGGGATGTTTTTTTTTTTTCTATTTGGCCACTGTACAATTTTGATCACATTAGTTTTCACGCTTGGGGTTTTTAAAATTTATGATCTTGTTTATGTGATATGTTAATAGCAACCTTCCCCTTATAAATGAAGAGTTTAGGGGCAGAAGTTGGCATGCGACAGTAAAAAGATTCACAGTTTTAAGTTTGAAATCATGCTTCGGTCATCTGAAACTATAAAATATTTATTCCTTATCCCGAGTAATTCAATTGGGTACTTGAAACTCAGGAAGAAGATCACTGATGCACTGACCTATGACCTCAGCACCAGCTGGTTGTTTATAAACAAGATGGCATGTTAATATTCTGGATATTGCTAGCTAAGGTTGAGCTCCACACAAGTTAGAATGTTAATTAACGTGAAGTCAAATAATCGCAACGCCCTGTCGCAAATCGAATTTTTTTTAATATAATTCTTTCTTGTCTATGTCTTAACCTAGATTTAAATTCTTGTTTATCTATTTTACTTGGAGTGTTTATTTTTGTTTTTTTGTAACTGGTAGCTTCGTTGCATAATTAGTTTGCTTATGCTCTACATAGCTTCGTGCCTGTTTTTGTGCTAAGTAATAAATAAACCATATAAAAATATATAGAATATGTCACTATTTGACAGGCTAAGCTTGCTCGAAAAAGAATGGAAAATACAGTTGGTATTATTAATAAATACCACGTTTCAAAAGTCAATCAGGATTAATACTCACACTGACATCACTTGCAAGTATCTAAATAAATAGTTTTTAATTATTAAAAATGCTTTGCAAACAGCTTCCCGCTGTCACTATACTTTTTAAAGAAAATGTATTTAAATTCACTGAAATATGATTTAGTACAGTTACAAAAATCTTCAAATAAGAGTCTCGATTTGGTAATTAATCAAAAACAATCAAAATTAATCCAACAAATAGTCATTATTTTAAATAAATCCTTTCTTTATTCGTACAAAATAAGCTTTTAATTTTGAATCAAAATTTTCATTCAAATTTATATTTTTGTTCTCACTAAATTGAATAAGTCATTTTTTGCAGTATATATCACAGCGAAGTATTAATAATGAAAAATGAAAATTAATTAGCATTAAAGATCTCATATACCAGTTTAATTAAAAAAGTTTGTATGTAAATCCAAGTGATAAATCATACGAGCGAATTAGGAGACTCAGAGTTAATCTATTCTTTGATACTAAAGGTTAAAAGCAAGAGACTGAATAGATGATTAATTTAGGGAATGGTTCACTCCCAATGATACTCGCAGCTCGACAATAGTTCACTAGCAAAACAGGTTGTAATTAATTATAGGGAAACATTCTACTAATAACCAGAAAAATTTGTTTGCAGTATAATGATGGGGAAGCTTATTCTGGTAAAATTAATGAATAAAGACATAGAAATATTCTACTAAGTTTTTATAAATTAAAATGGAAGTATCCGTTGAAATATTGATATTAAATTAAAATATGTGTTTACTGTCTTGAAAAAGCATTGCGCTTTTCAAACAAAATAACTGGTTAAGGTAAGGCAAAGTAGTATACTTAGTTTGAAATATGTTTTAAAATTTTTAATTTATTTATTTAAAAGAGCTAAAAATATTTTAATGAACACATTGTGCTTTTATATTCTTAAAAATGCAAAGATATTTTAAAAAAACAAAAAATTATTTTTTATTATAAATTAAATTATAACATGTTCCCCGTCCTTTGGGTAATGAAAATATTAACCAGTGTAAAAATATTGTAAATTAGTTAAGCTATAAAAAATATTGCGATATATTGTAAAATATCGCTGTTTTTTGACAGCATATCGCGAGAATACTCTACCAATATCCCCAAGCACTAGTATGAACACATTTTGGGAACTCCCAACGTTTAACGGACTACTCCACGTAAGAAAATATAAGTCCTTGCCCTTTTTTTTTACAACGACGCATTGCAGATAATAAAACTCAAAACCTTCTTTCAGGAAATTATACTTTATTACAATTTTGCTTTCAAACTGTCAGTAAACTAAATTTGTTACAACCTAGTACAATAACGTTAGAAGTTAGATTCATTTTCGAAGCTGAGGTTAAACGATGTTATTGTTTCATAAAACTTATAGAATGCTATTCCTTTCCCTAATGTAGCAGCTAAAGAAATGAGACATTTTTTTTTTTTAAATATCTCTTGGAGATTTAATAGGAAGCTGTAAGACGTTTGAGAGCTATATACAATTTAATAGCACTAGAATACTTTATCTGATTCACGACTCAGAAAACCAGTTTATTTTTTTATAACTATTTATTTTTCACAACGCTCGCTAATTTTATGTTTTCATCGCCTTGTTAAGAAAGCACGACATCTGACAATTAAAAATTGCAGTATTGAATTTTAAATAAAAGTTCTTACTGGATCTTAAATGATCAATAAAGTAAAAAATTAAAGAGCAGTGTACACGGTGTTGCGTAAAGGTTGCGCTTAATCTGTAATTTTGGGGCATTTTGTCAAAATTGAAAGCAAAAAAGTATGCGCATTACGGGCTACAAATTAGTAATAAGGCTGCCAAAATCAAATATGCTACCAAACTCTGTCAGATTACAGTAGAACAACGCGAATGTAATAAATATTAAAACAGGTTTGATTGGAGGTTGAAATTTGAAACGTTTTTAATAATCGTTTAGGAATATATTCTGTTTTCATCGACTATCAAACCTGCCTTGTTGCTTATGACATTCCCTTCCTGTACTATGGTTTTAGAGATTTAAATAGCATTTTTGTTTTCTACCGCATAAGTATTCTCAATTGCTTTTGTGTGTGCTTTTTTGTTTATAATTAAGTATAAATTTCAAATAAGTATTAATTGTGGTCCTTACAGAATACCCTGCATATGAACAAAATTAAGTTTTTAATGTCTATCTTAAAATTACTTTGCAACTCAATTGCGAAACAATTGAATTGGAGTACAATTTTGAGAAGTTGTTGACGACTTTGGAGGTATATTTTTTTTCAAAATATCAAAATGAAAACTTAAATGATTTTAGATACTTCTTTTTAGCTATTTTGTGCTTTATAGGTTTTTCCTTTATCTGCACTGTAAACCATTCCGGATCGAACTTAAGTATTAAGTACCGACACTTTGTGTGCATTCTTACAGTAATATTTATTTAATTAGAGTGATTCAGCAATTTTGTGGTAATTATTTCTACGAAAATAATGTATATCAGATCTTTTTCGTTCCGCAACATCTTCCGGTAAATATGGATTTTACGGTAAAGATGCCGGCATCCTGAGTGTTGGTGCTTTTTCTCGTAATTAAATCTGCAATTTTTTTACAGTGCAGATACATTTTTCTTTCTTTGAATCAAATGGTGATTTACGTATCGGCTTTTTTTTTTTCGAGCTATAACTTTCGAGCTATCACTTTCAAGTTATCACTTTTATAGAATTAAATTATCACTAAGTTATAACTTTTAAAAATCTAACAATTCTAACATGGAATCAAAATGAAAAAAAAAAATTCAATAATGAAGTTTTTGACAGTTTAATTTAAATACATCAATGAATTAACTAACTATAGACTGATTTAGTCCGAGCATATAATGCTCTGAATCAAGTTTGCATTAATAATTGCCTTATCTGCCTTTCACTAAATAAAAATTGGCTATTATGGGAGCAAATATTTTATGATCGGCCAAGGCATCAGCTTGGATTCCTTTTCAATTCCTCCTCTAGTCTTTGTTAAAAAATTAAAAAAAAAACGCTGTAAGTGAATTGAGTATAAAAATGTGTTCTTGGGACCATATATTTGCTTCTTTTAAAAATTCAGTTGGTTTTGATTCCATTTTAATGGACGACAAAGCGCACCCACATATACCTGATTACGCCAAGGATTTCCTCGTATGTGAAATCATTCACCGGAGAGCATAACCAGTTCTATCTCTAGACCTGAATCTGATAGAGAATAGTCTGGAATACCTCAGCTGACTAGTTGTTATGATGATTCTTCCTCCTTGATTGTTACATTACTTCATGTCGAGTCTTCGTTTCCGATTTCACCCCAACTTAATTAGCAGCAAGAAAAGACTTTGCCACTTGTGCATTGCAGCAAGGAGAGTACACATTCTTTATTAAAAACCATGTTTGTAATTTTTTATGGACAATTTTCCACTTAATAATCTGATGCGCTGCTTTTTTCTAAGAAGAGACTTTCCTGTCAAGTTTCCTTGTTTTTATTTTATTTTATTTTATTTCATTTGTTTATTTTTTTTTTGTTTAAAATCCTGGTTGTATTTAAATTTATTTAAATTTCTAAATGGCAATAAATAAAAACTGTTTAGAGCACATTTCCTCCAAATTTCTTGTTTTTGTGTTCATTTGTACTCCAGTTCCACATAAAGAAACTTATACCTTTATCTTTGAAGGGAAGTGTACAAAACATTCAATGTGATTGATGAGTGACACTTAATTGTAAGTTTCCTGCAACTGCTTTTCTTTATGTAATGTCTCCCTTAGTACTATAAAGTTCAAATCGGTGATTGTTGGTTGACTCGTAAACCATTCTTGGCTTATACCGACCACAGTGCTGATGTAAAATATCCCCATTTTCAGAAGAATCCCAATTTTGTTGGTTTACGAATAGAAAGCTTATATAGTTTTCTTCACCATGGAATTCAAATTCAGGCTAATTTCACTGAAAGAGAAACGAATATGTACCAATAATTCCCCTTTCCCTAGAGGAGGCCAAAAATTCCCTAATCCCGTGGGTTGAGTTAAAACCTATAAAACTTAAGTATTCAACACTAGGACATCTACTGTGTGAATTTACTTCTCACTACTATTACTATTCATATTACACTAATAGGAATTTATATATATATTTCTCTTACACGGCACCAAAACAAAGCCTCATTACAACTTCCCGAATGGCAACGTTAGAAAATCGACCAATGATTGCATCTAAAAATGTCACATGCCAAATCTAGCTGAGGTGGCTCAACATATAGCGCTTTTAAAAACGGAAACAATAACCAGAGTGAGCATTATCAGGTTGTTCAATTCAGCTGCGGCAAAAATAAAAATAAACAACTTAAAAAATAAAAATGCTGTTACCAGCTATAGAATTTTTTGAATGTTAACTTAGCAACATAAATCAAAAAGCGCTTGACGTAACAAATCCTTCAATTCTATAAGTGTTGTATCGCCAAATGCCCAAATTAACAATTGCAATTTCAAATTAATATTGAAATGTACAGGTTTAGAATTTTCTATTGTGAAAAGTTTTCGGAACTTCAGTATTCAAAAAAGTATACAAAAGCTAGACGTTAAGAACGTATCCAATGAGCGAGCAAAGCGAGCATTGGATTGCGAAACAATCCGAAATGAACTGCGAAAGCAGTTCCGGGGGTTGGTGAGCGCCAGCGAGCAGGAGGCGAAGCCTCCTAGTATTATGAATTGTCTCTAAAGCTAATTGTTTAAAAAGTGCTGGATGCATATCTTTTTTACTACTGAAGGTCAGAAGCTCCTCATGAAAGAAAACCCACAAAGGGGCCTCCAGACTATAACATTAACCTCTTATGAAATTCAGCAGATTATATTAAGAATTATTTTCAGAAATTATATTACTTATTTCTTTTAATTGAAAGCAAAATTATCTGTTTGAAAATATCGCCTTATACAATAAGCTGTAGTAAGCATCTGTAAATTTTTCTAACCAGAAGTCGTGAAGGTAAAGAATTAGAGATTTATTTTTGTTTACTGAAAGTACAAAAGTAAAGAAAGTTTTAACTTTGTACATATTACTTAGAAAAGTCTATGAATAAAAAATAACCTGTTCCAAACCTTATTTCTATAAAAAGTGTTTTATTAGTATATTCATTTCAAATATTACTGTTTTCACTAAATAAACAATACATAGTACGTAGCGTTCGTAAAAGCAACATGAATTATTTATCGTAGTCCAAATGAGCCCACTCTAATTCTCGCTTGTTTGCATGCAAAGCAGGAGATATATATTTACAATGTCTTTCATTAATAGATAAGTTGTCATTCCGAAACAATCAGAATAATTGGAGGAATTTTCTGTCCTTAATGAGCATTACCTGGCTTATAGCAATCGTTCCAGAGCCCATCAATTAGGATACAACAAATCTTTACCAACACATCAATTAGGAATTGGTTAACACTAAATTCCCAGTGCTATTGCCTGGAAATAATTGGAAATCAAGAGATAATAACAATTGTTTTTTGTGTTGACTAACTGAATTTCTTATTTAAAATAAGGAAAAAACACAATAATTTTCTAACTCATCCAATGTTATTTACTGTAAAATAATTCTTGAATCTTTGAACTAAATTTAAAATAGTTGTTAAATAAATTATGGGGACACATATGTGATCGTGTGATTGTGCAAGGTGATCTGTAATCCCAGTCTTTAATATATGATTTTAGAATCCTTGTCAAGAAAAAGAAGTGAAAAAGTATGCATACCAGGGATCAGGGGTCTTAAATTAGTATTTGAGCAAGGAAAAACTGAAACGCTTTTGATATCAAATAAATCACTATTGAAGAAAGTGATATTCACGGCATCAAAACTTGATTCAATGGGTAAAAAAAGAGAGAGGAGTTGAAAAGAGATTATCAGAAAGCCCATGAGTTTCAACCGGCAATCAAACAAGTTTTAATAATGTTACGCCCATCTTCCTCAAAAGCAATTTCTCAGATATTGATTTTGTTTTTCCCACTCTTAAATATAAATATGCTTACCCCAATACATATTGGAAAAGTTCTTAATCATAACTGCTATGAGCTTAAAACAGTTAAACATGACTGTTAGATCAAATTTAGCCTCTCTTTCATTTATTTATTTTTTGTTCTCTATGCTAGTTTAAAAAATAGTTTAAAGCGTCAAAAAGCCATAATTTTGAGAAAATGAAAAGAGTTTGCAATCTAATTTTTTTACATTTAAAAAGTTACTCTGATGCATTATCTGGGTTCATAAAAATTTGCAAAATAATAAAATATTCATTTACGTTAAGAATTTTAATCTAGGTGGAAAAGTCTCGCCAAATTGATGAATTCAAAAAAAAATTGAAATATTTAAGTTATTTGTTTGTTCCAAAGCCAAGATAATTCTTTACAACAAGAGAGCATGTATTGTTCAAAATTATAACTTTGCCTTATGTATAACTCACTTTAACTGTGGCTTTTTTTTTTCCTTGCTGAAAAAGCTTCTTGCCCATTTTTAAGTTCAAATAATTTTCCTCGGCATAACAGCATACATATATAATTCAGAATTAAAGCTTTGCTTCGAGTAGGCCCTCAAACTGTGACTTTTTTTTTCCTAGAGAAAGAGGAAGAACTTCCAGAATTTATTGATTAAATGCAATACTGAAACAAAAATGCAGAGCACATCACCCATTCGATTCAGAAAATATCGCTTATATATTGCTAGTTATGATGCCTACAACTTTTTGGACTTAAGTGCTTAAGCGAGAGTTTTTCGCATAAATTTCTTCGTACCATTAGAGGCACTTACGTTTCAAAGGAAAGTTCCACATAGCAAAAAGTTTCAAAACTATAAAAATATAAGTCGCAAATTGAATTATTGAATTGCGAGAAAAAATGTTTTAGTAAAGTCATAAATAAAAACTTATGTCAAATTTGTAAATAAATTTTGCGGAACTTATTTCTTTTTCTTTGTTCTTTGGTAAAAAAATATGTTCGATAATCTTTAATAATTGCAAAAAAATCAAAATAGAAATAGAAAAATGATTAAAAATAAAATTTATCTATAGGCTGCACTGAGAAAAAAATTTATTGTCAAAACTACCAGAACATAGTAAAAATTATCGTGATTCTTGCTCTATGAGAGCACAAAAATAATTAGTAATTTTTACCGAAGCACTTTGGTAACAGTTTTGGTAAAATCAACAATAAAATAATATAGCTTCATAATATGTGATAAAATTTAGTAATTATGGTAACATTTAGTAATTCCATCATGATACCTTAATCATGGTACAAAAACCATTTATTCGGTTAAATTTGCTTTTTAGTTTTGTATTTTTTACTGAATGTATGGTAATAAAAACTTTAATTTTGAAAACTAAAATTTTCGGTAAACCATTACCATATAAACGGAAGAATTAAGAAATGAAGGGTTTGAATACCATATATTTTGGTTTTTTTAACCAGAAGTATGGTTTTTTTTTTCTTATCAGAAGTGTCATTACCATGCATTACGATTATTTTACTAGAATTTTTTTCTCCAAATGACGGTTAATAAATTTTTCAATAAATTTTATTAATGACAATATTCGAATAAACTTACTCGTTTAGAAGTCAATCAGAATCAGAAAAATATTTTTTTAATATAGATCAAATATTAGAAATTATTAAGAGATATTCTAATTAATTTAATGTTTTAAGAAAAAAATAGCATTGTTTGAAGATTAAGAACTGGCACTAATTTATAACATTTTCTCGATGATTGTTTTACCATGTTACCGTTGATAAAAAAAAACAGATGCAATTATAATATATTCTATAACTATTATACTTTTTATTGAAATAACTAAAAGCCATTTAAAAATTTGAAATTGATAAAAACACTCGATTAAAAAAGACTTTATCTTAAAAATAATCTGCTAAAATTAAAGAGAACATTGAAAATTACTGATGTTGTTGTTGTTGTTTCTAATCCCCAAGAGGGTCCATCCCAGTTAGAAGAAATCCATAAGTCCAAAAATATCCAGAAAGTCTAAAAATAGATGAGGTTTTGAAAAAACCTCGTCGATCTTAAAATCGATACAGTTTAGAATATGCTGGGGCGAAATCTGAGCAGTCCTACATTTAGTGCAAAGTCCAAAAGTCTTTCGCCCCTGAACACACGAGAGACACCTCAAGTGACCACTTAAAAAGCGAGAGAAACAAATCTGCTGGCTTCTAGGTCCCTCGAAAAGCAAGCCACCTCCAGGACGTTGTCTGAAATACCAACTATGCGGAGGAGGAGTCCACCAGAGGTCCATAAACATTTTTTACACTCTGCAAAGACCTCATTGAAAGTGTAAGTTATATCTGGCTGTAAAGGTTCCAAAGATGCATCTTTAGCCAGTGAGTCCTTCATCTCGTTACCTTTGATTCCAACGTGTGATGGAATCCACTGGTACCCCAAGGTACGCTGAGAGCCTGAAAGTTTGAAGAGCATCTCCAAAATTGAAACCGCAGTCCTGTCTCCAACATTCATCCAGTTGCTAAGGTGTTTGATTGAAGACTTGCTATCCGTCAGTATCAATATATGCTTAAAGTCAGGCTCAGAAATATTCTCAACATGTCTTAGGCCATTTCCAATCGCAATAAGCTCAGATCTGAAAACCGAGCAAAATTCAGAATTTCTAAATTTGAGACTCCATGTGTACGTGGGTGTTTTAATAAAAACCCCACGACTTGAATGACCTTCGTCGCTCTTGTTGCCATCTGTGTATAGTTGTAAAGCATCCGTTGGTATTTGGCTAATAGTTTCAAGAGCCATTTGTCTCATAAATTCTGGGTTGTCTTTACTTTAATGGGCCGGTACAACAGCTCCGTGTGGAAATGGATACCAGAAAAATCAGTAACAGGGCTAAAGCATGACCTCAAGGAATGAGGTTCTATTCGGCAAGGATATTGCAAGTCTACAAGAAGAATTAACGTGGCCAAAGAGAAGGGACTGTTTCTCTTCAGTCTATCATCTGCTCCCCAGTCTTTCCCAGAAATATATTTTAGGATATTTAACCTCTTTCTACACCTCGATTCCAGCAGTCCGATGTGCTTATTGCCAAGAATCTCCTGGTCCATAATAAAACCCAAGTATTTTGCATTCTTTTCATAAGGCAAATTTTGACCGTTAAAACAAATACTAGGTTTATAATTGTATATGTGCCTATTGGTAGTATAAAAACTAACAACAGATTTAGTTGAGTTGAAAACCAATTTGTGTTTTTGAGCAAAGTCACTCGCATCTTTTAGAGTGATATTATCTGCAATAGTCTTAATGTCAGCGCCAGAGGGCGACATCGGCAAAAATACCAACATTACATTTCTTAGAGATCACCTTTTCGATGCCAGCAAAAAATAGGCAGAAGAGCAGAGGTCCCAAGACGGAATACTGCGGAACTCCATGGCCGAGTCTAAAGTTTCTTAAGAGGGTCTTATTGAATTTAACTCTGATAGTTCTGGCCCTTAAATAATCAGAAATCCAGGGGAGAGCGTTACCTCTAATTCTAAAATCATCAAAAAGTTTGATTAATAGCTTATTTCGCCACACTCTGTCAAAAGCCTTTGTTAAATCCAAGAATGCAGCCACAGTATGATTAGTGGGCCGCATATTCTGAGCGTCTCTTACACTCTGGCAAAAATATAAGATTTGGTCAATCGTACTATGGCTTTTTCTAAAACCGTACTGCAAGAAGACTCATGGTACTGGGGAAAGTGTTATAGCTTCTGTTGGCCATTAGTGACCTGGAGCACCAAAGGTAGACGACTGATTTAGCTCCAAAGTATTACTGATGTAGTGTCTTTTAACGATAATAGGAGTATATCAACTATAAAACTATAAACTTGGCTAAATACAAACTATAAAATTAAGTTGCTTGTGACCAACTTTAAAAAAGTGAGATTATATTGTGAAAACTTTTGGAATGATGATTTTTAACAAATTTTAACTTTTTAAAACCTCTATCTGAAATTATAATTAATTTTTAAAAAGTTTTATATAATTTGTGATTTGTTATTGAAAATTAAAGTTCATATCAGGCTATACTTTATTTTATTTATAGTTTATTACCGAAGTTGAACTATTCATTACACGTCCGAATAATGCTAAATTCAGTGTGACGTTATCATTTCATCTTATTCGAACAAAGCCCTCAAGCAGCAATAAAAAGGAAAGCGTTAGTTAAGAAAAATTAACACTCAACAATTTTTTTCAGTCAGTGTCTCTGACATATTTTTGTTTACTTATGTTTTGTCTTTTGTTTTTTTCTATCTATGTTACAATTATATTTATAGTTGTAAAGTTTTTATTCAGCTTTATTTTAAAATTTTATTAATTTTATTATTTTAAAATTATTGAATTGACGTTTGTGTTTTTGTTTATTTCCTAGGTCTTGTGTTGAAATGAAATGAAGTTTTCTTATCAATTCATTCTTTTATTTTAGATTTTATTTCCATTATTCATAAATAGTGCATCTCTCCGATTTTTATTTCCTCCCATTTGTTTATTTCTGTAATATAATAAAGTCTAGTTTAACAGAGAAAAGGAAAACATCTGCATAAATAACACTGGAAAACTTTTTTTTTTTTTGCTTTAATACGAATTCTTGATCTTGCCAAATTCGGATGTGGGGATTTCAAATCTGAAATTGGTTTTATTCCCGAGGCTGCAGATTTTTTTAATTGGCATTTTTGGTCTATATTTTGTCTAAATGTTCAAATTCAAAGAGGTTATTCATAAAAATCTGCATAAATAACACTGGGAAACAAATTTTTTGTTGTTTTTTATACAAATTCTTGATCTTGCCAAATTCGGATGTGGGGATTTCAAATCTGAAATTGGTTTTATTCCCGAGGCTGCAGATTTTTTTTAATTGACATTTTTGGTCTATATTTTGTCTAAATGTTCAAGTTCAAAGAGGTTATTCATAAAAATCTGCATAAATAACACTGGGAAACAAATTTTTTGTTGTTTTTTATACAAATTCTCTATCTTGCCAAATTCGGATGTGGGGATTTCAAATCTGAAATTGGTTTTATTCCCAAGGCTGCAGATTTTTTAATTAACATTTTTAGTCTATATTTTGTCGAAATGTTCAAATTTAAAAACGTTATGCACAACATGGGGTAAATGTTGCGACAAACTTCTAGGGGAGTTACGGCACAACATCAGGATTAATATAGTAGGAAACTGCGCCCATAAATATCTTCGTGCAAGGCTAGAGTTGCTTTCCTCTTATGAACTGTTCAGAAGCACGCGAAGAAACAGTTTGTAATAGGCAAGCACTCCTAGCTGCGTATGGCGACATTTCCGCGCATGGGTTTCGATGCAATTTTAACTCCGATTATATGCCCTAACTCCCCTAGAAGTTTGTCGCAACATTTACGTGAACCCCTGTTATATAGAACATTTTTAAACTTGTAAACATTTCGGCCAAAAAAAAAAAAAAAGACTAAAAATGAGATTTAAATAATAATAATAATAATAATAAAAACGTTGTTTGGAGAGAGAAACCTATTGCATATTTTAAATCGGCGATACGAAGATATCTAAGATATGCTAGAAATTCTCATATAACAGAGAAAAAAATACAAATTTCCTCAGTGCAGTGCATCGAAAAGCATTCATTATATAGCAATTAATGAGGAGTTATACTAAGCCCGATTCATTCCCTATTGGCATAAAAGGTTTAATGGTTAATGTCAATAATATAAATATAAATTTAAGTCAACATAGATATGAATTTAAGGGCAAGAAAAATAGATAGAGGTTTAAATATTTAATTGAAATCGGAAATTTTCTTTTTGATGCTAAGATACTTTGTTTATTTACTAAGCACTTTGTATTCATTAACCCTGAACACTCTTAAAGAAAAAACAACGAAGTATGTTATCGAACTGAAACAAATTAAATAACCAAGAGATAAAAAATAATTTCCTAAATCCAATTAAATATAATAAAAAGAAAACAATAAACTCACCATCTAACTAGTAGTTAAGCTTTTTCCTGCAGTGGGATGCTGTACGCATTTTATCGAAAAGTGTTGCTATTTTTCCGTGCTTTGTAAAAAAACTGCGTCACTCTTTTACATGCATTAGATTGGAAACTCTTTGACATGTTTCTCTATGACTGATTGCATTACAAGCACAATCGTCAGTGGTGAAACAAAAATGCATCACTGTGACGAGGAAACATTTTTATCTAACTATGCTTTTTCAGCCTTTTTACGATGTATTTTATACATCTATTTTTTTAAATTTTTTGATTTTGCACTTTTTAATTATTTGTAGCATTTATATTTATACATTGTTTTCGTCAAAGCTAAAAAATAACTAGCTATAAAAGCGTTTAGGATCTTAAGATACTGAATTTATTCCACGAATCCAATACAATATGGAAGTATAATTATTTTAAATTATACAGTTTGTATAAAGCGATTCTCAACTCAACGATAGATTATTTTCTAAAAACTGAACGAAATGCTTTATTTTAATAAGAATTGGTTGACAGATAAAATCTGTTCTAAATTTATTGTGTCTAGGGCATTTCACTTCGAAACTGCTTAACTTCAACCTAAAGTATATTTTACCAAATAAATTGCTTCCTCTGACAAAAAGAATGATCCATTTATCTTCTCATTCAGATTTTCTCATTTATCAATCTTCCTTTTTTTAAGCATGAAAACTTGTTTAAAAATCATCTTCGAAAAACATCGTGAGATTTTTTTAACCCTTTAGTTTAAACTTTTGAATTGCTAACGCTGTTTTTCAAAGACCTGGAAAATAAAAAATCCATACTTTAAGTGCCTTACTTTTGAGGCAATGCGATGATTTTAAACTGTATATATATATATATATATATATATATATATATATATATATATATATATATATATATATATATATTAGACTTAAGAACAAATATTAAGAACTTAAATATTTTAAAAAAGTTATTAAACATTTTTAAAAATCGCCAATTTGGCGACATTTTTCACCTAGATGAAAATTATCAAAATCACTGCCTTATTCTCCATTCTTGCCAATTTTTATGAGCGCAGGTAATGCTGCATTGAAGTAAGTTTTTAAATATTAAAAAATTAGACCACAAACGCTTTTTATTTTCACAAAATTGTGACTTTTCTCCATATTTATGTTTTGCTCCATTAAAAAAAAAACGTTGACTGCCCTGGTTTTAGATGGGCTCGTCTTAACCTAACAGTCATGCAAAGTAATATCAGCTTTTCAAGTTGATATTACTTTGTATGCTTTTCAACGGAATTCGTTGTCTGGACACAATCATTTATATATTGTAAAATACATATTTTTCTGTTTATTTGCTCGTAGAATTTTCTAAACCCTTCATACAACTATAATAAAGTTCGGCATACGGATAGTTTGAAGGATGATGAAAATCATTGTCGACATTAAAATATTATATTCCAAACGATTCAAAAGGAATGTATAAAAAACGATGTTTCTCATAGTACGTATAAATCATTGAATGTTTAACTTATATGACGATGTATGTAACATTCAAAACTTTACAACTCTAGTTAATAAAAAATGAGTTTCTCTATAAGTTAATAATGGATTTTCTTTGGGGTTTTTTTTTTTTTTTTTTTTTTTTTTTTGTCATGTACAAGCAAGTAATATTACATGAATAGTTTTTGTTGAAAGGCAGCCCCCCCCCCCCAAATCAATATTTTAATAGCTATTTGAAGCCGCGTGCTTAAATTGTTTATAGTCGCACTTTTGAAATACTTTTCCATAAATATGAATTCTAAAATCAACGTAAATTTGAAGAGAAAAAAAGTTTAAATTAAAATTCTGAGCCAACTCATTTGGAAAATTGTATAGATGCTGTAAAATCTTGACTATTATTAGTTGGCCAAGATGAATAGCATCATAGAAGTCAAACGATGCAATTTACAGTTAACCTCACTTTTGGCGAGTTAAACCTCTTAAACCTCTGTTCTGAGAAATTTAAAAATCTAAATTCATTAGATAGCATAACAAGTAATAACAGAAAAATGAAAATTATGTGTCAATTTCGCGCAATAATTTGTTGCAAATCCTGGCGCTTAGATAGCCAAAACTGATTATAAAAATATTAGTGCCATTAGCTGTGATCTTCGAGATGTAAGATAACTCAACTCTTAAACTAATTTGTATTATGAAAACTATGAGGAACCTCACCTTTGGCAATAGTTTACAATAAATGCCCCCCTTAAAATAGGTATGGCTCAATATACTTGAAAATAATCCTAGTACCAATCGCATAACGGTAAATGAAAGTTGTGGTAACCCGAAAGGTGACGTTATTGAGAGCAAAACAGCAAAGAATATACTAGAAACGGGGTCTCAGCAAGACTGAATGAAAAAAAATGGTCAAAACTATCAGAATATGGTTAAATTTACTGTGCTTCTGGCCCTATTGGAACACCAAAAAGCTCATTAATTTTTACCGAAGCTCTTTGGCTTAGATAAAACTAACAATAAAATATGGTTTTATAATATAATAAATTTGGTAAATTAAGTTATATTTTATGGTGATACTTTAGGGTATAGAATAAAAACCATTTATTCGGTTAAATTTACTTTTCAGTTTTGTATTTTTTACTAAATGTATAATTACGATTTTTTTTTTCAGAAATGCCATTACCATTCAATACGGAAATTTTACCAGAATTTCTTCCATGTGATTTCCTTTCTAAAATTTCTTTCAGTAAATTAAATAGTCATTGGAAAAGGCAATACTTAGCACCAGTTAAACGGGCAAATTTTGAGTAGGGCTAAAATAAAGCAAGTACGAAAGTTCCATGTTAAATAAAAATATTTTCGTCATATATTTGATAGTTCGCATTTTCTCCTAAATAGCATAAATTTCTATCCTCCTAAATATCATACTCAGCCCCCTAAATAAAATATATTATTACTTCAAAAATGCAATTTGTATCATGGGTAATAATAAAATTCATAAGCTGGTTTCATTGTACTTTTATAATTAGAAACAAATTATCATTTTAATTTTATAAATGGAAAAAACCTTTTGAAAGAATATTAATTTACTAGCTGTACTTTTAAAAAAACTTAAGTACTTCATGCAGAAAGAGCCCATGATCAAAATATAGATTATGATCAATAATTTACAAATCAACTTTTAAATTCATCAGAGAAAAAAGGTTTCGTATGAAAATATAATTAATTAAAATAGTGAAAATACATTAAACTTGGTTAATGTGATCACTAAAATTTATCACGAACTAATTAAAATTATTATAAAAAATATTCCTCCCAATGAGGTGACTCGGCTTCGAATACCAGCGATGGCTGGTTGGTACGAATTCTGCTCCCGGATCGCATCGACTACAGTGCTGACGTAAAATATCTTTAATGTTAGACGGATCATAAGTTCAAGATAGGTTTTCGTGATTTTCCTCCACATGTAACGCAAATTCGTGTTAGTTCCATCAAAATTTCTACCTCCAACCCTATTTTGTCCGAATACTTGACCTAAGAGTTCCCTTGTTTTCTGAGTTGGATTCAAAGTTACAAGGCAGCAGAATTGAACATCTATAGTCG
The DNA here is from genome assembly GCA_949128135.1 of Parasteatoda lunata. Taxonomy (NCBI): domain Eukaryota; kingdom Metazoa; phylum Arthropoda; class Arachnida; order Araneae; family Theridiidae; genus Parasteatoda; species Parasteatoda lunata. The sequence goes on from OX421970.1 coordinate 49,478,940, forward strand.
TAATCTTAGAATTCAGTCAGCTAATCAACGCCGGTTATAAATTAAAATAAAACATGTTTCTATAGGTAACTATCAACAAAAACTTTATTACTTCAAAAATCTTAAGTGTTTTTCTGAAATTTCTAAACTAAAGAATTAATTAATATTGATTAAAATTAATTAAATGGGAGATCGTTGTTATTTACTGGTATCCAGTTGCAAATAAACAATAAATCCTTATTCTACAAAATTTATTAGCGTAAGTTTTAAACTTCCATTTTATTCTGTGAAACAATAAACTAAAATAATAAAAAAGCACCGTTAATATTTTTTCAACCGACTCCTATTCATCTTTCAAAAAAATTCAGGAAAGAGTTTGGCGAAGTTTTGGATTATAAAGAAAAGCCATCATAAAATTGATTGAAGAAATAGATTGAAAGAAAAGTATTTGCATACATTTATTCTTCGATAAAGAGGGTGGAAAGTGAAGTGATAAAGTTTAGAGTAAAATATATATATATATAAATTGAAAAACAGAAATAAACTCCCTCTGCTTGAGACATAAAAAAAAAGAAATTTTGTTAAGCTATTCGAATTGGAATGGCTTAAGTCAAAAAGTAGAAAATATTGATTAATTAAAAACTTATTTAATTATCATGAAAAAAAACATGGGAAAAAATCAATAAAACTTTAGTCGGGATTTAAATGTATTTCCAATTTATGAAAAAAAGAAAGAGAGTTACGTTCTATACATTTTTTTCTTTTAATACTTTCTAAAATAATTTATTAGAATGAGTTTCTTTACTTAAACTGGAAGCTGAAAAGGAATTCTCAACAACGTTTTTGAGATTATATTAGACTAAAAATAAAAACTTTGAATTAAAAATGGGAACAAATCATTCAAATTTTCTTCTGACTCACATTAAAAAAAAAAAAAAAAAAAGATTTGTTTAGTTCCTCAGATTTAAAATTGCTCATTTACATAAAAACAATAATATTAACAGCATATCATATTTTTTTACATAATTACACTTCTTTATTTAAATTGTTTACAAATATCGTTACACTTAATGTTGATCCTCTATATTGAAAAAATTTTCCTTAATAATTTTTTCACAAAAAATTACAACAGTTGCAAATACAGCAACATCTTGCAAATACAGTGGATGGAGTAGTACATATCCCTTTCCAATGTTTCTAACATTTCATTGTTTAATGTTTAAAAAATATAATTCTTGTAAATTTTAAACTATTCATTAAGGATTTATATTTTAAGGAAACGCATTAGCTGGATAAGATTCATTGCAAGGGATTTGGCGTAATCTTTGTGCCATGCACATAAAAACAGTAATTTGACATAATTTTTTAATTATTCAAATCCGGCTACGAACTTTCTATGTAAAAAGCAGGCTTCCTGCATATTTACAAAAGTTTTTCTTTTAAAGTTTTGTTAGCAATAAAATAAAAAAATCTAGTTTAATTAACCAAATAAATATATTTCGTAAGATACGGTTCCAAGAGTTCGCCGAAGTCAAGCATTCCTGTGACTGGGTAGGTTACCCTTTGATCAGCCTGCGAATGGATCAAGGATGCGCAGTATCGATTCTCCTTAAGGCCTGGTTTCTTAGGACAGGTCGGCGTTACACAACGTCAGCTGGAAATCAACGCTAACCCCTGATTGGTCAATTTGCGAGCTAGACAGCATACATCATCGAACGCTCAGCTTGAACAACTGACGTTCGAATCAACTGCTGTTGGATTACAACGTAGCGTTAACGACAAAAGCAATGGCGGACAACATCCAACAGAGCATTGAAATCAGCCAAGATTTTGATTTTAACATTGAACATAGCTTCATTTAGCTAAGCTGTCATGTGTTTTTTCTTGGATAAAGTCATTATTTGTTCTCTAAATCACTAGTTGACAATAACAAAATCAATACAAATTCAAAATAAATATTTCTTAGCAAAACATCCCCTTATTTTATCGCCAAAATTGGAAGCCAAATTTTGGAAAGGTTTTCTGAAACAAAAACTTAACTAGGTTCATCAACAAAAAAAAGAATTGATTATTAGGCTTTACAGTGAAGACAGTCAGAATGGATTTTTTTTTTTTTTTTCATCTTTAAAGAACGTTTTGATGCAGAGAGGTACTGTTGACAATTATCGGTCGGGGTTCCAGCAATTCTGTACATGTTGGAGGAGCGTGAGGTGGGAGGGGGGGAGAGATCGTGTTAAAAGAATTCCGTGTATAAAGAAGATAGAAATGAAAACAAAATATTATAGATTTATAATTTTTGATAAAGAAAAAAACACTTATAATCGGATGTTTTAATATATAAATAAATATTTTTTATCAACTTGTGTTTACTTCAAAAAAATAATGTGGTAATTTTCTTATTTTGTGTTCTCAGAATCATTTTTAAGCTTACAAATGTCATATCACAATCTGAAAAATAAATTTTGAATTATGATCTATAGTGAAGTGTGTTTTTATGAATAGTTAATATATATTTTTGCAATATAATGCGTTATGGCCGGGAAATTTTGGTTGAATCGTGACAAAGAAAGATCGAAAATATTTCTAAGAAAGTGGGACATCATTAATGGACAGACCCAGAGCCTCATTAACATAGACGGGACGACTGAATATCCTCACCAAATTTTATATCCCTTCATTTGGTACCCAAAATAAATTTATTAAAGGACTTGGTGAATTTAAAAAAAAGCATAAGATTATAATGTCTATCAATATGCACTCCAGTTTAATTAATAAACTGTTGTTATTTTTCATTCTACTTCAAACTACTTAAATAATATTTTTTTTTTTTCATTATGTAATTTTTTGATGTACTTTTAAGCTAGTATACCCATTATCCCGTAGTGTCCCAATCTAACATTTTGTCCCAAAGTGTTATGTTAAAATTAAGATATGTAAATTTCAATCTGTAATACAATAGGCATTTTAAATGTTAAAAATAAAATTATGGAAAGGAGAAGTACACAAGAACACCAGGTTCAAAGCACCACTTAGGCTCGAACGACTTGGCAAATATATATTTTATATAATACATTCATGTTCAAAAAAATATATATATTTATCAGGGCTCGAAAAAACTCGGAAATTTTAACCGTCCCCGAGGACGGCTTGTCCAACAATGTACCCGTCCTCCTTTTAAATTAACCCGTCACTTCTAAATAAATAAAAATATAATTTTCTCTTATTTATTACAAACATTTATCATATAAATTGCACAATGAATTAGTAGTTATTAGGATTACAAATACTAGTATAACATTATACAGTTATAAAAGAAATACTAGGTTACTAATAGTAACCTAGTATTTATTTTATGAAATAGTTTATTTCTTATATGAAATAATTTAAATGACAAAGGTCAAGTTATCTGGAATGTCAATTTATCCGAGAGTACTGCGTTTTTTAAATGAATCAAATATGAGGTTTGCCAGTTCCACGATCAATCTAATGATTTACATAGGTTTGTGCTCAGAAATCTGAAAGGGGTTTTCCATTTAGGGAGATGTTCATAATTGCGTTTAACGCTTCTTGTTAAGACCAGTACGTAATATGTTTTTTTGTAAGTTTATTACTGAAAAGCTCCTTTCAACCGCTGCAGTACTCCCAGACAGAGAAAACATCAATTCCACCAAGCGCAGTATGTTGTTGTATTTCTAGATTAGAGGGTCATTATAGAAGTGAGGCGATAGACTCTTGTAAGATAACAAAAATTCAAAATGTATCACGAACTTTAACGGGAAAATGGCCGTCCGCACGAACGTCGAATTCGAGGCGGGGAATTTTTGACCACCGAGGACGAGCGGATATTTTTTTTTCGAGCCCTGATATTTATTATCTTCGGTATAACAAGTATGAATTCATTTATTTTTAGATTTAATGCAATTCCACCTATTAAAAACTGAAATTTACTTCTTAAGATAATAGGTACTGTACCACTGAGTGATCAATATTAAAATTGAAAAAGCTTAAGATTCAAACTGGATTATCCAAACTATCATAGCAGGGGATATTCATAGCAGGGGATTCATCATAGCAGGACAGTTAGCATTAATTTTGTTGCTACCCATACATTCTATGTTTCTTTCACCAATACCTCTAGAATTAATTATTGAACACTCCACTTCGATGACAACAGTGGTAGGTGGTTTTAGAACTACCATTCTCTTTAGATCCAAAATTCTGGACATACATTACGTAATTTTCATATTCAATATTTTATTTCCAAGAAGAAAATGAGTCTAACGAAGAAAATTCAAAAATTTCCTTCTGGGTTTTAATATTATGTGTCCGTTCAACATGAAAATCCATTTTTGCTTTAGACGGAAATGTTTTATTACGAACAGCACATTTGAAGCCGGATCGTGATTCGAATGGCATATTTTCTAAACTTTTATCCGGACGCTTCAGACGTATATGTTTATACAAATTGGAACTCTTATATAGTATATTATATATATTGGAATATATCGGATTGAGTAAAAAGTTTTCCGCCTAGAGGAGATACCTCCGTGCCAGCAGCAGCCATTCCCGTGGTAGTTAACCTTTTTTGAAACGGGCTTTTGCATTTTAAGGCTGAAAGTTGGAACTACACAACTGTGTAATTTGTTTGTCAAAATTTTATCATCTTGTGCACCAAACAATTGTTTAAAATTGAGCTATCACGTAAACAGATCAGAACGATCATGTACTATGAACTCCGAAATAAACTCAGTGCAACTGAATGCCACAAGAAAATGTATGAAAGTTTAGGTTTCAATACTGTTTCTTATGATACAGTAAAAGTTTGGTTTCGAAAGTTTAATAGTGGGAATTTCAACATTGAAGATGAACCACGTTCTGGCCGCCCTATTGAGGTTGATTGTGACCAATTAAAGCAAATTATTGATCAAGACAGAAATGTTTCAACACGAACCATTGCGTTAGAGTTTGACGTATGCCAAAAAATAATAGTAAATGCCCTCAAACGCATAAATCTAACATTTAAGTTTAACCGCTGGGTGCCTCACGAATTGACTGCTGAAGACAAGAGCAAAAGAAAAGCGGCCTATTTGGTTCTGCTCAGAGATCAAAGAAAAGAGAACATTCTGGACAAAATTGTGACCTGTGATGAAAAATGGGTATACTACAACAATACTAGCCGTAAAGGAGGGTGGTCAGCACCCGGGGAATCAGCAGGTTCGGTTGCAAGACGAACGCTAACTAACAAGAAGGTCCTTCTCTGTATCTGGTGGGATTGTCTTGGAATTATCTACAAGGAGTACCTGAAAAGCGGGCAGGCTATCAACAGTAAAATATACAGCAATATGCTAATCAAAGTTAGCGATCTCATTCGCGAAAAACGAAAAAACAAGTTCAGAAGGAAGGTGGTTCTCTTTCATCAAGATAGCGCCCGGCCACGTGTTAGTGCAATGACCGGCTGGACCCTCTATACGCTGGAGTGGGATTTGGTGCAACATCCACCATATAGGCCAGGCATGGTGCCTTCGGATTACTATCTGTTTTCACATCTGCAGCTGCATCTTGATGGCACAATCTTCCGTTCAAATGACGAGGTCATAAATGAGGTCAATCGCTTTCTGGACTCGCGCACCCCCCAGTTCTTCGCCGAAGGGATTGAAAAGTTGCCATAACGTTGGCAGACTATTGTTGATTTGAATGGAGATTACTATCCTCATTAGCTCTGCTGATTTTCTATGTATTTATAATTTTACAGAATTGCTTTATTTTGGTGGAAAACTTTTTACTCAACCCGATATCTTTTCACATTCAACACATTTATGTTGAATGTCATCCATTATAAACTGCAGATCGCAAGTAACCAAATTAAAAATAAATAAAAAATAACTAACTTTTAAGTAAAAATAAATTAAAACAGCATAATCAAAACAGATAACAATAATAAAAACAAAAAAATAACGAAAAAATTCAACAAATAAGATATTTTATACGATTTCCAAAATGACAGCAAACGTCGCAAGAACTAAACATAAACAAATGCGAACGGTGACCGCAAACCTTTGAAATTTAGCCAATACGCCAAGGAAGCCAATTAAAAAAATCCCCAATATTCTCAGTGTACTTTCTCTCTTCCCCCATTTTTACTCTTCCGACGAAACTCTAAGTTTTTAACATTATGGAATCGTCCAACCCCTAGTCGCTTGTGCGTTGGACCGACTGCACACGCTGAGCTATCTAGGGCCTGGTTTCTTAGGACAGATTAGCGTCAGCGGTACGTCAATGTCCCACTGACTCCCAGAAAGGCGCTTGTCTTAAGAAACCAGGCCTTTAAACTGTTTTACCGTAAAATGCTTGACGTTGCGCGCAGGTCGTTGGGCTATCTTAAAGGGGGAGTCATCCTCTCCACAAAGGATCAAAACTGGGATAGCATGTCTCATGGATACTTCCCAGACCGTCGCATTAATATAACGTAAATAAAGTATTATTAAATAGTTTTCCAGCGTATGCTCCCCCTCTCCGCACACACATAAAACAAGAGGCAAAATATCTAGGGAGAACTTAAATTTCTAAACAGGGTTTACGAATTACGGTTCGCCGCAGTGCACCTATCGCTGTTTATTGTGATTATATAATTTGCAATATAATTGAGTTATACAAAGTTATTTATATACATAAAATAACAGGTAAAAATATGTACCTGCGCCTGCATTCTCATTAGACAGATAAATCACATGATGTTATTTTGTTTTCTCTTTTGTGATAATATTTTGTTTTTATTTTAAACCCATTATTAAATGTAAGCACATAATTAAACTTCTAAAATAGAAGACATTTACAAAAATTAAAGCAACAAGGAGTTTAAGAATTTTTCTTTAAAAAAAATATTGCTATACTGCAAATTTATAATTTCTATTTGACGTTCTAATAAGAGGCAGTCTATCTCGATGTTGAGGCTAAATAAAATAGAGAAGGATTCTCACTTTTTAATTAATTTCTTCCTACAAAGTTTTCAAATTAGTAGTTATTCACTATTTTCAGTAATAATGCGTGTACTTAAATGAGCTGATATTGAAAAAATATTACAAACTTATATTGTTTTAATTTGGAATTATGTATTTTTTTAAAAACATTTTCTGGCAGAAAACTAACTATTATGTCCAGAAAATGTGTTCTATTTCACTTTTTATTTTACAACCAGTCACCCTCGACAACTAACTTGGCCGTAGTTCAAAATTATCTTGCATAACAAATAAACTTAAATGGTAGTCAAGCAAACTGCACAGCACAACTATCTTTAAATATTTTAGTTCTTCAACTCTTCTCCAATGCTGAAACCATAATTCGTTTTAAACAAAATATTAACCAAAATCCTTCACCGTCTTACTATTGCTGGCGCGGAAGTACTTTTATTTCAATTTAAACTATTTTCAAGATATATCCGCCATATTCTATATTCGCCAAAGATCTATTCATGTATTGAATTATAGTAATAATTTAAAAATTTTCCGGCAGTTATTAAATTTCACAAACCACCGTAAGTGTGAATTCGATATATACGATATATATATATATATATACGATATATATATATATATATATATATATATATATATATATATATATATATATATATATATATATATATATATATCAAAAAAGGATATCCCCGTCACAAATAACTGACATAACAGTATGCGTCACCATATACTGATTATGTTCTTCAGTCATTTATAAACGGATCAAAAAATAAATCTAAATAATTATTTCAACTTTTTCACACTTCAAACTTTTTGACACTGCTTAAATTTGTAACTAAGACATCTTAACAAAATGAATCTAAGTAAGTGCTTAATGTATAAATAATTTTTTATCACAAATTAAATTATTACCTAAGACAACCTAACAAAATGAATAATAAATATGGTGTTGCTGATAAATAGGGAAATAACGGCGTTCATGGTATGCTATAAAAGAAATATAAATACATTAATTAACTTATAAGCGAGTATTTTTATGAAGAAAATAAGTACCAGGAAATATCTCGTATTATTGTTATATTTATGACAGGAAAATGACATAATATGGAAGATATGAAAACAAAATACAAAAAAGCATAAATATTGAGAAAAAAATTACGATTTTTTTTTTTTTTTTTTAATTTTGGAAAAGTTGGTTGAAGAAAATATTTTTACATAATTTGCTGAATCTAATAAAGTTTTGATTGGAAGGAAAAAAAGTAAAAATATTTCTGAAAGGTTTTTCAAAACTCGTAACAAAAAAAAAAGATTTTCCAATAAGAATAATATAGATTCATCTCATAAAATATGCATAACGTCTAGAAAAGCAGAACAATAAAAGTGGAGCAAAATTGTCTGAATAAGCATTATTTTTCCTGCTTACATTTTTGAAAGTCAAATATTTTTATTTGTGACTTAACATGTTTTATTTATTCTAAGCTCAGAAACTGTTATTATTTACGATTTAAAAAAAGTAAATGATATTTTATATAGGAAAGTAAAGTTATTCTATTTAAAATATTCAACTATTATTATAACTTTTAAAATGCTTGGAATCTTTTAGGCTTAACCTTTAAAAGTTAAAAACAAAATATTTGCAAAAATAGTAAACACAGAAGATTGAAACAATTTCTGAAAAGAATTTCCTTTATAGCAATTATCTAACATTGTTAAATCATAAACAAAATATTTACAAATATTGTAAACATTAAAGATTGAGACAATTTCGAAAGAGAATTTTACTTTTGTTTTACTTATTTAATATTGTTAAATCACAAAACAAAATATTTACAAACATTGTAAACATTAAAAATTGAGACAATTTCGGAAGAGAATTTTACTTATAGCAGCTATATAATATTGTTAAATCATAAAAGATAATATTTGCAAAGATTGTAAACATTAAAGATGAAAACAATTTCTGAAGAGAATTTCATTTACAGCAGTTATCAAACATTGTTAAATCATAAGAAAACTCTGAATTCAGAGCATTCTCCGCGTTTCAGCTTTCAGATCTTTCCAAATATTGCTAAACTGATGGTGGTATAATAAATTGTTTCTCAAAAATTAGGAAAGCTTCAGCTGAGCTGTTTAACTTAGCGTGGCTTTTCACTCAGACAGAATGTAATCTACTGTTTACCAAAAAAATATATATATATACTATTCACTAATTTACTACGACGATTTCCTGAGAAAATTTGTAGATCTGGTTGAATTTTCAAACAGGACAACTCCTCCATCCACATAGCAAAATCTTCATGGAAATGGTTTTTGAATCAAATTATTGCTAAATATAATTAAACTAAACTCAGTGGCGCGACAACCCTTAGAAAGCCAAAGCCTTCTTGACCTTTGGGCTCTGGGATGCCAGAGCATGTATGGTCAGCCGAACTCGGAACCCCCAGTGTTTAGTTCCCAATCATGCATTTGCTCATTTTAACGACCCACTTAAAGGATGAAATGCTAAGTCAAACTTGCCCAGCCCGAGAATCGAACCAAGGACCTGTGGCACGAAAGCGCGAAGAGCTACCACTCAGCCACTGGGCGTTGCTAAAAATAATTATGAATAGATAAATTATACGCCAAAAAATCAATAGTGTGCATGTCATGGAATGGCATGTCTTTTTTCCTGATCTCAGAACTCAGGAAAACACGAGTGGGTACTATTAGTAATACTGTATGTACCAAGTTGTTTTACTTTGTGATTGAACTGAAGTCTACAATCCATGAAACCTGGGATAATAATGATGCTCCCATCCTCCAGAGGTTTGTAAACGGTACGCAATGTCGCCCAGTCATATATAAATATTGTGAAGTGGACTAATGATGGAAGTGGCGCGACACTTTTTTCCTCCTTTTTTTTTTACATATTTAATAATATTTCCTGTCCAGGTGAAACTGGTATTAGCATGTATAAGTATATTAACTTACTTAATATGCATGTTTCATTCTTATGTCTTTGTGTTCAGATGGCACAAAATCAAGGTTGCCCTGTTTCAGTTGGACAAATTTTAGTGCAACATTGAGCGATAACAGCTGAAGTTATTTATTACCACAGGAAATTACTTTCGTATTTTGAATTTGGTTGGTTTACCAAAATTTTATCGCCGTTTTGTTGCTTTTTTGAAAATAAACAAAAATGTGAGACATTCCAAAATGCCATTCTTGAAATTCATGATTTTTTTTTTCTTTTATTATGATTTCTTTAATAGGTCATTGCCCAATATTTAGTTCAGAATTGAATAAGAAGGGGAGAAAATAGGAGTAATTTTGATCGCGTATGAAGCAGCAAGGTGACGTCACGAATTATAAAACAATGATAATTGGATGCCTGCAATTGGCGTAGTATATGCATATCGAGCGTGATTGGCTGTTTAAACTTGGCATTTATTTATGTTAGCAATCGCTCTTTTCGTTCCAGTTCAAATGAGTCAAGTATCAATTATTTTAAGTGACACGTTCTTTATTCTTTCGCAAAGATTCATTTACAAAGATTACGATTCTTTTACTATTAATATCTTACATCGCATGAAGACAGGCATGAAGATACGGCATCGAAGATACCGTATACACAAAACCAAAAACAGTTATGGTTACAATAAAATACATAAACAAATCTTAAAATCCACAAAAAAGACGAAGACGAGAAAGAATTAATTTTACAAATTCAGTGTGAAGTATGATGTTGCGTTGTTTAGGGGTTTTTTCTAATAAAACTCTAAACATCTCTACCATTAAACCTGTTATTACTAAAATATTTTTCAGAGTTTTTAATTAACCACATCATCTTAAATAAATAAATGGTTCTCGTGATAAAGGTAAGAAATACCGACTTTCAAATTTTAAAATACACTACATAAATAAAATGGGCTTTGGGCAATATTATAAAAAGCCAAATTTTTTAATTGTTCAAGACAGCATTTTTAGTAAAAAACAAAAAGCCATAATTTCATATTAGTAATAAGTTGTTCTTGAGCATTATACTGACATTTTCTAGAAATTTCGGAAACTGGAAACAACACTAGGGAACAGTTTAATGTAATAATGTTGCTTTGGAAAAAGTGTGGCTTATAACTTATTTTCTCCAAACCATTTATATATTAATAAGTTTTAATGATTTTAGTATTTTTAAATGGATATTAAAGTAGGACGGCGTTCTTTAAAAGTGCTCAAATGGCTCATGTGGTACGATTTATCAATCTTTTCCCTAAACAATCAGAGAATTCTATAAATTTTACTAGTATAAGTAGAAAAGATATGAAAAGTTTATCGTAAAATAATAAATCTTAAATAGATTTTTCCCTCAATATAAGGCTAATTATTATTTTTCAAAATCTTAACAGCTTTCTGAGGTGAAAAAAAAATGCTCCTAAATGAAAGTGATACGAGTTTAAAAAAATTATACCAATAAAAGATACGGCTAATTTGCAAGCAAGGTAATCAAATTCCAATTCCTATAGCTACATTTATATTCTCTGTAATTGAAATGCTTTTTCATCAAGAACTCCTCGAGCGATTCTATCGAATTTATCTGCCATAAGCTTCAACGTTCACTTTTTCTTCCTTACCGGAGATGGCAGATAAGATAGCGAATACCTGCAATCAATCGATTTTCACCTTCCGGTACTCTCATAAGAATTTCTAAAGGAAAAAAAGTTTGCCCAAGTTTCCGACAATAAAGAATAAACTGGGAGATTCTGCCGTAAGGAAGTGAGAGAAGAAAGAAAATTATTCACCTACATTTTTATCGTTCAATAAAAGGCTATTGAAATGCCAAATTTATTGGTTAAAAAAATAATTAATATCATAATATTAGTAGGGAAAATAGTATCGCTCCAAAAATTTAATACTTTATCGATACTGAAATTAGAATCCGATTTCAGTTCTTTATTTGCACTGCATTAATTGTACGATTTAGATCACGCTGAATTTTAAAACATTAATAATTAATAATAAATATCAATAATAATAATAAATATTAATAAAATAATAATTGATAATATTTTTTTAACAATGCGTGAAATGGCATGTCATATTATTATACTCCCGTTGCAAGTTAAGAAAAGACCATTGTGGTATAGGATTTAAATACGTGACTGCGTATAGTTCCGTTTTATTTCGTTATCAAATTATACAAATATGCTTTGAAAACAATTTAAAAACTTTAAAAATTCCTGCTCTCTTTTACGATAAATATCATAGAATTATTAAAAAAAAAGGTTATAGTATCGAAGTCTTACTGGAATCCTAGGCTTAATGACATATTTCGATAAATAAGAACATTCATTCTTGAAAAAGAAATAACTATTTGATGTTGCAAGAGCATTTGTATTTGATTGAACCACTAAAAATGGCGAGTGCAGACATGCTCTTACCAAATCAAATGCGAGATAAGTAATTTTTACTTTTGTTTTACTCCAAAAGAAAATCGTCTGCAAGAAACAATATTTATCATTCTTTCATCAGTTTTTTTTTAAGTTTTTTTTTTTTAATACGTATAGAAAGACGCATATTTGTTACGATTTTTAGATATCATTTTTATTACTTCTTATTACTTGTTAATTATTCAAAAAGTTTTATTTTCCTCATTTTACACGATTTAAGAAGGCAAGCAAACAGAAGACTGAGCAATGTCGTTTCATTAAAAGTTGATGATGTTTATATACCAGGGGGAGGGGGGCAACCTGCGGCTCGTGAGCCACATGCGACTCTTTGAAGGATAATTTGTGGCTCTCAATCAATGTACCCGAGTTCACTTTTCATTTTTGCGCTATTATATTTTTAAAATATTATTATCGTTCCGTATGTGTTTCAAAACGTCTTTTAAATTACTAACAACAAATATTAAAGACTAAGTGCAACGTTGTAGTAAATTCCATTTCCGTCCAAGTTAAGAATGATATGACTCATCGAAAACTGCGCGAACGAACATAAACAGTGGGTAATCGTCCGTAATCGACCGACTACAGACCGATTTTGAATTCGTAAACTTTCATTGAAACGGACAGTTGACATTGTGCTCCGGAGGAAACAATTTGTACCATTCTTGCTGCGGATATAATTTGTAATATGGAATTTTTGGTAAGTTAACTAAATATGTTTCGTAGTATATAACACGCGTTGTTATTGTTTTAATATTCCAAAACTGACTTCACCTGACTTCGTTGTTAAAGAGGAATTATTAGATTTAGTAGCACTTCAAGAGTCAACCAGCGGTGTCGATATTAAAAATACATTAGATTCCATAATGTAAAGTTTTGATGTGCCACTTAATAAACTCGTAAGCATTGCAATTGATGAAGTTCCGGCAATGCTGGGTAAAAAAATCGGTCTTATTGGGCTTTTAAGAGATGTTCTCAAATTCCACAATTCATACCAATTCACTGCATAATTCACCGAGAATCTGCATTTTTCAGTGCATTTTTAAAAGAAAAGGAAAGGTTACAAGACTTAATGTTTTTAACTGATGTCATGGAACATTGGCAAACACTGAATTTACAATTGCAGGGGAAAGATGAAATAATATCTGACCTCTCCCAGTGCATATATTTAGTTTTCAAACTAAATTACAACTTTTTCAAAAGGACATTAAAAATAAAACATTTTGTCATTTTTCTCAAATTAAAAAAAAAAAAATTCCAATACTAAACAAGAAAAACTCAACGAGTACATAAAAAAGCTAAAAGGAATATTGACGGAATTCCAAAATAGATTCCAAGACTTGAAATATTTTAAATCATCTCCTGATTTTTTTCTGAATCCATTTGAAATTAACATAATTCAAGGTTGAGTTTTTCATTTTTCATGGAATTGTGTACTTAAGAAAAATCTGCTAACTTTTTACAATTTCAAATCAAAAAGTTAGCAGATTTTTCTTAAGTACCGGCGCAAAATTATAAGTTATACAATATTTATAATTTTGTGCAGGGAAACCAAATATATATTTCGAATTTTGAACAAAAAAAAAGTTTTATAAACTATTTATTCTAAAGTTTAGTCTTCAGAAAAGTATATAAAACTAGACGAAAATAATGTATCCAACGAGCGAGCGAAGCGATCTCGGATTGAGTGATTTGAAGAAGCATGCTCATAATAACACAACTGATTAGCACATTACTTATTTGATTCCCTTACTTGTTAGTATTAAGGTGATTCTATATTAAAAAATAAACAAACTACAGTATCAATCCAAAGGGAACGGCAAAAACTCTTCCGTTCCGAGGGTTGGCGAGCGCTAGCGAGAACAAGGTGATGCCTTCTAGTTAGTCGGAAAAATTTAAGAAGACGCCATTACACGGGTGAAACTTTTCGTCACAAATTCTCTTTCACCTCCATAGCTAATTTAAAATTTAAACTATAGAAAAATTGAGCTCAGGCACATTTGGAATAAGCCATGAAGTTTCAAATAATGAAAAAAAAAATTCATAATATCAAAATGAAAACAAATTAGGAGAAGATGACTTAGGATTACGCAATAAGTTCTCCTCCAATAATTTGTTTATATTTTGATATTTTGACTTCAGCAATTCTTACTCTAGGTTTGACTGAACTCACTTTTTCTTTCTTTTAAATTAATAATGGTGCAAAGAATTTGAGGTGAAAAAAAGTTTCTCCGGCGGTATGGCGTCCTATTAAGTAAAAAAAAAAAAAAACACGTTAAATAGATACATATGTAATGGAAAAAACACTGCACTGTGAAATTTTGCACAAAACTGAAAGAGATAAACCGACACAGATAATGTACCTACCATAATTTTATTTGTTACCCAGTTACCGTTCCTGGTGACTTTAAGTTATTAAATTACGTAAAACACATTTTTAGAAGTCAATCTCCTCAAATTTAAGATTAACTATATTCTGTTTCATATGTCATAATGCTATTTCCCGAAGCCATGATGGTCAACAATCAAATAATTTTCTCCGGTATTTATCTCTAACGGGTGCTGTACAAGACCTGTGATCACAGTACCTGCATCAGGTACTTAAATACCTTTATTAATATGTATTTGAAACCTATTAAAACAGCACTTTTTATCACAGTACCAGTAGAGCAAATTACCGAAATTAATAAAGTATCATTTGCGCCAATGACTTTAGAATGTTTTCTCTATTTTTTCTTTTTTTTTACTGTTCCCGAAATGAATAAGTGCCTTCTAACAATAAATTTTGCTCTTTAAATTCATAACTTTTTTTTTTAATTTTATTTCAGTTACCGTTTATTTTAATTTAGTTTCGTAGAAATACATTTCGAAAAGCGTTTTTATAAACAAAATTAAAACGTGGCTTCAGATAACTCAAAATACTTATTCAGAAAAGTAGCCCTCTATTGCCATTCACGTTGAACCTTAAGATTGCCTCATACAACGAGTAAAAATTAAATAAATATTAAAGAGCGTGGCAAAAATTATTTTTTTAAATAGAGCTATAAGCTAAAAACCTGTTATGATATTATCTTTTAAATATTTGAAGAAACAGAATTGTCTGCAGTTTAATCTATAACCAACAATGTCGAAACAATGAGAATAATTCCTTTTCCAAACGTACTAAATAAAAGTTTCATCGATTTTTAGGATTGGTTACAAAAAGTGACCCTTGCTATATCCACCTGGAGTAGTAGGTGTTGCCCTTGCACTCGCTTTTCAAACTTCTTCAAATTTCTCGTTTCGTAGTAGTAGCATAATAACATTCGGGCAAATTTTAACAAAACGAATTATTAGTTTTTATCTATTTGTGAGTCGGTCAAGCATATCATGTACAGATCCACAGCCTAGCATCGAACTCTTGACAAACACATTTTACTCCCAGTTGCCGTGGCCCTAAGTTCTAGTTTATTTGTTTATTTGTTTTATCTTTTTAAATTGGAAATCTTTTTTTTATTGTTTTGAATGCACTAGCTTCGCTCAAATTAGAATAATAAAAATTAGAGAGAAGTGTTGATGTTAATTCTATTTTTTGACAGTTAAAAAAACATTTCCGCAAGGAAAGTACGAAAAAACAACAAAAAAACAAACGCCAAGTAACTAATTCACTTTTAAGAAAATCCTAAAAGTGAACAAACACAGATTTCTAGTTGCGTATCATTAAAAAAAAAAAAATAAATAAAATTCAAAAACAATTAGAGTATATCCCCGCAATTAGTCACTATCCCAAACTACCTACTCTGCAACATTTAAAAAATTTTGAAAACTTCGATTTATCCTGAACTTTAAATTTAGTGCAAAAATCCTTTTTGTTTTGTGTCACTTCTTAAATGTTTACTACTTTTTCGTTAAATTATCCAAAATATTACGAATACCTAGTGTTAGAAACAAAGCAGACAGGACAGTGGACTCTAATTATTGCAGTTGTTAAATTTTAAAAAAAAGTTCAAATTTAAAAACGTATTAAGTGAAATTTTAAAAAAAAAACTTTAAAAGTAATTAGGTAAAAAAAAATTAAAAAATAACATAAATAAAGAAAGTCTGGACTTACGAGAAAAACTTTTGATTAAGAGCCATAAACATTAATTGTTTTAAGAAAATATGCTACAATAATTCAAACTAAATTTGAAAAAAATAACATTTCTTTGATGATTTAAAAATTAAAAAGAAATAAAAACAGAGAACAAAATTCTCTCCGCTTTTTTTAATTAAATGGATGAATTAAATTATTATACTACTAGTTTTTCTTGAAGTAATTATTTGAGACATTATTAATAAACATTACGAAACGAAAACCAAAACTTGCAAAAAAAAATCCTATCCTGAACTACTATATAATCGCTTGAACGACCCTGGTTTTAATAAACAATAAATTACACTCGGTAATAAAGTGTCCCGTTAATAATATGAGTCACTTAGTACGGAGTCCAAGTCATATCAACCATCCCATGTATTCTCATTGAGTCACGTCCCAGAATATTAAACAAAGGTGACTAGCACATCTCGCTGATATGAAGCGCTATAATAATGCCATTAAGAAATGCATTCCTATTAGCACTAAATCCTTCAGACACAGTCCGCGAGCTCAAAGCTAAGGTTCACCCTGTAGGTAAAGCGCAGGAATATGGATTTGGACCAAAGATTCTGGCGCATCATTAAAGGATCTAAGATTTCCATCCAAAAGCTATTATCCTTTGTCTTCGTCTTTCGAAAAAGGCGGGTGTTTGGTGATAGAAAGTGGATGGATGATGGTATGGGGAGGATTTTTTATGATAAAAATTATTATTAAGGATGGGATGGGAAAAATTAAAATAAAAAATATATTAAGACAAGGAGGGGAAAAAAGAGCATTGGTTAGACAAAAAAATTTAATTAGTTCAGATGTGAAACAAATAAAAAAAGAAAAATTAAATGTATAAAAACCTGAAAAAATATGCAATTAAAAAAGCTATGCAGGAGGATTATTAGACTATCCCATCTTTCTATCGATTTTTTTTCCTAAATTTGCATATTTTTGTTATTTTCATGACATTTGGTCAAAATAAATGTTTTACAAAATATTAATCAGTTTGAAAAACATTACCTGACAGATCAACCAACACATTAAATGTTTAAAAATATGTGATTTATTAATTATTTTTTTTTTTTACTTTTCTCCAATTTTAAGAAATTTTAAGCAAATAATAAGATACTAATGTACTTTGACATTAATGATAACAATTATAATAATTGAGATTAATTATAAAAGTTAGCAATAACATTTTATTTATCATATTCAAATAGCAGAATTCGACAATGAAAAATATTATTTTAGCTTAGTTTTACATTCAATAAAAATCTGATTACATAAGGCTGCAACTAAAAAAGAGTGTAGAAACTAACAGCTGATTCTAACAGCAGATTTTTGAATGCTGTTTTCAAGAAAAATAGTGAAAAAATTACCATACACCATATTTTCACAATATGAAAATTTTGATTTTCGTAATCACCGATCCATTATATTGTTATGTACTAAAGAAATGAATAAGTATTTAGAATCATAGTTGTCACTACTGGCTTAAGCAATGGAGGTATTAAGGATAGTTGTGATGCGAAAAAAATAAAAGCAAAATAATAACTTGCACATGCATATATATGTACAGATCTCTAAAACCTTTAACTTTTGATAATAATGAAAAATAATAGGCACACTATTTTTACACCTCCAGAATTGTTTGAAAATGTATAAAATAACAGAAAATAATCGGGAACATCGAAAATTTTGATGCCCTTATTATGTTAAATTCAATTAATTAATCCTGCGGTTACGGTCTGGACAACCTAGAGAATAGATCGAATTCGATTAATGATTCCTGAGATTCGTCCATATATATATATATATATATATATATATATATATATATATATATATATATATATATATATATATATATATATATATATATATATATATATATTGAAATGTTACTTTCAACTCTGAATTGCATATTTTAATATTTCTGTGAGAAAAAATACCTTTTTGAGAATTAATAGATAAATTTAAATCATATTTTCTTAAAATGAAGAAAAAAAATCATTCTCCGTACACACAATTGAGTATTATCAAAAATAAAAACATTTTTAGTATTTATCATTACTAATATTTTAAATTAAACTAAGCTTAACTTTTTAAAATGAGAAATGCCTCTAATATGTATTTATTTAAATCTATACTTAATAGATATAGTTTTAAAATATTTTAAGCCTATCTGTCCCTGTAAACACAAATAATTATTTAAACTGTGCATCTTTATACAACCGATTTCTGAGAAATTAAAATATGTAAGTATTTAATAAATACTAATTTCTTGTTAAAATTTATTGGTATTTTTTTATTTCTTTTCTGAATCGTATTATTTGTTGATGTTCTAGCAAGCTATTTGTATGCTTCAGCAAGAAATGAGTAGTAACTTTCAAGATAATTTTTTTAAAAAAATAATTAATTTTAGAAGTTAAACTCTATACATTAATTCTTAAAATGTGTTCCAAGTTGGAGCAAAATGCTTTAAAAATTAAAATTTTAAAATTACGTTTACAACGCATATTCGGTATTCGGCTCAAAAGCCGAATATTTGATTTAGCTTAATAATAAAATAAGACCGAATATAGTTCGATGATTACTAACATTTACATTTATAATCATTTCGATTGGTTTATTTTAAATAACAGAGCAATTAAATTATGCGTATAAGACAATAAGAAATTTGAAATATTTTTTAAATATAATATTAATTTTAAATATTAAATATAAATTTAATAATTTAATTAAAGGGTGGCAATATACGTGAAAAATATAAGAAATGAGTGATATTTAAAATTTAAAATTGCTAAGTGAAACGAAATGTAAAAGAAAGTTTAAAATGAATATTTGTTCTGATTCATTTAAAAATAAAATCATTTGACCCTGAAAGAAATAGGGAAATATTTTCAATTAAAGTTTTTTTTTTTTCCTGGAAAAATTTGAAAATGGCTAAATAAGTTTGTTAAACTAGCCAAAGACAATTTAACATATAATGCTGTATTTGTACTTTCATTCTAATAATAAATTAATTCTTTGCTTCTTATTTAAACAAGTCTCAGCTCGCGATAGTACTGCTTTCAATTTTTTCCCGCGTAATTCAAAAGGACAAATTTGAACCTAAAAAACATTGATAAATATTATGAACATAACTATAATAATACATAAACTATAATAATACTTATAAATAATAGCTAAAGTAATAAATAAATATGTAAAAAATTATGTATTAATTATGTAGAAAAATTATCGTATTTTATTAATATATATTTGAAATAGATTTTTTTTAAAAAACTCATTGTTTTTCTTAATTTTTTTAAATTTTTTTTTTTTCAAAAAAAATTTTTTAAGGGGGCCCCTAACTATTTAGGGGCCCCAGGCTATGGCCCAGTCTGGCCCAATGGGTAATCCGGCACTGCGGAGACTTATTTGTGAAGTCCTGTGTGACCAGGGCCGTAACTACGCCGGGGCAGCCGGGGCACCGCCCCGGGGCCCCGATGGTCAAGGGGGCCCCATATGAAGAGACCACATCATGTTTTTTTTAAATAAAGTACTCTAATTATATATATGTAGGAAAGAAATTGTGTTAAGATAGAGTTGATGAAAGTTTTCTTTTTTGTAATTGCGTACCTACTATAGCATAAAAGGAAGGGTAAAAAACGGTAAAACACCTTTTCGCGAATTATTTCCCTTTCTCAAAAGAACAAACACGCTTTGCAGAGAAGGGGAAAGGCCACAGCTGCATGAAGTTGATTGTTAACACTTTCTGTATATTGCACTTCTGGTTTACTTAGTTGTTTCCTCTACCATCCAGCGTCAGACCCAGTGGCATGCCAACCAGGGGGAGGCAGAGGGCCCCTCTGAAATTTAAGTGATGGGCCAAACGATGCGTTTCGCCCCTCCTGAAATTTAGACACGCGCAAAAATAAAGTAAAATCGGAAATTTAAAAAAAAAAATTTCAATTATGAAGCTATTTTTGTAATAGAAAACTTTATATTCCTCTAAGATTTATGTGCTTTGCCTCTTCTGATATTTAATTATTCGCCAAGTCGAAGTCTAGTAAAATAAGTAATTTTAGAGAAGAAAAAAAAAGCTATTCTTTCTCAGTTTGAAGATATACATCAAGTAAGAAACTTTATTTTGTTATGGGCGATTAATGTGTTTTTTCACTTTTGGAAAAGTCAAGTAAAAATGGAAAAAATATTTTTTTTCCAATTTTCTATCTATTTCCTTCCGAAATAGAAATGAGGGGGCAGACATAATGTTTCGCCCCTTCTGAAATTTCAAAGTGCTCAAAAATAATAAAAATTGGTAACTGAAAAAATCATCTTTGAATCTATTTTCCAAATAGAAAACTTTATTTTCTTCTGAAATAAAAGTGAGGGGGGGGGGATTTGTTCCTCATCTTCTGAAATTTAGACATTAATAGAATAAAATCAAGTAAAGTTGGAAATTTTAGAAGAAAAAAAGTGTTTTGCTTCATAACTTCGACGATATTTTCCAAATAGAAAACTTCATTTTCGTATTAAATTATAACAAGGGGATAGAAAACTTAATTTTCTTCTGATATAAAGTAAGGAGGGATAAAATGTGTTTTGTATCTTCTGAAATTTAAACATTTGAAATAATAGTCTAGTAAAATTTTTTTTGTTTTTTTTGTTTTTTGTTTTTTTAAATTTGAAGCTATTTTCCAAAGAGAAAATTTTATTTTCCTCTTAAATTAAAGTGAGGGGGCGAAGAATATACTTCACCCCTTCTGAAATTCAGACATTCGCAGGAATAAAGTCAAGTAAAATTTATATTTAACTCTTATTTTCGACTTTAAAGCTATTTTCCAAATCGAAAACTTTATTTTCCTTTGAAATTTAATTGAGATGGAAGATAATGTGCGCCACCCCTTCTGAAATTTGACATTCGCTACAATAAAGTAAAATAGAATTGAGAATTTTAGAAAAAGAAACTGCTTTTTTTCCAATTCACTAGTTATTTTCCAAATTGAAATAGAAATTCACAAGAAAAATACATCGGTTTTGTTTCAATTTTTTTCTACATGTTACAACTTTTAATTTATTAAAAAAATTTAAAACTAAAACACGAAAAGAGAAGAGGAGCACATCATAAAAAACAGAACAAGTGTTTAGAAGACTAAAATAAGTACCACTGTTTTGCATCCTGAAAAATGCATCCTACAGATATATTTTAAAGCATCTTTTGACTGTGAGTGGTATGAAGGTGTTAAAACTTTCATACCACCCACAGAGTTGACCCACAGTTATCTGACCCCTCAAAAAATAGCCATCTCCTTTTACACCATGGGAAAATGACCTTTTGCTTCTTTAAATTGCTTTAATCATATTTATGACCCAGGGCTCTTTTGTGCTTCTATAAAATGTCATATATTTACAGTACCATCTATATGTCCCTTAAGTTATCTTAAACTAGCAAGTAGCAATTATCTAGATGTTCTAGGAAAATAGATGTAAGCTTTTAAGGGATCCAAGGGGATGACTCTTGTTGACATTTACTTAGGACATTTCGTCAAGAGATTTTTTCTGAGACAAACGTAAAACGTTCCAGTTAAATTCCTGTTTTTAGCTCATTTAATTGCGTCATTTAAATTAACCATTTTTAATTCAGATATAAATGTTCTGTTAAATTTTAATTTCAAAAATTGAACAAAATAAAAGCTAGCTTTAATTAAGAGTTATTGAAATTATTTGCAACTTCCTTTTTTTCAAACATAAATCGTGATATCGATAATTCCCATTCTTAATAAAAATTTTCTTCGGAAAACAAGAAAACCAAATGTAAATTTATTTATAAGGAGGTAAATAAATGTTTACATTAACTCATTTAATACATTTAAATTTTATATTTATATACTGTTCGAATTCTTTTATAAGAATGGTAACATAAAAATTGCTTTTTTTTATGTTCGTATATAAAATTTAATTTGTATAGTAAATACTTTAATTGATAATTTTATTGTTTATTGTGTGCATGGATTTTGTTCTTATTTTATACTTTTCAAATTATTAAGTCTTTTAAATTGGAACTTCGAATTTTTAGGGTTTTTAACAACTTTGTTTTCATTAAAAAATTAAATGCAATCTTTATTTTATGTAAAAAAAATCATGTTTAATTTAATAAAAGAACGCATTTTATTTAATAAAAAAGCCATGAACATCAGCTCAGAAATCCGTAGCAATTAAAATTCATTGCCATGACAAACCATTAAAAAGAATATTTTTTTAATTAGCAAATATGCTTTGACTTTTCTCATTTTTCTTTCATAAAAAAAAACTATTACTCTTTGTCATAATTTTGTCACATATGATTACTTGGCGTCATGAATACATAGGCCAAATATTCAAGAACGGTTTTCTAGGGACCTGTCCATATTGGAGTAAGGCAACTTTGTTTTTGTTAATCGATGTATATAGAGAAAAAATTTCTGAATATTTTTTCAATTAGGACTTTTTAAAATGTGGGTATATGTGCTGATAGAAAAGAAAAAAGTCTATAATTTCCTTCGGTATCTATAACGCGACCAAAAACTTTTAGATTTGAAACTAAAAAATAATTTTCATTTTTTTAATGGTTTTGTCTTGAAAAGACCTTACTAACGATACAGTAACCGGATTCAACAGGTTTATAAAATTGGTATTTTATGATTATAAAAAATTAAAAATATATAGCATTATATTATAACATTATATTTTTATATGATATTTACATAGCATTATATTTAGAGGAAAAGGAGGCTACTGTGGACATGGGGGACAGGAGTAGACAACATGAATAGCTATTTCCCCCCTAGTCATATTTCCTCGGTGAGATGTCGTAAATTGGTAACATTTACATACAGTGAACCAAATAAGTACCACCCTGAAGAACTTTTGATTTAATGATCGGATCTTCACGTTCTAGGACTCCATCTTAATAATTCGAGGGTGTGACATCAAATATGCAAATTAATTAGTGCACGATATTTTTTTTTTTTTAAGTAGCGCAATCAGACACAAAAACATACTTTCTCTGAATAAACATAACTTCTGTTCAACAGATTCGATTTTCTAACCCCCGTAATATAGGAGGCAGCTGTAATCGGGGAAATATGGTCCCAATAGTTGGGTCGGGTGAGCTATCCAAAGTTTGGACGAGGTGAAGTTACGGCACTGCGTGTGACTTTTACGTCTTCGATGCGTGGGCGTAAAATGGTTACTATGTCCGCCATTGGTGTCGTTGTCACAGTAACATCACCATGTGACGAAAAGAAGACATTCACGTCTCAAAATCGTCTCGGTGTGACGAAACTGTGACTTATTTATATCTCAACAGGGTGTCCGAAACGAAAGACAAAGATGTGACACATTTCGTCTGATTCGGATCATCATGTAACAAAGATATGACTTATTCACGTCTCAACAGAGTCATGATGTGTAGAAATTGTGACTTTTACGCCTCAATAGGGTCACCGAGTGACTAAGCTGAGACATGAATATGCACATTCTTTTCACATGGTGACTTCACTGTGACAGTCTCGTTGTTGTCTCATGTTAACGTCTGGGTGACATCAAAATGTAAAGCGTGAAAGGCGGACATAGTGACTTTTTAAGATCGACGTGGAGTTCCATATGTCACTTCCCAAATGAGTCTTCATGACTGTCACATTTTTGTCGCAATTTGATAACTGGGCTATCTTATTAGATGGGAGCTCAAACGGTTTAAAATAGAATTCAAAAAAAATAAAAAAATAAATAAAATAAAAAATGAGAGTTCTTTAACAATTCGCGATCGCAAAACTCGAGTACGCCATCTAGCGGGAGCCTGAAAATATCGTGCATTAGTTCCCACATAACCATGGGCAATGACGGACGCCATTCTCTTAGCATCAAAAAAGAAGCAAAATTTCCCTAAAGAAAAGGTAAAACTTCTTGAAAAAACTAATCAGAACATGCCAAACATTGAAGCAGAACACACCAAGCATTCGAAGAACAACTTCTCAATAATTTTTACCTTTCTATTACCAACAACATAACATGATTTCATGATCACTTGCTGTTACAGATGTGTGTATTGCGGTAAAATAATTTTTCTGTCTTCAATTCATTACAAGTTAAAATGAAGTCAACATTGCTTTCGTCATTCCAATGAATAAATGTATTCCAATGAATTCCATACAGAACTGTAATAGTTATAGAATATTCTTCTTCATAGAATAGTATATATTTCTGTATCTACATAATTCAGAAAACAACAATAAAGAATAATCAGAATTACTTGAAAAAGTATCTTTTGTGCTGATTATAAATAAATTTTTTATCGTTTTCTTGGTAAGTGTTTTTTAGTTTTGAAAGAATTTCAACTAGAATTCAGCTATTCTGTTTTTAAGCTACATATTAAACTTCATACCGAGATCTTACAATTATAAAATTTTGATGTGTGGTATGTTACCTAAAAGTAATGAAGGGATAAACTATGTATATATTATTTGAGAATAAAGTTTTCAAACAAAGAACATATCATTTCGGAATTCTCCGGACTTATAAATCAGGTAAGTGTTATGATTTTTATAAAAAAAAAAATTTGCTTGTAAATAATTTTTTTTTCTTACTTGATGATCGTTCTCTACAAAATGGTTTTTTTACGTCTGATTAAATACTATAAGAATTAAAAAAAGAAACAATACGAAAGTTTTTATTGAAAAATGAGGAATTTTTAAAATCGTTATTTTACGTTTTTTAGTTTATAATTTTTTGATAAAATTGTTGTCAAAATACTTTTTTTGAAAAATCAAATGGTATTAAATTATTTGTTTATGTTTACTTCTTGCATATTCTAGTATTTGAAGTAATATGATTCAGAAAAGTATGGAAGAAAAATTCGGTACTTATGTATTAACCACAGCTACAGATTTGGCAGATTTTTAAGTGCCGCAAATCTACACTTAAAATTTTAGGAAAAAATCTTAAAATGAAACACTTTGTTTAAAATCAAAGTAGTCAATCGGATTTCGGTGGAAAATGGGCCGACATAGAGTTTAGCATAGATTCAAAACAAACTTTTCTCTCACCTGATTCTATAGCCATTATGAACTCTAATAAATAAGATTCAAAATGAAATAACTGTCAGATGCATCGAAAAACTCTTACTAATTTTCTATAAACCTTTATTACAATATTTACAAGTTATAAAGTGATCCACTTCTGTTCTTAACATTCTCCATTCAAAACATAAACTGATACACTGTTGCCATTCGAATTCATATAAGTATTAATAAAATATTACAGATTATGAACGATGACGTCATTACAAATTCTTTACGCGGCATCCTCCCACCTTGATTAAATATTATTTAATCAACTATAACATTTACTAAAAATGTATAAACAAGCAATAAATATAAAATTGTACTACATATAAACTTACTAAATGCATTATATACTATATCTAAGAGTAAAAAGAAACATTCCCAAAATAAGTATTGAAACACTAATTCGTAAGCTTAAAAATAAATGTTTTTTTTCAGTCATCTAAATATCTAATAGGTTTCTTAATCACCCGACCACTTCTGGTCGTAATATCTTTTACTAGTTTATCAGCTAAAAGTGATTTTTGTGTCTCTGATGGTTTAGCAGTAGATTCGCTATCAGAACTTATTTCCAACGGATAAAGGCGCTGGACAGGTCTCAGCAATTCTCCAGAAGCAATTTTAATTTCACTACTCGAACCTTTCCATCTTTACCAGGATAAACTTCCATCACTTTAGCCAGTGGCCAGAGGGTTCTTTTTATGGAGTCTTTTTCGATTATGATGAAGTCTCCAATGCTTAGTTGAAAACAATTTGGCCTCTCCTTACTTTGCTTTAACAGTCCGAGATATTCAATTCTGAATCTTTTCTTAGGTTGTAGTCTAAGAGCCTGCTGAAATCTCCATCTTTTCTTCAAATCTATTTGATCAATAACGGGTACTCCCACCGATCGCATCTCTTGTAAGAACATTGCCGGTGTCAGTGGTATCAAATCTTCTCTATCTTCGGAAAGATAAGATAAAGGTCTTGTATTAATTACTGCCTCGCATTCACAGAGAAGGCTCATTAACTCTTCATAATTAAGTGAGGCATTTCCCAAAACTCTGCGCAAGAGTTTCTTGACCATTTGTACCATGCGTTCCCAAAACCCTCCCCACCAGGCTGTGGAGGGCGGGATAAATTTCCACACAATTCTTTTAACTGTTGTTTCTGATTCGACAACACTCCAATCAATGCTTCGGAAAAGTTTTTCCGCTCCTACAAAATTTGTCCCGTTGTCACTGTATACAACACTCGGTCGTCCTCGACGAGCGATGAATCTTCTTAAACAGAGTAAGAAGTCTTTGGTAGATAACGAACTGACCAATTCTAAGTGTACAGCTCTGAACACCGCACACGTGAAAAGCACAAGCCAGCATTTTTGGCCACCTTTCGAGATCAAAGGACCAGCCAAGTCTACTCCTACAATTTCAAAACCTGAAGCGTCTTTGACACTATCTTCTGGTAAGGAAATTGGAGCGGTTTCAACAGGCTTCACAGTGTGCCTTCTACACTTAATACACATATTAATTACGTAGCGAACAGATCGTCTTCCACCTAGAACCCAAAATTTCTCCCTTAAGTTAGATAGAACAGTTTGTAATCCAGCATGCGTAAGTTCCAAATGGTTTTCTCGAATCAATACTTCTACAAATTTGTGTTTACTCGGAAGAAGATAAGGGTATCTAAACAAATCAGTATCTTTCCTGTCAGTTAATTTCGTCTTTACTCTATAAATTCCATTTTCATCTGTAAAAACGTTTAAAGTCTTCAAACTATTGATAAATTGCGGAGTAAATACTTCACCTTGCACTCTTTTTATAAGGACCTTTTCAGCTTCATCTAATTCCTTTACTGATAATTCTCCCTTTCGAAAATTGGTTTTGTCTCTTGTGTTGTGAATAAATTTTAATACCCATGCCATCATGCGTATAATTCTGGTATGAGTTGAGAAATAACATAAAAACTCTTCACTGCTTTCGGTAAAAGTGTTGAACAGTTGTGTATTTCTAGGCGTACTTCTTCCTTATTTGTTCTCAACTCTGTACTTGGCCAATTTTCTTCCGGCGTTCTGAGCCAAGGTGGTCCCTCCCACCACATAGATTTTATAAGCTTTTCCGCAGAACACCCTCGGGAAGGTAGGTCCGCTGGGTTGTAATCACCTGGAATGTGTCTCCAGCTCTCCTTTTTGGATGTCTTAAGGATCTCTTAACCCTGTTCCTTACAAACACACCCCAGGACTCTTCCCTTTGTATCCACTGCAACGCAGTAGTTGAGTCCGTCCAAAAGAATTCCTTAAGGTTTATATTCAAACTTCTCCGTACTAAATCAGCCAAACGTGTGCCAATACAGCAGGCTAAAAGCTCTAACCTGGGTATAGAAATCTTCTTTAACGGTGCAACTCTGGATTTAGCTATCAATAGCTGTACCGAAATATTTTCATCTGTGTCACATCTCAAGTAAACTACAGCAGCGTAAGATAAACTACTTGCATCGCAAAAGGTATGTAATTCTGACTCCAAATAATTATCAGGAAGCACTTGTCTTTTTATTTTTAAATCTTTTAGTTTCCTCATTTCTCCAATCCAATTTAGAACTTTGATTTTTGTATCTTCGCAAACCTCAGTATCCCAGCCTAATTCAGACCTCCAACTCTCTTGTAGTTGTAACTTAGGATACAACGTAGCTGGGCATGAAAATCCAAGCGGATCGAATACTTGCTGAGCCATGGAAAGAATGGACCTTCTATTTATCTTCTCTGTATCGTTTGAAATGGATTGAGTATCACAAAAAATAGCATCTTCATTCTTGTCCCATAGTAAACCTAAAACTTGTGCTGGGACCATAGGAACACTTGAACGTTTAACAGCAGAATATTCCCATCCTCTCAACTCGAACTTTCCTTTGGCCATGATCTCTGTAGACACTTTTACAAATCTTTGTAATTCATTTTCAGAATTAACTGAAGTAACACAGTTATCCACATAGTAAGCAGATTTAAGTGTCTCTGAAACATCTTGATATGGAGAGAATGCAAATGAATTTAAATGATGTCTTAAAACAGCACCCAGTAAAACCGGACTACAATTAAGTCCAAAAACAACTCTGCAATGTTGGTATACCTTAATAGACTTTTTTTCTTCATCTGCCCACCATAAGAATTTCAAATACTTGCGATCCTCTTCTGCTACTGAAATTTGCAAAAACGCCTTCTTAATGTCAGCAACAACTCCTATTTTTTTCTGTCTGAATTTAAGAAGAGCAGTTGGGATGTCTTCAAGCAAATTCGGGTCTTTGATCAAGCAGTCATTTAACGAAATATTCCCCTTCGACTTGCACGAGGCGTCAAAAACGGGTCTAACAGGTGTGGTAGTGGAAGTTGGTTTGAACACTGCATGATGTGGCAAATAGTGACCTGGCCCTTCTGAACATTCTTCAATTATTCCACATTGCAACCATTCTTGGAACACAGAATTATAATCTTTTATCTTTCCAGCTTTACTGAGTCTCCCAGAAGTGGACAATAATCGTTTTTCTGCAAGTTCGCGGTTACTTGGTAATTCGTCGGGACTTTGCATCCAAGGAAAACTAATTTCATAGCGCCCATCATCTTTAGAGTCTTTTCAAAATGATCAAACGCCACCTTTTCCAATAACTCTGTGTTCATACTTTCACAAGGATCTCCAATTCCTATTGCTTCCAGTTTCCAAAGATTTTCTATATTATGGCTTTGTAAAAATAGCGATGTTATAGTGTTGTCTTTGCAATTATGGATTTCAGACCTTCCCATGATAGTCCAACCTAAGTGCGTCTGCACAGCAACAAGACCACATTTTAAAATTTGCGTTTGACCTGTATACAATTTGCCTGCAATATCTGCTCCAATTAGGAGCTCAATAGGAGATCTACCTTTACCACGGTCTGTTATCTGGATTCCCAAGACTTCTAATTCTTTTGAACAAGACACATCATTTGTTCTTGGTATCATTCCAGAAATGGTTGGTTGGTCTAAGACTTGCATCTCGCAAAATTTGTTTGCATGAACACTGCTTACATTTAATTTATAGGCATTGTGTTTAGATCTTGTCATATTTCCACCAAACACCACATGATTCAGAGTTTCAAACCCTACAGGTGTTAATTTCAGTCGTTCAACTGTGGATTTTAATACATAAGAGCGTTGTGAGCCAGTATCGATTAAAGCTCTAACGATACTACGCTTCCCCCATAATTTATCACAACAAGCAAAGTCTGCAGCAAAACTTCTTCTGAAACATTGTGATTGGTTAAAGCAAGATTTTGCGGCACTTCTTGACTTTCTTGAATCGCCACTTTCTTATTTGGCGATAAATTAGGACACATTATTACCCAGTGTCTCTTTCCGCAGACCATGCAGTGTACAGTTGATCTGCAGTTTCTCGATAAATGCCCTGGTTTCAAACAAAAAAAACAGCCTTTATATTTTCTGACTGCTTCTCGCTTTTCTTCTAATGACAGTTTTTGTCCCTTAAAACAGTCTTTACTTTCATGTAATTTGTTACAAAATATACAGTTCAACTTGGCTTTTCTTTTTTTTAAACCCAGATATTAAATCATTGTCCGTAGGTGGATAAAATTCTGTTTCCCTGTGTTTTTGTCTCTTTTCAACTATTTCAGCTTGTTTAAAACCAGTTTTTGCTAGAGCAATTCGTTCTTCACACTCCACTTCCGTTCTTAGAAATGTTAACAGTTGAGCCAATTTATCGCTATAAGAATTCCCTTGTTTATTAATTAAAGGAGTTCTAAGCCAAACTCGTAGATTTTCTTCGGGGATGCATGACTCCACTAAAGGGAATAGCATAGCGGCATATTTGTCAGATGTCATGCCAATGGATTCCAACGATCGCAAATGGGATTCTAATTTGTCGTACAATTGTGTAATATCCATCTTATTCTTCAAATCTGTTGCATTTTTAACGACAAGAGCCAACATTTCCCGAACATAATATTCAATTAAAAGTTTCTCTCGGCCAAACCTTGATTTCAAACTCTCAATAACTTTGGAATAATTATCAGCCGTCGGCGGGTAACTATCCACTATTTCACGAGCTCTTCCTCCGGCTGTCACGCATTGAATAAGATATTGGAATTTATCTTCATCGTCCATCGATTTATTTTCGTGTATTCTACTGAATTTGCTCCAAAAATGTAGCCAATCTTTTACCTCGCCACTGAAATGCACAAGTTCTATTTTCGGAAGCTTTAGTTTAGTTTTTTCATTTTTTACCGAATTAACTTTCAGTTCACGAGAATTAAGAATTCTTTTTACACGAACACGAACAGAATCTAACTTTTCTCTGTATTCTTCAACGATACAGTATTCTTTTTCAAAATCGTCTGCTTTGGCGACTTCTATCAAAATGGCGTTACATATATCTTCATCTAATTTCGATAAATCAATAGAAATTCTTTCCAAAGACGATAATTTACTTTCTAAATCTTCAAAATTTAATTCAGGTTTATCGGGAGCCGCAATTAAAATATTATATAAACGAGTAAAAGAAGCTCTTACCGACTTTCTTTTCACTATGAGCAGATCCATTTAGAATTCCAAACTTGAAAAAATTTCAAATAAGAATATAAAAATATCTGACTTAAATGTCGATCAAATGCAAACGATCACGTCCGGGTTTCACCACAATGTCAGATGCATCGAAAAACTCTTACTAATTTTCTATAAACCTTTATTACAATATTTACAAGTTATAAAGTGATCCACTTCTGTTCTTAACATTCTCCATTCAAAACATAAACTGATACACTGTTGCCATTCGAATTCATACCCAAGTAGCACCGGGATATTGTAGCAGTTTCAGTCTATATCTGCCGACATTGTTAATATTGGCGAAAATCGACACTGTGTGTACAATATTGTACAATTCCCGTCGATTTCACATTAATAGTCTGTTTGTAAAACTCTTCATTTTAAACTTTATTGTGTTCCTAAATCAAAATTAACCATTTAAAAGACAAAAAATTATGTCAAATTGTTATAATTCCAAAACATAGATTTTAAATATAAATTTAGTGATATCCGAACAACACCCGGACAATATTTATTATAAATATTGTAATCGTGTTCTTGTCACAACATCGAGCATTATCTCTAAATACTGAAATCTACGATGTTATCACTCGGAACCGCAACCGTAACACATTAAGATGCTGTTTATCATTCGCCGCTACGCGTGCGATTTCTTTATCTCTTGTCTTCTTATATATAAATCTAATTTCGTCTCATAAGATGTATATCTTAGTACATAATGTAAGTGGTATGAAAGTTGGTTTTATTAAGCGAGCCCGAAAACTCAAACCTGCTGGAGGTGAATTAATGCACCTTGAGTGAGCGTATTCTCTGATCTTCGCAGGTATGTGCTGTTTTTAATATATATAATTATATATTGCAAGAATTACATAGATTTCCTCTTTTTTTCTGCCCAGGCTGCTTAAGTATTTAATTATATTACATTATTCAATTCTCATATTCACGAACAATGGCGTAATTTTATAGTATATTTGGAGGTGTTAAGCCTTCTGACTTGCTTATGTTTATATTTTTTCACACCTGCCAAATTGTTCGCTCGATGAAAAATAGTTTTTAATAATTAAACTAATTAAAACTTTAAGAGCTAAGTGAGCTAACAAATAGAAATTGAAGATTTAATATGTCTACTAGATTGATTTAATATGTCTACTGAAGATTCAATAAGATCTATAATGTTGCTACTAGTAAGAAGTTTTTTTCTCAACAACTATACAAATTTGAAGCTCTCTCTCTCTATATATATTTAATTATTATTTAATATTATATTTAATGTATTTATTTAATATATAATGTTTAAATTACAAAAATAAATTGAATAATGAAAATTTTATGTGTCTACATCTTACTTACGGATCCGAATTGCATAATTTCGGAAGGGGTTTTGGTATGTATAGATATATTTGCCAGAATTACGCCAATATCCTCTTTTTTTTTAATGTCCAAGTTTGTTAACTATTAAATTATATCACATTATTCAATTCTGATCTTGCCAAAGATCTTGTTTACTTTTATTGTTTGTTTACCAAAGGATAGGGTATCTCCTTTGATACTATTCTTTGGGTACATATATGTATATATTAGGTTAATATAAGAAATCTGCAGGCCTAGAAAGTCATGGATTTCATTATTGAACAAAATTTGTCATGATCTTAACTATTTTTTTTTTTTAAAAATCAGATTTAGGTCACAGAAAAATCTTAATTTTTAAAAATGGAATCCCCCCCCCCTCCAATTGGAATATCTGAATTTGTAACAAAATATCTAAGTATTATTTTATTAAAATATTAAATGTTTCGATTGCGTTCTTTGAAAAAATGAAGTAAAGAACATCTTTTTCTAGAGCAAATTATCTTTTAAACTTCAGTGATTGCAGAATCTTTATAATTATTTTATTTTTTTTAAGTTTTTTCTTATTTTAATTTAAAATTCTTGTTTAGACTTATTATGTTACACTTACTTTTAAGAAGAAGAAAAGCAGCTTTAAATAACTATGTAAAAGTTATTTGCTTTTGTATTTTTTTTCAGCTATTTTAATGCTTCAACTCTTTTTTTACTCAATTTTTAAGTTTAATATCAATAAATGAGATGATTCAGAGCCACATGGCAGAATTGTAGTGACATGGCAACATTTTCACAGAGTTCTTGCAGACAGATTTTTCTTTTGAAAAGTAAAAATAAAAAATTACCTCTATTTAATTTTTGACAGAAATTTACCTGTTATATTTGAATTATGCATTTAAATAATAACTTTTTGACATGCTCAATATACACCAATAGTAGCATAAATTGATGTATTTTTGTTAATTATTGATGTTTATTTTCACGTGGATTTTAAATATCCCAATAAACCTGAAAAATGTGAATCGTGTATTTAAGCATTTACTTTTTAAGTCAATAATTCTGTCAAATTTTATTTGTTATTGCTATTGATTTCTCCATAGTTTTTAAATCTGATATTTTTTTTATACGATATTTTTATACAACAGCCTAATCAAGAAACGAAACACTCATTTGAGGTGACCGACTCCTATGAATTTGTCAACGATTTTTCCCCCCGCCAAGTACTACTGCAGATTAATTGATTTGCAACACAGCGCTTTTGTTACTTTAAATTCGTAACATACATGTTTATTATTATGAAAAGTATCTTGCAGAAAGATATTAGTGCAAGAGAGTTTTGTTGCAGATAGCTTGAAAAAATTCTGCCTCAAGGATTCAGAGTATAACAGTTTTGGATATGCATATCATTTCAATTGATGTTATTATAATACTTTGTTAAATTTATTGTTGTGTTTTTGTCGGGCAAAATAGGAACTTCTGTAGATCGTGACAACTTCTTGGAATTATTGATGGAAAGTCAGGGATTTGAAAATCTAAAATGTAGCAGATACCCTGTACATATCAAAATAAAAAGCAATCCATAGCTAAATATGTCCAAACTTTGCAACATATTTTAACTTTTGTGATTCTTAAATCAAATTGACTGTGATAAGTGTTTTGTTGGCATAGGTGGTATTTCTCAGCACACAATTTATACATAGAATTCGTGATAGTTGGATTCGTAAACATACAATCTGATACTGCAATGTTTTATACATTTATGCGAAGGCCATTGCTTTAGAAGCTTGTCATATACAAAGTAAAGAACTAATACAAGAACTCTTTTGGGGAATAAAGTGACCGAAATAATATATTATAAAAAATTTAGATAATTCATTCCTTCAGTAATCCCATGCCTGTTTTACTTGTATGGTATTAATTGATGATGAAATATGATATACATTTTGTAATGGTTATTAAAACATTATATGTATATATATATATATATATATATATATATATATATATATATATATATATATATATATATATATATATATATATATATATATAATAACAGAGCTTCATCTCTATTATCAGTGGTGTATTTAGCTTTAATAATGCAGTCGTAAGCCATTTACACTCAAAACATCTTTATTAATGATAGTAGGCTGGTATCGATAACAGTCCACATCCGCTCTCCCCAAGGGAGAGGGTGGACAAGACTTTGGACAATTCTGGAACAAATTACCAGGATCACAACATGATGGAAAAGCCATGCGAAAAGCCTTGCTCTCGCTTTTATACTAACACATTTTGTTGTAAAAAGGCACAGTCTTTGAAATACTTGTATCCTTACGCATTAAGGAAAATCATTTCATGCTTCCTTATATGGAAGTGAAAGGGGGAGAGATTCTAAAAATAACTCAGTCGTATGTTATTAGCCTTGACTTCCCAAAATAGAATCTCTCTACGCTTATTCTTTAACAAAGACATTTTATGAAAACGAAAGAGATTTAATTCTTTTATTAATACAAAAGTATTATAATTTTTGTATTACATCCCCCCCAAAAAAGATTTTTGGCAAGCCAAAAAGAAATCATAAAAAATTTTGAATTCTCTGAACTTTTAAAATTTATGTTGGTACGACTGTTCCTTTTCACTACTACAAATAACATTTTTTCAATTATCTGTAAAAAAAAAAAACTATATACAATGACAATAACAAAAACATGATAATACAATTTATCTGTTTAGGCAACTAAACAGAAAGAAAATTGAAACATATTTTTATAACTAATCTACTAAATATTTCAAAAAATTTTCACACAAAAATATACATAATTTTTATGGAAACGAACTGGACAACAAGTGTCTTTACTCAGAATTTAAGATTCTGTATGGTTAAAGGGTTATATACTTAATGAAAATCTGTATTCTACTAAAATTTTCAAAAAAAAAAAAAAAAATTTTTTTTCACACAAAAATATACATAATTTTTATGGACACGAACTGGACAACAAGTGTCTTTAATCAGAATTTAAGATTCTGTATGGTTAAAGGGGTTATTTACTTTATGAAAATTTGTATTCCCCGTTAAAATGGAGGAAAACAGAATTTCATGAAGCACAGTGATATTGAGAGATCCAGACGGGTCAATCCAAAAATATTTTATAATACTTTTCTCAACTTGTTGAGAAAAAAAAAGTTCAACTTTCATCGCCCTCACATCCAATTGATGTTGAGGTAAATAGCTCCACACGCGATTCGGATCTCCCAAAAAAAATATAGGGTGTACTTCTTCCATTGAAGAAAGTAACATATTTTGTTTTGTTTTGTACACTATTCATGATTTAATTTCAACATTTGTGGGTTGTTATATTTCCTAAGATTTGATACATGTACTATTTCAAAATTTTGTTTACTTAAACAATTCTTTTTATTTATTTTGTAATTAGCTTCTGAAATTTTTTGAAGAATTTTATACGGTCCACTAAAAGGAGGTGACAACTTCCTCGTATTAGGATAAGTAAATTCTTCAAACATAACTAATTCGTCAGTTTTAAAGTCTATATCTAAAAATCTAGCATCATAGTAAATTTTATTTCTTTCATGATATTCTTTAGTTCTTTGAATTGCTATTTTTTTAGCTTCCTCAACAGGTGGATAGATTTCTTCATTTAAAGGATTTTCATAGGGGAGTCTACCATGCATGAGGTATGCAGGTGGAAATTTTGTCACAGAATGGGGAGTTAAGTTATAATTATTAACTATATCTTTTAACAAAGTAGGCCATGGAGTTTTAGTAGGTTTCTCATTGATTTTACATTTTAATCGTGTAATTATTGTTTGACCAAGGCGTTCTACCTTGCCATTACACTGCGGATGATGTAAAGTTGTCAATAATTGTTGAATCTTATTATGTTTCAAAAATTTTTTAAAATGAGAAGACGTAAAGGCGGCGTTTCGATCACTCAACAAGGATTTAGGTATTTGATTTTGAAAAATTTGATGTAAAAAATTAGTATACGTTTCTGAACTAATGGATTTTGACGCAAAAGCCCAAATGTATCTTGTTAGGTGGTCAATAATTAAAGTTAAATATTTTTTTGTTGAATTATAATAATTCAATCCACCAACACTATCTATTGCTATTAAGTCAAAAGACTGATTCACAGGGGGTAAGGATTGTAATAATCCAAATCTTTTTTGTCGCGGTTTTTTATTTAATTGGCACGTATGACAATGTTTACAAAATTTTGTTATATCTGATGTTATGTTATTCCAATAATAAACAGGGGTTATTAAATTAATCATTTTCTGCACTCCTGGATGGTTAAATTTATCATGAGTAATTTGCAGAAGTTTTAATCTCAACGAAAATGGAACAACTATTTTAGTAAAATTTTTCTTACGTATACATTACGAAACATCATTGATATCAACAAAATTACCTTGTAAGTTATCTTTCCTTTGAGCTTCAATTATTTCATTCAATTTTAACAAATGTGAAACATGAACATTATTTTTACTATTACATTTGACAAGTGAATGTGTTACATCTCTTGAAAGCCAATCTGCTTCAAAATTAGTAGAACCTTTTGTGTATTTAATATCATATTCATACATACTTAACAATAATGACCATCTAAACAATCTACCTTTTAAATTTTTAACATTTTTTAGCCAAACCAAAGCAGCATGGTCAGTATGTATGGGGAATTTCTGGCCAAACAGGTAATGATGGAATTTATTTAGAGAATCGACTATAGCAAGACATTCAAGTTCTGTAATTGCATAATTTTTTTCATAGTCTCTTAAGGAGCGAGAATGAAAAGCTACAGGATGCAATACACCACATTCATCTGTCTGTTTTAACACAGCTCCAATTCCAATTAACGATGCATCAACAAAAAGATGACATTCATGAATAGGAATAAAAATTTTCAAAATTGGTTTACAAATAATAGCATTTTTTAATAGTTCAAAAGATTGTTGACATGTTTCTGACCACACCCATTTTACATCTTTATTTAACAAGTTCTTTAAAGGTTGTCGAATATTTGCATAACCATCAATAAATTTATTGTAAACATTTATTGATCCAAGAAGTCTTTGCAATGACTTTACATTTTTAGGAGGCATTAATTTTTTAATCACCTCAATATTATGGTTATCGGGTGATACAATCCCATTGCTTATTTCATATCCTAAAAATTCTATTTGTTTTTGCAAAAATGAACATTTTGAAAGTTTTAATTTCAAGTTTTCTTGTTTACAAATATCGAAAATCTTTTTAAGGTGGGTTAAATGTTCATCATAAGAATTAGAAAATATAATAATATCATCAAAATAGTTCGTAGCAAATTTAATTTTATGTTTATTTAAAGTTCTACGAATTGTACATTGAAAAATGCTTGGTGCATTCTTCCAGCCAAAAGGTAATCTTAAGTATTCAAATAGACCGTTGTGAGTAGCGAATGCTAATTTCTCAGTGTCATCAAGATGAATACGAACATGATGATATCCCTGTGATAAATCTATTTTAGAAAAATAACTACTATTAGACAATTTTTCAATTAAAGACTGTATTAAAGGTAGAGGTTCAGAATCTGTTTTTGTAATTTGGTTTAATTTCCTAAAGTCAATACATAAACGACTCTTTTTATTTTCATCTTTTTTAAAGACTAAAGTTACAGGGGCAGCATAAGGGGATGAACTTTCTTTTATAATGTTATTTTTTAACAATTCCTCTATTTGTGAATCAATTTCCTGTTGTTGTTTTGGGGTTGTTTTGTACGGCCTTAGAGATATAGGTAAATCTGAGGTTAACCTGACTCTTTGTGGTTCCATTCTGATTTCTCCCACGTCGTGTTTATGTTTTGCAGAAATATCATCATAACTTTTTAAAATTTCTTTTAAGTCCACATTTTGTATTTTGTTCTCATTTTTTATTCTTTCGTCGATATTGACCTGATAATGTGTGCACACATTACCTAGTACTATCTTCGAATCATTTGAAATTTTTGGACCTTCTTTCTTTTTCCTATTTTTCCTTTTCTTTTTATTTTTGTTATCCTTAACATTATCTTTTTCAATGTTTACTTTTACTGAAACATCTTTAACTTTTATTTTTTCAAAATGTTTACTTTTATTGAAACATCTTAAACTTCTATTTTTTTCAAAATGTTTACTTTTATTGAAACATCTTAAACTTCTATTTTTTTCAAAATGTTTACTTTTATTGAAACATCTTAAACTTTTATTTTTTTCAACCATTTTTAACCCTAACACTTTGAGAATTTTGCTGTCTAATGTGCAAAGATAAGTTGTCACTGTTAGAATTAGCAGAGGTGATCAATCTCTTACCAAATTGAGTAACAACCGGCCCGACACAGTCAATAGACAAACAAAAATCCTTGCAAGTCTGCAACCCTAGTAAAGCATATGGTAAATCAGTATCAATTATAAAAAACTTAGCTGATTTAATAATTTCACCTATCTTAAGGGGAAACTCACAAATTTTGTTAAGTGTTAATTGTCCTTTCGTTTGGATAACACTTAATTCCTCACATTTTTTAATAGGAATTTTTAGTTTTGACACAAGGTCTTTTGGTATTATATTCAATGTTGACCCGGTATCAACATTCAATAATATCTCTTTTTTTACATTTTCATTTTGTTTTGGTTTTGGACGTCTATTTAAGTATTTTTTTTCCACTTTATATCCATTTAGGTATTTATTTTCCACTTTATATCCATTTAGGTATTTATTTTCCACTTTATATCCATTTAGGTATTTATTTTCCACTTTATATCCATTTAGGTATTTATTTTCCACTTGATATCCGGATATTATTAATTGTTATTGTTTATTTGTCATATTTTGAACGTTCATTTCAACAACATTAGGGTTGTTTACACACGAGGAGCCCATGTGAAACTGATTCAAAAGTCCTTTCTTCGAACAGTATTTACACTGATTTATTGGGATCTCCTGTGTTGTATGATGTATTTTGGGTTTTGTCACATTCGGGGTTACACTTTTATTTTTAGGACAAGCCGGAGCTTTATGTCCTGGTGCATTACATTTAAAGCACCTAATGTCTTATTTAAGGTTTTCCATTTTCTTCATGTATGGTCCCTTGTTATTTTGAAATTTATTTTTATCTAAGTCACTTTTAATTTTTTCATAGATTTTAAGTTTTTGTTTAAATTCAAAAAGATTATTGGCTCCATAAAGAATTGATTTATTATTTGTTTGGTCTGGTATTCCTTGAATCATGTAAGTGATTAGAGCTAAGTCATCAATATCACTTTGAGTGGCAATTTCTTTCATTTTAAGGAAATACTCTTGAAGAGTTTCATTATATCTTTGCTTTCTTTTTTGCAACATTGCATGTATTTCTGCACTATTACAATTAAATCCAAACTCTTCAAGCAAAAGATTTTTTAATTTTTCATATGAATTTAAACAACTTTCACTTCTTATTAATGTTAAGGCATTACCCTTTAAACATCTTTTCGCAAATAAAAATTTTTGCATATCAGATAATTTAAATAAATTGGCATGAGTTTCAAAATTTTCAAACCAAGAATTAATATTTTCGTGTTTTTCTCCTTTAAACATAGGAGTAACTGCTTCAATATCCGAAAAATTTACTATTAATTTAGTTTCTGTTTCTCTATTCTTTATATCCTTGCTAGAATTTTGACTATAGGATGCCATATCTTTATCAGTATAAACATGAGTTTGTATTTCTTTATCAACATATATTTTAGTATTTAAACTAACTTGCGTAAATTGACTTACACAAGTTTTAATTGGTAAATGTGATTCAAAATCAGTTTGAGTTTGTTTACTTTGAAACTGATTAGTTTCATCCTCATCTTCAGAGGGATTTTCCATTACTATCGAATTTTTTAAGATATCAAAATCACATAAACAAGTTAAAATGTGCTTTGCAATTTCATCTTTATTTCCTTCAATGGAAATATTTAAAATGTCTGAAATTTTAACTAATTCCGAAAAATTGAAAGTATTACAAATTTCTTGTAATTTGTTTGAAAATTCTTCATCGCTAGGTGCAAAAGAAAATTCTGAAAAATTTAGAATTTTGTTACGGTTAATCTAGAAAAATCATTAGGAAACAAAAGTTTAAATAATAACTTAATTTTGTTTGCCGTCACTAATTTAATTGACGTTTGAATCACATTTATTTCTTTCAAAAACATTTTAAATGCACGATAAAAAACAATATTATATCATCATTTTAAAGAAAAGCAATATAAATACAAGAAATGCAATCTAACTCTTAATAAAATTCTATTCAATTATTGAAATAAAAATGTTAGAATACTACTCATATCTAATATCACTAAAATATTTGATCATGCTAGCGAGAAAGAAACATAAGAGGATAAAAAAAATATATCTACAGTACTTTCTTTCCTGCACACTGTTCTTTGACCTTCATGACTTTTTATGTTGAAGAGAAACAAAAAATATTATCCTTTTTTTTTTTGTTTTTAACGCGTACATTCACTTTTGTTTTCACAATTTGAGCACTACGGAATTGTAGGGTCATCGGTCATTTCCAGATTGGACACTGTAGGGTCATCTCGATCAACACTATGGGTTTCAGAGAGGCATGTGACGAGCTCGAGCCAACGTCAGCATTCTCACAGCGATGAAGGTACGGGTAGTTAAAGATGGAGTGGTAAAACAGACCTTCCTTCATTCGTTTTTCACCGCGGACTAGGCACTTCTTTCTTTCGTCCTTCGTCCGGGATGGGCGATTCTCTTTTTTCGTTCCCCGGGGGATGATGGATGAGGTTTTCGAAACACTGGTTTCCTCGACCAAGCAAAAAATCCTGCTAGGCTTATAATAACAGAGCTTCATCTCTATTATCAGTGGTGTATTTAGCTTTAATAATGCAGTCGTAAGCCATTTACACTCAAAACATCTTTATTAATGGTAGTAGGCTGGTATCGATAACAGTCCACATCCGCTCTCCCCAAGGGAGAGGGTGGACAAGACTTTGGACAATTCTGGAACAAATTACCAGGATCACAACATGATGGAAAAGCCATGCGAAAAGCCTTGCTCTCACTTTTATACTAACACATTTTGTTGTAAAAAGGCACAGTCTTTGAAATACTTGTATCCTTACGCATTAAGGAAAATCATTTCATGCTTCCTTATATGGAAGTGAAAGGGGGAGAGATTCTAAAAATAACTCAGTCGTATGTTATTAGCCTTGACTTCCCAAAATAGAATCTCTCTACGCTTATTCTTTAACAAAGACATTTTATGAAAACGAAAGAGATTTAATTCTTTTATTAATACAAAAGTATTATAATTTTTGTATTACATATATATATATATATATATATATATATATATGTTGTTTGTGTGTGTATATGTATATATATATTATTTTCAGATATGTTATTTTGAAATCATCTGTAAAGGTAAAAATATCTATGCTCTTGTACTTCAGCACTATCTTGGAATTGGCAATGACGTATTGTAAATTAGAGTGAAAAGGGAAATAATGTTTTGAAAGCCTCTCAACAGTTGTAGACACCATCTTGGGTAATTTTATTTTAAAATTTGTAATAAGACTTTA
Organism: Parasteatoda lunata; assembly: GCA_949128135.1. Classification (NCBI taxonomy): domain Eukaryota; kingdom Metazoa; phylum Arthropoda; class Arachnida; order Araneae; family Theridiidae; genus Parasteatoda; species Parasteatoda lunata. Next base: position 49,521,020 of record OX421970.1, read on the forward strand.
CTTTTTCATGAGTAGCACTTTTCATCTTGAACTTAGATAGATCAGTTATTCCTTAAATTAATTACCCTGGTCCTTCCTGCTTTATTTTACTTAGTTTGTATTCTAAACTCTAATACTTTTACAGCATTGTATGTTTCAAAGTTCAAAAGTTAGCCACTCTTAAAGTTTTGTCATGTGTTTCATGGCGTCTTTTCTTAACTACTAGCTATCAGGGTTTATTGATTTAAATCAAATGACTTTGTTTTCAAAAATCATTGATTTTAAAAGTTAAAAAACAGTGTTTTAAATTATTGATACTTTTCTTTTCTTAGTTTTAAAATTTATTTGAAATAAATTGCTGCATTAATAAATTTTAGTTAACGTGATTAATTTCTTTCTCGGTGTTTTTTAAATTCCAACACATTTGAAATTACATTTTTAAAAATCTTTTGATTCTTAAGATTAATTGATAGCATTAAATATGTACAGATTAAAGTACACTGTCTTTATAGCTGTCTTTATAGACTTGCATAGCTGTAGAAAGTAATTAATAAACATGAATTTATTTTTTTTTAAATGCAAATAATGTTAATTAAAATTCTACCTTTTGATTGAAAAAGCATGGAATTAAAATCTATATTAGATTTTATTGGTGGAAAATGCATATTTCAAAAGCTTGAGGTTATATTATAAAGAAATTACCCTAATATGTTAAAAATAGAAGGGGGGGACTGATGAATGCAGATGTTTTATTTTTTCATGATATAGTGTCATTCTTCCCTTTCAAACTCTTTCAAAGTCTATTTGAAGCAGTAGAGCTATTGACTGGTAATTGATATTTTTTCTCAAAATATTTTTATAGTATCTTTGACATTAACAGATTTTCTATAAAGAAATTTTGTGAAAAAAATTCCAATGAGTATATAGATTTTGTAAAAGAAATTTTTAGCTTAACTTATCTATTTTGATATAAGATAAAAAATGAATATTTTAATGTAAAAATGTATATGTTCGTGCCCACTGCGACACAAGCGCCATCTCTTAGAGTTTTAAATTTTGGAGTCAGTGTTAAAAGAGTTCCGCAAACAAGAGGATGTGTCTATACAAAGTGAAAATATGTGTGTATAAAAGTGTTAAATAAAATAAATAGTGAAAACAGTCCAGTGCCAAAGTTAATGAGATACAGTATAGATTAAATATTTATTATATAATATAGTTCTAATATTAATTTAATTTTGATTAAACATTTATAAAGTTTTTTAATAAATTAAAGTTCTTACAAAGTATTTGAATTAAAATAAAAAAAATTTGATTTTTTTTTTTTAAATCACGAACCCTGGTAGCTATGCATTTAGTTCTGAAAATGGCTTAAAGAATTTTTAGCATTCTAATACGTGCATTATATAGCATGGAAATATGTTAGGGCACAGATAGGCTACACTAATTTACTTGTCAAAAGAGAAGAATGCTGGACTTTTAATTTGCGATATTTAGTAAACAAAATAATGGCAGAACTAAAGAAAGCAAAATATTTTTCAATGAGTGTTGGTTTAACACCAAATATTTCCCATATAGATTAACTTATATTTGGTATGCAATATATAAACAACTGATTTTCAAGGATCATTTTTTGAATTTTATTCCAATTGAAAGGCCCTTATCTGGATATTTGTTTGATACTAGGCATAAATGTAAGTTATTTTGTATTTGATTTTATAAACGTCATTGAACAGCCAACTCAATTTTCTGGGTTTACCGCTACTAATATTGAGCATATGAAGCGTAATAATTTTGAACCTAATCCAGAAGACAAGGGAACTTCTAGATTAAGTATTGGGAAAACTTTACCTTCATGAAGAACTTTTTGATGCAACTAACCTGCATTTGCATTACATGGAGAGGAAAACCATGAAAACTTCAAACTATAAGTCTGACAGCAAGAGGACTGAAACCCATTGTCCATCTACCACTGAGGATATTTTTCATCAGCACTGTGGTAAGCGCAGGTTGGTTGTGGAATTTATATTGACCAGCCGGATTCAGTCCCAACCGATACCGGGATTGGAACCCGGATCACCTCATCGAAAGGTGACCAAAAAAATTTTCAAAAATTATTCATTTTTCCATCTATTATATTATAAAATATAATATTTTCCATATGTTATAAAATTACTCCAAAGGGCCCCCCTATAAAAAAACAGGCCCAGTGCTCCTGAAAACATATAATCAGCTCTGATTTTATACAAAAGAATTGTCAACCTAGGGATGAGCATAAATGCTGTTAGTTCATGTAATGCTGTTAGTTTAGTTCATGTAATGTTTTCAATATAACTATTATCTTTTAATTTAAAAATATTAAAATTAACCACAGTTCATGTTTTTTTTTTTTTTCCAGCTGCTACCTTCAAACTGTTCGAAGAAGTTAGTCGACTAGAAAAAGCTGAAAAATTTGGTGAAGTTCTTGCCAACGACTGGGAAGGCAGGAAGACTGAGTTTGCCTCAACTGTCACAGTTTTGTTTTAGAAACAATTGATTGTATTAAAGAATACAATAAATTATAGAAATTAGTATACTATTCTTTACTGTTTAATAAAAATTATATTTCATTTACACATTTGACAACCGTTCAAGTCCTAATAGATATTTTGGCAATACTGTAATGGGCAAAGGCCATAAGTAAATTAAATCATAGCTTATTCTACCATGTTTATCCTTTTTTAAATCTGAAAAAGTGACTCTGGTTATTTTATGATGATAATATCAGTGTAAATATTGCTTTTTTTTTAAACAGTTTTCTTAAGGTCGATCCTGAGGCTGTTAAAGATAGGGAATTTTGTTTTCCAAGCATACTATTTTAGTAAAATACATATTATATAATACTAAAACTTCACAGGGAAAAGGTTTATCATTTTAAATTTATTGTATCACCTTTCGTTGTCGCCTGGACAGGATTTTCCTCTTGGCGACGAATATATATTTTTTGTATTTATGTATTTGTTTTTGTTCCCAATAAAGTTTGTTTGTTAAAAAAAAATTCATTAAACATATTATAATTTTAATCTACATTGTAAAACATAGATGCAGTAAAAACTATTGCACAAATCACTTAAAATATTAAAATTATTTCACAGTATAAATGGCTGTGTGTACCCTGAAAAAGAGCAAAAAAACATGTAACAAAACTGCATATTTTCTAGAATAATAGTAAAATATACACAAAAAATTATTATCGGTAGAGTAGATAGCTTATAGTAAAACAATGAAAAAGAAAAACTAAGCTACAAACTTTAGAATTCTGTATATTTTAGTAATTTAATTTTAAACAAGGTAGCACGGTTTTGTTATCAACATTTCCAGCGTTACAAACAGGCATGAATATTTTCAAAAATAACGTGATTTTCGAGATTGTCGGCATTCCACAGCATTCATTTTCTGAATATCGTGTTGGCGATGTTGGTTGGCATTGTACAACATTTGTAAATGCTGAGAGATATCGACCGACATTCCCCAACGTCTCTTACAATATAGAACAATATCTTTTTGCAATATTGAAAATACGTTATAAAAGGGGTCCATTTTTATATTGTACAATATTTCGCCACGATATTGTACTATGTACGAAGCTGAGTTTTTACGATATCGTATTGGGGATATGGGCTACTTGGGTATAAGTATTAAACTAATGAATAAAATATTACAGATTATGAACGATGACGTCATTACAAATTCTTTACGCGACAATAACATTTCCAAAACGGACGTTTACTAAGATAAAGTTTCATGTAATGGACATTGGTACATTTTCGTTATATTTCACTCCAAAAAAATAAAATTGCATCTTGTTTCGTTTTTGGCAAGTCCCAAAGACGCATTTTCGTAACACTAAAAAATGGCGACAAAAAAAGAATGGTTCTTTTTTTCTTTTGTTTCTTAAGCATTCTTTATTTTATGTTAAAATTTAAATGGGCCTTTCATGTTATACCATTAAATTTAGTAAAACTATTTCTCAGGCATTAGGTTTGAACTCTTATAAGAATATACCTATTTTTTTTCTCTTTATTTACAAATATTTTCCGATGTGTTCTGGATGTTCCTTCTCTAAAAAAAAAGAGATACCATTTTGTTTTCGTTTGCATAAGAAAGAAAACAAAATTTTTCTTTTTTAAATTTAATCAGCCACAATAAAGATGGAACGTTACAACGCTACATTAAAGACGTCTCGGGTGTAACTGAATGACTGTTCATGGAAATCGCAGGGATTCGGCACCTACAACAACGCCACCTAATGCGACTTTAAAAACATTAACGTTTTTAAAGTCGTTAAAAACTGTAATTCTTTAAAACAATAATAATCTAATCAAAATTCTTTTCATAAAAGATTTTAATATTATGAATTATCCAGCATATATTTATTAATTTTTTTTTAAACCTTTCTTTAATTTTTTCTCAGAAAGAATATTTTATGTTATTACTCTCACAGCAGATACAGGTCAGAATGGCCGAGCGGTCTAAGGCGCCAGATTTAAGCTCTGGTTCTCGAAAGAGAGCGTGGGTTCGAACCCCACTTCTGACATTCATATTTTGCTTTAGTAAAATTAACTTTTATTCTTTTTCTAGATAACAAACACATATTTCTATATTTATTAAACTCTATTTTTAAAAATAATTTTCATAGTTCAGCAAATAAATTCACATTTATTTAAATGCGCCAAAAATAAAATAAAACTTCGAAAAACACTATATATACTTTATCATGTCGTAACATATCATCCTCAAGGTATAAAGTGATACTTAACACTTCTACTGCAATAAATAAACAAGCGTAATATCTTGGGAAAGTTTCAAAAAAGAAATATTTTTTCCTTTTTAACTCAATCTCCAGTTGTTAACTTTATCCTTAAACAAAATTATACATTGCAGATTCTATTTTTAGAAACCATAAAATGAGAAAGTTATTCTTCAATATACTGCTTTTCAACTCGTAACAATAAACAAAGTTTCATTTTATTTATTTGACTTTATAAATATATATATATTTTTTTTATATATTTATAAATTCAAACTAGTAAAATCGTAGACAATTAGTGCTGCTATCTATCGGCTTTTTTAACATATACTGCAATCTTACAAACGTGCTGCCATCTATTACATTAAATCCGAATGTTAAAAACAGAAATAAAATTAGGTTAACCAGATGCAAAATTGATTATTTGAACATTACCTATTAGGTACATCGACTGATCTTCTAATAAATTTTAAATATAATAGTAAGTATTATTTTAGATATTTTTATTTCAAGAATTCCATCTCTCCTTCAATATAAAATAATTTAATTAATATTTACACAAAAAATAGCCATAGTTTAAAATTAATCATTCTACGTAAAAAATTTAATGTTTACCTTTTTTATAAACAAATAATCTCACTGTATAACAATTAAAATATAATTGATATAAATGTAATCGATTTAATATACAATTCAAATATAATAGACGAAATTTGTTTCTAAGAAGCACTAATTGAAAAGTAGGTATAAACAGCTGTTTCAAACATGAAGATCAATGCATAGGCAATATTTTAACTAGTATTTTGAATCGTTATTAATTTTATTAGCCAAATAATTTCGAATGCAAAAAATTTATTTCGTATCTTTATTTAATTTTATAAACCAAATAATTTCGAAGTTCAGTAATTATTTATTTTAAATATAGGCAGTGATTTCCAAATATTTAATCCCAATGAATAATAAATATATCAATAAAACTAAAAAACAGATTAAGAATTTTTTTATTTGATGATAAATAGAAAACAAATGAATCATATAAATAATTGATAATATTTTAATAAATGATTGTAACAAAGCTTCATATTTTTAATTAACATAATAATTTAAATGATTATTAAAAATAAAACACAAATAAATATTAAGCATCTGAATGATGGAGATTACTCATTTAAAAAATGCACAAAAGGGTGTATCACAGTTTTTTTTTTTTTTTTTCTTTATTCCAAATTCAAGATTTCAAGTTGATAAAAAGTTGGCGATGTATATTTACATTTTCTAGAATAGTACTAAAATTTCACCTTCAAGAATGTAAAACTTAAATTTTCTAGAACAAATTAGCATGTTTTTTTCTTTCAATTTCCAATTCAAAGGCATTATATATGTGTATGAACGTGTGTGTATATATATATGAAAGGGTGGCAGTCGTGAGAGCAGAACAAACAGGCACAGGATTTTAAAAAGAACAAATTTATTTCATTTAATCATTATGTGATGATGAGAAGAGAGAGTGTAATGATCTCGACAGAGAGAGTGACACAAACTTAAATAAAAGTTATAAATAAAAGTTAGGGAAAATCTGGCAAAGAAAGTTCGCAAAATGTCTCGTTTTAGGGAATAAGGGAAATTTTAGTAATTGTAATTGGTTTATTAAATAGGTCGCGCGATTAACAAAAAGAGCAAAGGGAAAATTGTTTTACTTTTAATTAATGCATATATATATATATTACATACATAAATAATAAATCAAACTTATTTTTTCTTAATTTTCTTAGTCAATCTCTCCTTGCTTTGTCTCTTAATTGTGTTATATATATAAATATATATATATATAATCAGTAGATTGTCGATATTTTTCGATTGGACTAAAAAAAGAACAAATTCAGTAAATATGTGATCATAATAACACATTTTTATCAACTTGAAATTTTAAAGAAACAAAAAAATAACAACAAAAAAAAAAAAAACGTTTTTTGAAATACACACTGATGCACAATCAAAAAGACGTGAATGAGTTAGTAAAACTAACCCATTTTAAAATAAATAAGAGATCATTAGTCATTAAAACATTTCAAACATAAAAACAATTGTAGCTTAATATACTTTGCAGTTGATAAAAATTACATTTAAATACAGCACATAAGAAAGGAAATTGAAGTTTTATGGGTTGTTGCACTATTCCATAGATAACAACTGTAGCTTATAATTCTTACTCCTAATATTGCATCACACTTTAATAAGAAAATTAATATAAATTAAACAAATAAAACATACAAAAAAACAAACTAAAAAAATACATAAATGTTATTTTATAGTATTTGGAAAAATTACTAATCAGTGTGCCTTATATCAACAAAAAAATCTTGATATGCTGTATTCTCTTCAAAAATAATACTTAAAAATCAGAAAATGTACAAAAAAACTTGTGATGATTGCATGGGGGATTACATAAGAAGTGTTTTCTTGAAATCATTTGAACTTTCAATTTTAATGTTTTCTTTTTAAATGAGATAGGTTCAAACATATTTTAAGTATACTCCACGTAGGAGCAGCTTCGTAAGGTTCTTTTCAAGATTGTTTTTGATAACCTGATATTTTCCAAGTAAAACGATAATGGAAACAAATCTCTTTCACTGTGAAGTTCAGGGACTTACCAGAGGCCAAAAATAATATTTTAAAAACCTGAGATCAACAACAGTAACTTGTAAATCATACAAGATTTATCATCAGACCAAAATCATATTTTAAAAACACAGCAAAGAAGTTCTGTTTATGGTGTAACAATTTCACATGATGAGTTTGTAAGACATATATTTTAAAAACATATTTTAACAAGTCTGGTATAAAAAAAAATTCTTTCAGAAATATTCTACACTTAAGACTTAAGTATTATGCGACAACAGTTTAAATTGAAAACTATGACTGAAATTGTAACTACAAAATATAATAGTTTAAATAAATTAAGCATTAAAAATCAAAGTCATTCATAAATATAATGTCCTAAACATAAAATTGCACAAGTGTAGCGGAAAAATTATTTCTTTTAAATAAAATGAAGAAAAAAATTGTAAAATATTTTTGAACTTATCTAAAAACTAAGTTTTTCTAACTTTTAACAAGCGCACTTACGTGAGATATAGATGAATAGGAATTTTGTAATTTTACTCCTGACAGTTCGCCTGAAATTGATTCTCTTGTTCTTTCCCATTTCCCTTTGATCTACTTCAGTGTGTGAAGTTAATATCATTATAAATTAATATTAGTGGTACAATCTAAACAGATTTGCTCTGATGAAAATGAAATATCTACTGTTCAACAAGCTAATAACTCCACAAATGATAGAATCGGTCGGTAGGGCGCTGGGCTTATGTCTGAGAGTTCCTGGGTTCAAACCCCGCCGGCCAAAGACACCCCGTGTAGTAAATGGTGACTGATGCAGGAAAATCTGTTGAGTCACAAAGTCCTCTATGTTCCCATAACAAATCAATACCTCGGGGGTACTCGATTAGAAATTTATCGTTCTCTGCTTCAGGTCTAAATTATGATCTGTGGATGAATGAATGGATGTATGAATTAGTCCGCCCTATAAATGGGTGTGACGTATTCTGTAGCAGAATTCGAATTCTTGGCCATAGATGACGCCGCTGGAAAACAAGAACAATCGCACCCCTCTGCCTAAACAGGCATATGAAAGCAAGCAATGATAAAATCTGCTCTGCAGACACTCTAAGCACCTCGGCAATTGTTGAATACTGCCAAAATCCAAAGTATGTCTGGTCTGAGGGGTAATTTGAGAACGCGGCAAAACATCTGTTTTTTGTGAATGAGGGTGCTTAAAAAAATGTGTACAGGCGGAAAATTCAAGAAACTGTTGTACTTTCTTGGGTCAAAAAGCGTTTCAGCAAACTATACTTTTCAACAACACTCTGCACCATTTCACAAGGCCAAAAAAGACGCAAGAGTGATACGAGGTGCATTTTTCTCTGACATTATATTATTTGAAGAATGGTCATTCTACTCGCCAGATCTCAATCCCAAGTATTAAAATGTACGTTCTATTTTGAAGTCTTAGGACTGCAATAAACCACACAAAAGTTTGGACTTTCTAAAGCAATCGCTCAAGAGCGAATGGGATAGATTAAAGGTAGAAGACTTGTGGTCCATTACAAAAATTTCATTCATTACTTGCACCTCTGCATCATTGCAAAATGTGACCAATTTGAAACCAATTCAATTCATTTATTAGTAAAAGTATACTCTTATTATTATTTCTTATATTTTGTTTATTTATTTTTAATGAAGTTATACTAAAAAGTATTTTCCCTTTTTTTTTCTTTTTTCCTGCACCTTATTCAATCTTATTTTAGTATTTATTTTTAAAAAATCACATTTTCCAATAGCGTATCTAGGAAATATCTGCACCCTTTCAAGTTGGAAAAAAAGGCGTACCAATTTCAAAATTGATGATGAAAATATTAGTCATTTCATGTTTTTACATTCCCATTTAAAATTATTTTACACTTCGTCCAATGGGGGACTCATTCTATAAATCCAATATATATATAAAAGAAACAGAGATTAGAAGAAATAAAAAATAAAAAAATGGAAAAAAAAAATCATGCAAATTTGAAGTCACATGAAACATTTAAATTAGGAAAAACTATTCTTTCGTTGATAAATGAATTAGAATACAAAATAAAAAGGTAAACAAAATATTATGCACAATCAACAAATGAGAAAGTAAAGACTATTTATACTAAACTATATTTACTACTTATAATATTATTATATAAAATATTATACTACTTATAATATGGGCTGAAAATGAAGATGGGCTGAAAAGTAGTTGCTGGTGAGACAAAAAAAATAATATAAAGATTTTTCATTTACTAGGAGGCAATACTTGTCATAAAAGAATGATAACCAGTAGCTGTCAATCAATCTATTCTGTTTATGAAAACAATATGTAATGGAGGGACTGATCACAAAGTGGCACTCCTTATTGATTTCCTGTAGCTATGAAATAAAAGATTAACAAGTATTTGAAAATGTTAATGATACTCAAAAAAAACATTCTTGTGATATTATTTAGTTTCACACTAGACAAAAAAATAGCCGAAACGAAGAACTTCCACAGAAATTCAAATGTCGAGTCTTCAGCCCACCACCCTGAAGTCGAGATATGTCCCCTTGTAACTAGCACATCTTTGATTAGCTCATAAAAAGCACTGCAATGACATCAATTGTGACAAAGAATTCAAGGACAAAAAATTCAAGGTGTAGGGGAGAATGTTGTATTTTGGACCAATTTAGATTTTTTTATGCACCCTCATTCAATTCAAATAACTTCTTCAAATATATAATATGTAACATATAGATTATAAAAATTGCAAGCAAATACTGACATATTTTACGTCGACGTATTACGCGACGTATTAATACGTACGTACTTTTTAAGGAAAAAAAATTCCAAAGCAAAAACAAATCAATTCAAAGTGCAACATCGTTCTGCACACATTGGATCACCACAGATTGTGCCTATGATAATTGCATTTTATAACACTCATTTTGAATTCGTTTCTATTAAATTTGTTAGTTTATTAAATTTAGATATTTCTATAATTTAAAGCTATTTTTCACCAAATTTGTATAAGCTACAATAAAACAAGTTAATCAAAAACTTGAAAACCAATTAATTGTTTAGTGGCATACTTAAAAAATTTATTGTTTTACTAAAAACATACAATTTTTAACAATAGTACATGGCATAGTTCACGCTGGGCCTGTTTCCTGATACAGGTCCAAAAGCAATTCAAAGACTGGCCTTTAGGTACAACAAGCATACTACACTTTTTTGATTTTTCAAAACCTAACAAAATAAAACATTTTTTAAAAGTTGGTATGCTATCTTAAAAAGAATGGCATTTTGATACTTATCTAACTTGATTCTGTTTTTAAATGTTATTTTTAAAGGGTTTTATTTTCAACTTAAACTGGTTGAAAATAAAAAATAAAAATAAAATAAAAAAAAGTTCTCTAACACATGCATGGAAAACCTAATATGGTTCACAACCCAGCAGATAGTACATTGATTATATGTATAAACTGCATATACCAAATGCTGAATTTATTCAGTATGGGACCAAAACATTACACTTGTCCTAGTACATGCAGTCCAAAGTACAACGTTTTCCCCTACATCAGCAACTGGCCCAAACATTAGCGATTTGTTTTTTACCAGCGTTGCATTCTGACTTTTGTTATAATGGGGCAAATATTTCTGATACAATATTTCTGAGTCCGATCAAATAAATATAAAATAGCATCTGACTTGAAATCTATTGACTGTACCTAATAAATTACAAATAGATGATTTGTATAGTCCCATTAGATAGAAAACTGACAACTAGCAAAATAACTTTACAAAGAATGTAACTGTATGATAACAAACATTAATATAAACATTTTTACATGTAAAAGTCACTTCTTAACTGTGCATTCAAACATGTCAGTTCTAAATGTTAAAAAAATATTTATGGAACATTATGCCTAATACTATTAAAAATATACTGGATTTATAAAAATATATTTGGAACTAAATTGTTAGCTACAAACAGCATATCTGAGGGATATGTCATGAAATATCGATTTTTTTTTAAAGGTCCTAGTAATAATAATTTTAAAAATATTCTCAAGATACATTGTGAATACCTTCTGTTAGGATAGTATTCAAATATATAATATTTATCGACAGTATTGTATTTGGTAAAAACCAAATACAATAGTGTTGTGAGTATCATTAGAAATTACATTTAATCTGACAATACCATGATAATTATAGACTGCAATAATATCACAAATATTATCGTTAACAACAATTGTCTAGCGTGATATTGTGAATTTTGACAAATTTCATTTGGATAACAAAGATAGCAACCAATGTAAAAAATAATATAAAGTTAATAAAATGAAAAAATATCCCTATAAATAGTGGAATATCCATAATTTTTTACAATAAATCAAGATTCAATATTGCCCAGCACTGAAAAGACAGATAAACGTTATTTAATGTTTCTTAATGGAGAGTAAGATTAGATTATTAATATTATAATTTTATAAGGTTTCCAATATTGTAATAATCTATAATAATAAATATTGAACTAATTAGTGATGTGAGTATTTTCAATAATGATAATATCACAAGTATTATTAATAACAACAATTATTATATATGACAGTTCCCAAATCCCATTTGAGTAACAGAAACATTGACCAATGTAAAATGTAAATTAGTTTAAATGGAAAAAATATCATGAAATATTGTAGAATACTGATATTTCATGGCATTTTAAATTTTCTTATATTCTAATATTATATTTTGCATACTATTCAAGTTTTAATTTTTAATAATGCTTTCAAATAAAATGTCGACATTTAAATGTAAACAACTGTAAAATAAAACCCAAAAGAAAAAAAAATTAAGAACAAATATTTTTTTCCATTTCAAATCACTTGATGAAAAAATAATATGAAATCACTTAAATAAAAAGTTGTCACATATTAAGTAGCAAAATAAATATCATTTAAAAATTGATAAATCAGAATTAAATTTATTATTAAATATGACACATTTGTAAAAAAGTACTGTACTTTTATGAGTATTATAAAACATTTTAATGCTAATAAGCACAGAAACTGCATTTTTTATCAATAGGTAGTGTGTTATTGGATTAAAAAAATATAAAATAAAAATCAAGATACTGAAGTTTATAAATACAATTAATAGTAACAGACACCATATACTTTAGAAAAATACTTTAACAATAAATAGAAAAATATTTAGGACATAACTCCTTGAAAATATTTGTCAATATTAAATAGTACCAAAAAGAAATTGTCAAGTCACATCACACAATCAATCAATGAATCACTCATTTTTTATACAATTGTTTATTTGGATTTATTTCTTCATAATATGAGTTACTTTTAACTGTGTCTCTAATAAATGTAGAATACTGTATAATAAAATATTATTCTACTAATCTAAAAAATTTTATTTACATTAATACATAATGAAATCAGCATGATTAATATTTCCGATTGATTAGAATTTTTAGTGTTTTTATAAAGAAACATATTTAAATTCAACTTAAACAAAAAAAGAACATTTTTATTTCCTAAACTTATTTCAGTTTAAATTATTACTCACATAATTTCCCAGCTATAAAAAATTAAGTTTTAAAAATGTTTTTCCTAAAAGTTTAATGAATATTTTATTAAGAGGTAATTAAAAAATTAAATTTGTAAACTTAAATTTTTAAAAAAAATATTAAGTAGAATTTTAAGATACAGAAATCCAATACTTAATTTGAATTTTCTTTTTACCCTATTAGATTGAATTTGATTCTATTTTGATCTATTTGATTCTTGAATTGAATTTAATCTGATTTGATGAATACCTAATTTAATTGAGATCACTGTTATGATCTCTAAGATCTTAAAAATATTTTTTAAAAAAAAAATTTTTTAATTTAATTTTGAAGATGAAATAAATGGCATGAAGAAATTACTTAGCTGTATTTGCAAAATCTTGTTTAACTCAAGAATATTTGTTCAACATTTCAATTTTCTTCCACAAACAAGAATATGTAAACAAATATTGCATTGCCGATTTCATACTTTCTTTTTCATATTTATCATTCACGTTAGACATTTTATTATAAAATGTAGGGAACATTAGTAAACATTTACAAAAAACAACTTTGGCAAAATTATTTTGAGCAATTATTTGAGCAGGCTATCATAAAACAGTTTATAATATATAAAATTATTTTTAACTCTCTGTGAATTATTTCCTGTTTTTTCAAAACTTTAAGCAAAAACAGCACTCCTTACAACATATAATGAGAAAGTAGTGTATAACAAAATAAATTCTTCATAATTTTGTTAAGAGTCATAACACTTAGAATCAATACTATGAGGTAAGACAACAAAATGCATTCAAAACTGTTAGCTTTAAGCCAGATTTAAGTGTAAGTTGTAATCCAGATTAATTACAGAGCAGTGTAATTGGATAATAAGCTTTAGCCTTTTTAGTATACATACAGTCAAATCTCGATCCATCATTCCTGCATTTTTAGTTTATGTATCGTCTTATTTAATGGTCCCATCACAAATGCTATTTTTTAATAAAAAAAAGTAAATAAAACCTGGATAGATCATTTTTAAAACTAGAAGATTTCCCGATTCAGTCGTTCGGAATTTTTACCGACATTTAAAACAAACATTTAAGAAAAATAGTAACTTTCAATACTAAGAATGATGAAGAAAACACCTGAAACATAGCATTTCTTGTTTACGCATCAGGTGATAACTTGCAGCCCATACTAGAAATGGTTGCAGAAGTTAAAGTGCACAGTGATGCTATGAAAATGGGAAAATAGAACCACAACTAGCGTTAACATATGCAGAACAACTTTCTGCATTTGCAGGAACTTACGGAAAATGATCAGCAATCTCTTGCAAAAGTCGCAAATTTATTGTTTGTGTGGAGAGAGAAAAAAAAAAAACGAGTTCAAACAAATATTTCTAAATATTTTAAATAAGCCTGTCTATTCACCTTTTTTTTTGCACCTTAACTACATAATTTTCATCTTTCTTTCGCATTTAATGTCTTGTTAAGTACAGATTTTTAACAATTAAAATTCATTTAACTAATTGAACATATATTACTTTTTAAGTCTATTACTTCTTTATTACTTTTCATACTTTTTCCAATTATTATTTAGTATTTTAATTTGACTCTCATTCATCATTTTCTCATATCCAATATGAACAATTAATGGTTCGATGAGAAACGATTGATCGAGGTTCTACTGTAACAGAATAAACAAATACTTGCTTAAGATCATTAATTGTTTTTCCAAAATCAGAATTATCATGCATCTTGAATATATTTCAGTGACATAAGTTTCTCTTGCTTTATGTCAGTCACTGATAATCATGCACAGAGAATAGATTTCCATGTTGATCCAAACAGGAGTTTGGAAATTCATACATTAAAATGATAATTAACACAAGCAATTTAGCACAACATTCATTATAAATATAAAAATAAGTATCATTACAATGACAAAAGCAACAAGCATTAAATAACAAGAGTATAATATCATTTAAAGCATATCATTATCCTCCATTTCGCTTTATAAACAGGCATAATTTAGGAAGAAACCTATGAATAAAAGAAGAAAAAAAGTGATAGAAGAGATTCTGCATAGTACTTATAAAATAAAATAAAATTTAAAAATGATAAACATTATTATGAAATAAATTGTATATAAAATATTCATATGAAATAAGATAAATTAATAGCATTTTAACATTTAAAAAAATATATTATTCTACGAGAAACACCAATATAACAAATCTATTATCAATACGCAACTTGGCTTATCCCCCTAATAAACTGGATTATAATCATTAAAATCTGATCAAATCCAAAAACAGTCTAATATAATATCATAGATAACAATTAATTTGGCATAATTACTTGCAGATATAACTTCTGCTAAACAATCAACTTGAATACATCAACAGCATCCTGAATTCCATAACTTAAGGCATGAAGTAACAGATTAGTAAGACTCATGAAATTCTATTACTTCCATGTTGAGAGATTACTTCATAGAAATTACTTCAAACAGGTAATATTTGGTTCACTTCGGCAACAACACTAATAGTATTTTGTTCCAAGTCAGAGACAACAGACGGAGGCACTTCTTTTATTCCGTGTTTCTTGAGAAGAGACCTTAGAGTTTCAACTTCCTGCTCCAAAGCATTTGAATAGAGACGGCATTTTGTAAGTTCTTGTTCAACACCTTCTTTTAATTGTCTTTCTTTTGAAAGTTTATGGTCAGATTCTATTTTAACAGACATTATTATACCTAAATACAAAGAAATATTTTAATAAATACTTATTTAATTAAAAACTTTGAAGAATTTACAAATTCAAATTAATTAACAGTTTGATGCATTTAAAGAAAGTAGTTTTAAATTTATGCATTAGTAAGTTAGAAAAACTAAGGGCGGACTTAACAACGATCTATTGAGGATACCTGATATTGACCTGCAAAAAAATTCAATTTGTTTAAAAAAAAAAAAAATTACAAAAGTTTTGTAAAGAAAAAGCAGAAGACCTCTGATAAAATTCTTAGTTAGATTACAATTTCTTTCTTGTCTCTAATCACATTTTGAGAAATATATAAAACTAAATGCCACAAAGAAAAAATAAAACATAAAATAAAGAAAATCAAGAACAGTATAGGGCAAAATTAATGATCCATTGGGCAACTAAATGTAACACATAGTGATTAAAAAATTGTCTGCTAGTTGCCATCACCTCAATCCCTTGTTTAGTCAAAAAAACATTCCATATGCTTGTTATTAGTACTTTTTTTTTTTTAAAAAAAACAAATGTAGAATTATTGTGGATATTTTAAAATATATTTAAAATTACTTATTTTTTAAAATTTTTCCTTTCAGAAATGAACCTTGTAATGTTTACCATACTTTGAGAAATGCACAAAAGAAATATCTTATTTTATTAATCTCAATGGTTTTCTTAATCACTTAAAATTATCAATTTTTGAAAAAGCGGCCACTGTTAGAAATGCTACAGCTGGCCAATAACAAAATTTCACGATTTGGCCCAATAAAGAGTAGCTTTAACCAACTGGCAGTTTTGACATTTTTATTTTCACTGCCCCCAAATGTTCAAAGGGTCCTTTTTTTCCTTATCTATTATGATAAGTGGGTATTTTGGCAAAAAAAAAAAATAATAATAATAAGACCTTCTATGAGCAGAACTGCTGGTTTGTTAACCTACATAATGAAAAAAGTTATTGCTTGAATGAAAAAGTCAGTTGTTTCATAAAACATAAAATCTTTTAAGAAATATTACTCGAATATTACTTAGCATTACAATTTAAACATTTAATATAGAAAATAAAACAGTTACCAGGCATGTCATAAAATTATATCAAATTAAATAAATTTGCTTGAGGATAAAATAAAATAATTTACATTATAACAACATACTTCCAGAAGTAACACCCTTTATTATTAATAAATTTTCATACTGTATCTGTTAAAATTGAAGAAATTATAAATATTTAAATGAAACTACAGTGTAATGTCCCATATCCGGATGTCCCTTTTCCGGAAGGGTCGATTTCCCGGACACTTTTTAACAATCGAAATAAACAAACATCTCTTCATCTTCTCCTCTCCTTAAAAAAAAGGGGGGGAGAGAGAGGTCTTTGGACAAGTTATTTCCTTTTCTAGCTTCTAATGATTCATGCATTGAATCCATAAATCAACAGAAAGGGGAAGAGAAGACCTCCCAAGACCAAGACCATGAGTGATGCTCCTCCGCAGGAATGCAGGAAAGGAGGGAGATTTGTTTTCAAATGAGCAGTTGGCTAGTAAAAGAGGCATTTCCTGGAACCGTTTTATTAGAATGTCAGGGAAAAAAGAAATACTGTGAAAAAGGGTAAAAGTTAACATGAAGGGGGAGTCACTTTCAGTCACACAAGAAAAATAGAGAGAACCCAATCAGCATGCCATGCCTTTATGCTTGATTGATAGTCAATGATGGGAGAGAAAATAAGATTTGTCACTTCCCTGCCCTCAACTTGAATGACAAATAAGGAGGAAATGAATTTTCTTCTCCACCTACCCACCTTAATGAATGGCCCGAATTTCTCCTTATTGCTTGAATCATTCTAGTTGAAAATGGGGGAGAGAGCAATTAATATTTTCATAACTGTCAATTTTTTTTTTTCCTTTTCTATATTTTAAGCAATAATTATTTTTTTATAATATTTTGTTTTTAGATTGATTAGATATCATTCTAATACTAAAACATTATTGCCCGAAAAACTATGTTTATTTATTGTATCCTTCTTAGATTCAGATCCTTTATTAGATCGTTGTAAGCTCTGTTTACCTTGGGGGTCTATTATACGGAAAAATCTAATATCCGGACTTCCAAAAGTATCACCGATTCAGGATACGCAACTTTCCATTGTAATACTATAAAAAGGATGTACTCAACCCTCTATTACTGGAAAAAGGGAATTGAACTTGAAAAATTATAATGAATAATATAATAATCTAGATACAGTCATTCTGGTTTCAGCACTATTATATTTTTAAAAACAATATTCTATAATAAACAATCATAATGCAGTTCCAAGAAAATGCAGTACAGAACCTCTCATCCGGAAATCAGAAAACTGGAAAACCAGAAAGAAATTCAATAAATTTTCCCACCATTTTTAAAAAAAAATATTTTTTTCCTCATAAGATTTTAGGATTATTTTTCTTTTTTAAAAGAGGTTTACCTTACCATTATTTTAGAAATAATCATTAGTGTATTACTTTATCGTTTTTTCTTCTTGTTAAGATTATTTCTAAATATTTTTTTTTAGTTGGGTTTGACAATAAAAAAAAACTCCTTTTTGTAGCGATTCAGAAAACCAGAAAAATCAGTTATACGGAATAGTGATGGTCCCGATCCTTCCGGATAATCGGTTCCCTACTGTACTTTTAAGTACACAATCCTTTACAAATTAACAACACATTTTACAACCCAATAATAAAACAAGTCACCTTTAACCCCTTCTTTAAAAAAAAATGGCTGTGGTATGCTTGAACAAAGAAAATTAAAATTGGAAGCATATTTCGTTCCTTATGAACAATTACAATATTTACAAATACAAATAACTTAATATACAAACATATAAAAATAAAAAGCGGAAATGATAGTAATGCATGAACTACTACTTGAATACTTTTCTTTATTATATCTTCATTGAAAAGAAAAACTTATTAAATGAGACAAATATCTTTTTTATAACTTTAACATAAGCCTTTGAAACAAATTCATTAAAAAAGTGTTAAAATTAAGAAAAGGTAGAAGAAAGATATCAAATATTTTGTTTGAATAAAAAATCAAATGAGTATGTGTACAATTAATTAAAAAATTTTACCATTCAAAATTCGAACAATTCTCCAAAGACGAAGAACAATTATCAAAGTTACTCCAGTTTGATTCCAAAACGTAATGTCAAGACCAAATGATAGGAACACCATGCATGCATCAAAAATTTCAAGTTTATGACGGAAAAAATCCAGGCCAAAAGCATACACTTTAATTAAAATTTCAATGATGAAGATACTTAATATGGTAATACTCATGTAATGTAAAGCCTATAATAAAAGAAATAATGTTAATTTAAAGTATAATGAATGCATGATATCCATTAACCATTATAATTAATGCATCCATATCAGTAACTATAATATTTTTTTTATTTGTAAAAAAAAAATATTTTTAAGTTTCTTTTTTAAAAAAAAACTAGAACAATACTTATACATTTTAAAAGAAAAAAAATTACAATAAATATTTTTATAATAAATTTTTTTTGTTCACTTATTTTTTAGATTTCTGCTTTAATTTTTTTTCAAGTCTAATTACACGCTTATTAGTTACAGGAAATTTATTTTTAATGCATGTTTAATTGAAAAATAATCTTAAAATTATCTATCATTTCAAAAGAAAGAGTGACGTAAACAACACCTCTGCAACACGTGACGTGGGAAGGGGCACTAGGCTTGCAGACCATGATACACTTAGGGGTGCACAACCTGCAGCCCACCAGCTCTAGATGGGCAGCCTATGGTAGCACCTAAACATTATTTTTATATATATACCCTGTGGCAGAATTTTTTTGGGCTTTCTGCGACAAACCTCTCTAGCATTAATATCTTTCTGCAAGCTACTTTTCATAATAACAAAAAATTGCAAGTACATTTTTTTTTAATGAATATGTAATATTTTATTATTCTAATATCATGGGCAATATTCTCACATTTTGTAAGAGGAAAACCTACTAATTATTTCTTTTTTCGCATTTCGTAAATCATCATCACATTAAAAATCGTAAAATCAGTGAAAGAAAAGAAAACCAATTTGTTTTTTTTGTTTGTTTTTTTTTGTCCCAAAAGGGAATTAAAAAAATCATGAGCATTTCTGCCCCTCTGATGCGTGAAAAGGGTATCTCTTGAGAATAATTGCGAAGGGAAAAAAAATCTTTCAAATATTTCTGCAGAAAAGAAATTATTTGCTTCAATATTCTATATTTTTCATTCTGCTCAAAAAAGGAATCGGAAAAATTAAGAGCATTTCTTTCCCCTCCGATGTGCGAAAAAGGCTGCAGTAAGGAAGAAGTATATTCTTAAAGCCTTTTTGAAAAAGGAAATTCCTCTTTTTGCAGCAATAAATGCATTTAATAACAAATGTTGCAATCGAGCCTTAGAGTTGCGATTTTTCGCTTGAATCCATGCTCAGCAAACATTCTTATGCACATGTAATCAATATTAATACTATACACATGTAGTAAATGCATTATGTAAGTGGTAAATTCATTTAATAACTATACTACATTAATTGGAGAGGAAATACTTTGTACCAATTATGGTTAAAATTTAAAAAAGACAAATTTAAAAATTTTAAATTAAATAAAGCATTAAATCCAAAATTCTGCATTAGTTATATTTATTTCATACTACAGAAACAAACTTGCTAAGAAATATTACTACTTACATGTGGAATATTACTGTGTAATTCATCATGCCTTCCTTCCAATATCAATTCAGTGATGACGATTAAACAGTCAAGTAAAACTAATGCAATAATACCCATCTAGAATACAAAAAATAAATTAATATTAAGGCAACAAATTAATGATAGCTTTCAAAAAAAACAATTTTATTTTAACATAAACTCTACTGCTCAGGCTGAAAAAAAAAATGAAAAAAAAAAACTCAACTAGGTTGCTATTTATGAAGATTGTTTCACATCAAAATATGAAATATATACTCAAACTGTGATTCCACTAGACTTTGATTTCTTGCAATGATATTTATCTTTTTTGTTTATATTTTTTATTAACAGAAATTGTTTTTTATTGTTTGCTTTTTTTATATTAATTTATTTAAGTTAGGTTCAATTTTCCTTATCAGGGGTCTGTTTAGAAGAAATTGGGTTCGTTAACAGATCCTTCACAAAATATCTTTTCATAAAAACGGACCCTTCACAAAATATTTTAACTTAAAAATGGAACCTTCACAAAATAATTTATCTTTTAATCGGACCCTTCACAAATTTGTTTATCTTCATTATTGTTTTGTTAATCAAATAAATTCTTCCCAGGGGTGGGGGGAAAGAAAGACAAATGTGAACGAACTAAGTTTTGTCTTCGGCCGACGCTTCTTCCTTTATTCGCCCGAAATGAATATTCTGCGTTCAGCAGTATAGGCTAAATACCAAATATTTGTAAGTTGCATCTCTAATTTAGTGGCAGCAGCAATTGCTATTTATTTTATAAAATTAAATTTTTTTTATTATAATTTTACAGTGTTGAGCATAATCTTGTATTTCTTTACGATTTAAAAACTCCTTGAAAAAATTTTTTGCAATAACAGGACCCTATTTGCACAAATTCACAGAAGCAGGACCCTGATTGAAAGAATGTGACTTGTTTTCTCAATGAAGAATTGTGTCCCCTCAACTATTTTTGACATATTTGTTGCACTACAATATATGCTAAATCTCTACTCTAATCAACTTTCTTAGTATATTTTTCTAGTATATAGTGTATTCTTCATATAAAAGAGATAAATTATCTCACATAAAGAGATTGTGAAAATATTCACAAATAAATAAATAATAAATACCAACTTAAAATTTATTAAAAAATCCAATCATTGCCCAGTCCAAAATTAAATTAATTAATTAATGAGCTTTATTAGTTATTTTGTGCTTATATGGTTATCAATTGAAAGTATATATTACAGGCAAAAACTATTTTAAAACTATATATACCCTCACCCAAAAATTAATTAAAAAATTCCAACTAAAATGTTAGTTAGAAATGTAATTACTTATTTATTATTCAGTATTTATGAGATGCCGATTGAAAATCTAATAAGTTTGACTAAAATAATATTCCCAACCAAAATGACTTCAAAAATATATTCTCTCCAAATATTCCCTCATATTATTAAAATTTATCTCCTAAAACTATTTTACAGTTAAAAATCCTTCAAAGAAAACATTCAAAATATTAAAAACAGTATGCTCGTCCCTACAAAATGCTTTCTTGAAGAAAATGCAATTATAAGATAATAGATTAATTTTACATACATCCATTACACTTTTAACATACATATATGCCTTTGAAACTAAATGTAAAAACAGTCTTTCAATGAATTTAAATCTCTTTCTGTGTTTCTAGTAGTCTGCTAAGGGAGGCAAGAGTAACTAATATCTCACAGTGATAGCGGCTAAAGATAAACAATTTCCAATACCCTTTTATGAATCAAAGAATTTTTCTTTTAATGAAAAAAAATGGTCTTTGGGCATAGATTTCTATAATTAGCACTATTTTTGATAAAATTCAAAGAATATTTTTAATTATAACATGGAAAATATATTAAATCTAGATTGCAAAATGGGAATATTTCTATATCAGTATCTGTCTGTTCTTGCCAACCCCGATCGCCAAAGTAATTTAAGCTTGCAAAGAGAATTTTTTAAGAAAAGCATGTTGAGATTTTCAAAGGGTGACTATGAGTTATCCATTTCGAGTTGGCTCCTTTCAGAGATTAATTTTAGTTTCTCACAGCAATTATTTTGGCAGAAATACCAATACAGAAATATTTCTTTAAAAATTTTCATGATAAACAGGTTTAGCTGCTTACCCTGTCGCAGAATTTTTTTTTAGCTATCTGCGACAAAACTCTCTGTCACTGATATCTTTCTGCAAGATACTTTTAATAATAACAAAAATATATGTTACAAATTTAAAGTAACAAAAGCGCTGTGTTTACAACAAAAAAAAAACACATAATTTTTTTTAATGAAACATGTAATAACATTTTATTCTAATACTATGGGGGATACTCTCGCATTTTGTGGGGGGGGGGGGGGACATACAAATTATTTCCTTCTTCGTATTTTGTAAATAATCATCACATTACAAAAAATAATTAAAAATCAAGAAATCTGAAGTAGTAATTACCGGAGAAAAAAAACGATGACGAAATCACATGAGTCAAGCTCCTAAAATGCGTGTTTTGTTTAGATATTATGTTTTTGTGATAAATAATATCGCATAAAAAGTATCAGATTTAAAAACCATGAAGAAATCAATAGCAATAACAGCAGAAAACTCAATAGAATTATTGCCTTAAAATATAAATACTGAAATGCACTATTCGAATTTTCCACATTTGAAATATATCGGGATATTGAAAATCAACATGAAAATCAATATCAATAACTGCCGAAAATACCATAGAAACATTACATCGATTTACAATACTATCATCGTAAATTGAGCGTGCCAAAAAGTGATTATCTAAATGCATGATTCAAATATTACGTGTAAATTTCCGTAGAATAGAAAAGTTTTTATTTTTCTATACTTTTCAAAACAAAATATTTCCGCAAGAACTCTGTAACATTCTGCGGCAATGTCTACTTTTCGCTGCAATTCAGCCACGGAGGCTGTTTAATAAAGGATAAAAGTTTTTTTTACTTTGATGAAAATGTGAAAACAATAGAATTATACTAAAATAAGAATTAGAATAATAATAAAATAATATTAGAATAATAATATTAGAATAGTAAACAAACAAACACTATTTTTGAAAGAAAAAATATATAATATTTTACCTGAAATTTATGTGATTCTAAAATGTGGCGGAGCTGTTCTCGGAATGTTAAATACGTTCGTAAAGATGGGTCTTCATCAGTATCTGACATGACAGAGCTAGTACCATCTTCTCTGAAATTCTCTTTTTCAGAAATTTTATTTAGATTATTCATACGCTCCATCCTAACTTGGCAAAAATTAACTTGATTTGGTATCTAGGAAAATAAAATGTACAATTTAAACTTTTAATCGATATAATTAAAATACTTTTAAAAAAATTTTGAATACTGCACAAAATCTTAAAAGATTTTACGTTAAATTCTTAAATATGCTATAAGTTCATAGGGGCGTATAGATCATAATTGCATAGCTTTCTGTATAAATTTATATAGTTGCACACTTTCCTGCCAAAATTGATTTAATAATTTATAATTGAGTTCTTCATATTATATGTACAATAGGCTACAAAAATTATTACTTAGATGCTTTGTAAATATGATTCTTAAAGTAAAACAACTTAAAAACAAATTATATGCTTAAAATTTAAAAAGCACTGCCACAGTGGACCCTGAATAAAAACATTATCTATTATTACTTTTGTTTTAATAAAGTTTAGATGAACTATGGTAAAATAAAGTGCGTTAAATACCTTTCGGCAGAATTTAACGCAATATTATAATAATATGAATTGTTATTGTATTCACATAAGTTAGACACACAGATATTTCAAATTAAAATTTAGTTGTGGGAGTGATCTTAAATAATTAACTTCTACATTTCTTTCTTCAAAATTAAAATAGATTTTCAGTAACCTCAAGCAAAATTCGGGGTCCCCCGGGTTCAGTTTATAATAAAAGTATTTTACAAAAATTAATCTTTAGTCTTAGCCATTTATTACTCAAAATATCATAACACAAATTTCATAAACAATAAAAACTGACATATAAAATGTGAAGAGGTGAAGGGAGGAAATGACTAAAGGCATTCACGTGTTTTATATTTTATTTATTTTTATTCATTTGTTATTGTTTCCATACTATCAGTTTTCTGTGAGTTGTGCATTTATTTTGATTAAAAAAAAATTTGAAAGCCTCTGAAATTACTAAGTGGCATCCCTGCTAAGTAGATGTCTTAAGAACTTTATGAACGCTTGAATTTGCCGACGTTCGTACCGTTGAACGGATAGATGGTTCGCAAAATTCGTTTAAATCGCAGTAATGGAAATGATCCCTAGGTCTTATAAAATTATCCGTTATTCTTATTTTGTAAAGAAAAAATTACCTTAAGAGCAAAAATATTTTCAATAAAAAATATGCATGCAAATATTGTTTGATCATTTTTTTCTAATTTTAACATGATTCTGATTGGATTAGCTTCAAAAATGTGGTTAATATACAATCGATAGTAAACAAATCGATTTCGTCTCAAGAGGAGAAGAGGATGGTAATAATTTGTTGATATGTTGAATTTGGCGCCTTTTACCGTTATAAAATTGACAGACAAATAAATAGTTTAAATAAAGCGATTTTTCTTGTATGCTAGTGACAAACCTGCATCCTCTATGTATTTTAAACATGTTCGCTTATACAAACGTCACGCAAACATAAAAAAGTCCAGGAGAAAAGTAACCTTGAGTCATTTTGATGAAGCTCTCCGATGTTATGCTTTAATCATCAAAATGGCGCGCCTCCGGTTCCCTGGTCGGCCAGGGCAAAGAATTGGAAAAAATTATATAAAATACATTTATGATGATATAAAAATGCCCATTGAAACATGTGTGTCAGTGCACAATAAAATAGAAGTCGGATTAAAACTCTTCCATGAATTATTTGGATACTCAGACGAGGTAATGAAAATGAGTACATAACTGATATGCTTTTTTTGTATGACTAATTGCAAAGAAAAATATTATATTGAAATGAATGTTTCTGTTATTAAAAAAATAACAGATGGGGCATATTTTTTGTTTCAGTTTTCATTGTTTTCGATCGTGTTATCATCGTTGTTATCTGAAATCTTAGTAAATGTTTCCTCCTTATGTCACGATGTTAAATATGTAAACATTTGCTTTCCTTTAATGCATTTTCTTATTTATGTTGGAGCATTTTGCTTAATCAACATTTTCAATTGAAACCTCTGATTTATTATCGTAGTAAATCTATATGCATAATAATATATAAAGATAAAACTTCATCTCAATTGATATCCATGTATTTTAAGTTACATCTATATATCCTTAAGTTATTTACATATATATAATTATTAGACGTGTGTTTTTATTTGCTGAAAATAACGAATAGAAAGTAATTGCTAATAAATTTTGAGTAATCTTAAAAATAAATTTTTAAGCTTTGAAAGTAGAGCTACCTCTTTTTAATGTACACAAATTATACTATTCACATTTATATTAATTAAATATAGCATAGAACATGGGTAGCCAAACTATTTCGATCATCGACCCCTATATAATTTTTCGAAATCTCCATCGACCCCCATAAAAGTAATTTTCTGTTAATTAAAATAAAACTCTATTAGATACTGTGTTTGTACATTTCTTTATTTTTTATTAATGTCAGTGTTTTCCAAATCAACAAAGCGCAGTTTAAAATCATTGCTCAATTTTTGAAGATGACCCGTATAGATTTCCAAGTCTTCTTTTATTTCTAATTGTCGCAGATTTGAAAAATACGGATAATCCTCACGTAGCAATTAAGATCTAAATAAATTTCATTTTACTTGGAAACCTAACAGTATTGTTCCATAATTGTTACATCTCAATTAGGTATGTGTGATTTACGTATTAAGTACTGTTTTTTCTTAGACCCCTAATCGACCCTCATTATACCCCCTGGCTCAGATCAACCCCCGCTTTTTTTAGATAGACCCCTGGGGGTGTATGTAGACCACTTTGGCGACCTCTGGCATCGAATATCATAATATATTATATACAAAAGTGTGTATATATTTGCGTATGTATTGTCGATATATAACTATTTTCTATGTGCTAATATTTTAACATTTTTAATGAAATGTGTAATGTCTTATTTTAAATTTTGTGTGTTTACTATATCAATTAGCAATGCTAATTAATGATTATAATTCATTGTACAAGGTGGAACCAAAAAGTGATTTTTTTTTAATCTATTACCTTTTTTTTACAAAATTCTTTCAGTTACTTTCTATGTTTTTTTTTCATTAGATTGTGATGCAGTTGTCAGGTTTTTTTCCCACTGCCTTAAGCATCTCTTTAACTTTGATATTGCTCAGTGCATTTTGCCAAGCTGTGTTAAAAGTTTTCGTTAAAAGTTTTTTCTGATTCTCACAAACAAGAAAAAGTCATATGAGACTAGAAATGATTATGAAAGATGGACAATAACATGCGATCCCTGAGAGGAGACATTTCCATATAATAATTTGTCAGGGTAAATACAACCACTGAGATGACAAATGGATTATAAAATTTCAATTTTTTAAACAAAAAATACTAGTAGAGATTTGCCAAGGGTGTAGGTATGAGTTATACCCTTCAAGTTGTTCCCCTTCTGTGATTTTTTTTTGTTTAAATTGGTAAATGATGGTTTATGCTTAAAATTTTTTCTTTTATCAGTGTAAGAAAATTTACTTTATATTAAAATTTTACTATCGTAATATTTTCAAAATTCACTTTCGATACTATAACTGTATATTATTATATTTAATGCTGCATCATAGTGATAATAGTTCTCCCTAAAATTTATCAAATGTGTAATATGTAATGACTGAATTTGATCCACAGCAATTTTTAAATTACAATCTTATACTATTTTATGTGTTATTTAAAAAAGTAATGCTTATTTTGAAAGTGAGTGAAAAATTTTTAGTTTATAAAATAATTGAAGACATCCTAAAAGACAATCACTCTGCACAAATTTTTTCAAGATAAGTAAACTAAAAATCATTAATTGATAAATAACTTTAGAGCTTTTTTCTGTCATTTAGCTGAAAATTATAAGACACTGATTATTTAATGGTGCTTAATTAATTTAAAAATCTTTTAAAAAATCATTAATACACTCCATCTTTCCATAAAAAAATATATAAAACTTATAAACATTTGAGAATAACACTAACAAAATAAATATTTGTAATAATAATCAATTTAAACCTATGAACGCAGATAATTGTACCAGAGTGTATTAATTATTTCAACAAAAAAAGTTTTTTTTTTTTAATGGAATATGAATATTAAGGCAGTGTTTTTAAGGGATGGCAGCTTATTTTTCCAAAAAGGGCAGGTGGCCCTTTGAAAAATGCTTTGAGAGAACACAGTTGATAAAGCATATTGCAGACTTCCTTTGGGTCAAAGAAAAAATTAGGAAGTTTTTGGTACAATATTCCAGGGTTGGCAAGGTTAAGGACAGAATAGATTAATTCATGGTTTAAACCGTCCTGTCCAAAACCCTTTTTCTCAAATTATGTCACAATTTTCTCTGAACACTATTTAAAAAGTAAAATAAACGTAGTACTAATAACATATTCATAATTAAATCTACTAGAGACTATTTGTTTTTAAAAGTGTAATGTTTTATTAATATTGTTTGACTCTTCAATTTAAACATTTAACAAAGGAAGATTAATCAATTGGTCCTCTCGTTCAATAGTACATAACTGAAGTTTGACCTTACCATACAAGTTAAACTATTAGGGACTAAGTGCTTGGTTAGTCATAAACAGGTTTATTTATCTATCACTATTCTAGAATACTTTTATTTCATTCATGGTCGATTCTTTTAGCATAGTGGTGATACATCACCAGTGTCAGTAACTGAAACTGATGTTATGTTCTTCAAAACTGTTAATACATTTTTCAGTTATTTTCTATTTCCAATTTAAACTAATATATTTATATTTAAAATCAATTTATTTATTTTTTTAAATATATGTCTTTTTTATCATCCTGTAATGCAGAAGTTATAATATATTTTTAAAAAAATATTGTGAAGAATAAAAGGTTAATTTGTAAACAGATTTAGTATTTAAAAAAAAAAAAAAAAAATTTATATTGCATTATTTATCCTTATGCAACAACATTATTTATCAGTATTAAAAGCATATTTATATTTAAAGGATTAGGTATTCACTTTTGTTGTTCAATGAATTGTGGAGCTTCAAAAATTATAAACCTTTTCCTATTATATTATATTATTTTCCTTTATAAGTTAAAGTAAATTGTAATAAAAAATATTAACTATTTATTGGTACATGTAATTATTATGTGCACAATAGTTACACCTATAGAATTTTTACCTTTTACCAAGTTCAAGGTTTTGGACACTTTTAAGACAGTTTTATCCAGTTTAAGACAGTAAAACCCACATTTCCTGTCAAAAACCAGTTTAGGTCGTCCAAAACCCCATCCCTGCAATATTCACAAGCCAATATTCACTATTTTTAGAAAGGGCAAACAAACCATAAAAAGCATAATTTTCTCTACCTATGTACAATAAAGACTTATTTTATTGCAAGAAAAATATAATAAAATATACCATTTTTAATTCAAAAATTAACTTTTTTTTTAAAACAAAAAGGTTTTTATAGTTTCCAAAAAATTTTATTAATGGAGCACATCACTGACTGGCTCATAATTGTCTTCATCAATATTTAAGAAATTTTAATAGTGGAATTGCATCAAAAAAATTACCAGTATTCATTAATTAGTCTTCCCTCATAATATATTAACATTTATAATTTGGTTCAAGACTCCTTGAAGATGCGAACTGTGAGCTCAATTTTAAATTTTAATTATCTGATAGCCACTAGAGGTAAATGTTTTGGTGGCCACTTTTTTTGTTAAAAGTGGTTAATTAATTTTGCTTGTAAATTGTTATAAAAATATACTTAGTTTTAAAAAATGTTATTGATATTATAAAATATTACTAGAAAATAACTATATATTATAATGTACCTTGTTTTGAGGAAAAATAATAATGAAAAAGAAAGATAAAAGAATCTATAATAGGTCAGTTTTAATTTTAGACATTTTTCTCATCTCAAATTTGCAAACTTCTGAATCAGAATGATTTATAACTAACTATAGAAAATTAAGCCATATAATTAAATTTAAAATATTTAGGTTAGAATTTCCACAACTGCTGCTCTTGGCTTGCTTTATCTCTGTTTTCTTTCATCATAAATTTTTTTTTTAATTTTTAATCATTTGCTTTTTACTTACCTTTTTCTATTACTATTTTTCATATAATCTTATCTTTCAATTATTGCCATTTTTTGTTTCATTTTATTGTTTAACTATTTTGCAAATAGAACTTTTAGAGCTTTATTTACTATTTTTGTCATTCCCTTTCCTGCTTCATTGTCATTTGATAAGGGTGCGTAAACGACGAAGTACTGCATCTGCCTTTTTATTCCCTTTTCATTCTTCAGCAAAGAAACAAAATCAAACATTAACCTAAAGTTAACCACATCTAAAAAGATGACAAAAAAACAATTCATCACTAAGGCCGAATTTACTACCGTTTAGCGGTACCTTCGTAAATTCAACTTTGGGAAAAACGGTAGTTTCACAATGCTTTTTCTTAAAATTTTATTTTGGTATCCCTTAAAAAACAATAAATCCATATTTTTACCATATCTGTGTTGATTTTTTAATACAGTCGAACCTGTTTATTTCGAATCTCACGGGAAAGGCGAAAAATTCGAGATAAAGAGGTTTCGAGTTATACAGGAACTTTAAAAAATTAATTTTAATTAAGAAATTCTATTAAAAGTGCTTTAATTGTTTTTATTAGAAAATACAGATATTTCTTTAAATTAATTATACCACATACATCTATTTACATAAGTTTTTTTTAACATACATTAAACACTGAAAATAATTTTTCGAAGATTTTTGACTTATAACCTTATTTGTTTCAATTATTTTTTTGAGGTTAGAAAGATTGCAAATTTCTCATAGCCAACATTTTTCTGGGATTTAAGAGTAGTTTATAAGAATTCTACAGCTTTTTTCTACTTCTTTTGCATTCACTTTTGATTCATCAATATGATCTTCAGCTTCTTCCACTTCATCTGATATTCCTTTGGTATTATCTATGATTTCCGCATCTGTCAATGTTCCGCATGTTGCCAGGCAGTTGTCCACTTGTAAAAATCACCAAAATTAATGTCAACATTAAATACAGATTTTATTGCATTCCATTCTGGCAAATCTGGCAGTGCATTTTCAGCGTTAACATTTTCTTCTTTACGTATGCCTTCATCCTCTTATTCATCATCTTCACAGCTATTCTTAAAAACAGCTTTTTAAAACCCTTTTGGATAGAGAGACGCATTTCTCAAGGCAAAACAGTATAATTCTGATTGCGTCTAATTTTTTTCATCAATGGCATCTACATGTTTGTGTACCAACTGTTTTCTATAGCTTTCTTATCTATTTTGAAAAGCTAATCCCTGATGGTCCACTATCATTAACCCCTCACTTACTGCCAGAATCATTGTATTCCTTTCTAGTTAAGGAAGTGCAGGGATAGTGACTGAAATTCCAAGAAACACCCCCTACCTGTTCATCCCTACTTCCTGTGGATTCAGGAAATTCATTTCTGTCTATGAGTTCTACTGATAAATAAAGTTTTGACATTTGTGCTCTATTATTAGAAATTCGAGAAACGGAGGTTTTGAAGAAAAAAATTCGACATAAACATGGAAAATACATTGATTTTAGACAGTAAATGTAGGGAATTTTAGAAATTTCGAGATAAACAGGTTTGACTGTATAATTTTTAATTTTTCACAAATTATGTCTAAATTTTCACAAAATAGGTTACCTCTCAAAAAAACCTAGACAGACCCCAGAAAATGTGTTAGCCTTGATGCATGTGAAGTTTTTTTTTTATGGTGTATATTTATAGGATAAAATAAACATGACTTTGATTTGAAATTCAGCTATATGCTAATGTATAGATATACTAATATAAACATGATTGTTTATTTATGAATATTAATATTTAATAAACAATAATTAAATTTTAATATAATTTGGTAAAAATTATAGTTTTGAGAAAATTTTTATTTTATCCTCACATTTTTTAGTTTTGCTTTATATTTTCGAAACTTTCATATCTAGGAATTTTAAAATACTCTCATTGAAATCTTAGCATTTTGCAATTATTTTAGTTTTCATATAATTAAAATTAACACATCATTTATTTGAAATTTTTTTTTTTAACTTTAACCCTTTTGTTACGAGTGCTGTAATTAACCAGCATTCATGCAAAGCCCAGTGTGTGCCACAACCATTATATTTTGCCATCATCCGCATGATGAGTGTAAGAATGGCTTATTTAGCCAGTGTCAACAAGGTATCATTTATTAACCAGTCTAATTTGCTTCAAACTGCCATTGTCTAATCTCTCATTGACCTATATTTGATTAATACTTCCCAAAAATGCATTTTGAAAGCACTTAGTATGTTTTGTAAGTCACTATAATATTTTGCTTTGATTTATTGATCACTTGATAAAAATCGAAATAGAAAATGTGTTTGCAGTGCAAGCGACAAAAATCGAGAATCAAAGTATGACTAATTATTTTGTGGGTTTTTGTGCCGACCATTGTTTTAAAATTTATCATTCTGAAATAAATTACTCAATTAACTAACCTACATGCAAGGTGCACGTTTTGCAGCGTTGTACACCCTTTAGTGGTGTTACATAAGTGGAGCGAACTGTCGTTATGAAAGATTAAAAGTTTCACAACTAACCACATAAAATCAGAATTATTATATTAGAAAAATTTATCAAACGAGTTTTCAAAGGAAAAATAAATAGTTAATTAAAGTATAAATTTTTCTGTAATAAATCAATGCACTTCTTATAATTTAAATTGTAATTTTCGTTATATGAAGGAATGATGGCATAGGTATATATTATTTAAAGTTTTATATTAGAATATTTAAAGTTTATTTTTTTCATTAAAAAAGTTCTATCGGTAAAAAGTTTAAAAAACTGCAAGGCTGTTCTTTTTTTTCCGCCTATTTTAGAGCTTTGTAAATTATTATTTTTTAATGAGTTGCAAAGAAATGTGAGGCCTTGTAGTACTATGAAGCCACATCAATTAAATGTTTAAACAACCCGATACTCCTTACTCCTCATTTTAAGGACTTAGAGCATGTGATTCTTTATTAAATTTCAAGACAATGTGATTTTTTCCCTTGGATTATAAAAAAAAAAAAATTCATCTTGTTTCCTAAACTTGATCATCTTTTAAAAAAAAAAAAAAAAAAATTTCCTATCAATTTTGTGGTAAAATGTGCATAGTTTAATTTGTACTTTTAGTATTTTTTGCCATATAACTAACAGTAGCATCTTTTAGTTTGTTATTCTAAACGCTTCTGCCGGTTACGTCAAGTTGCAAAAAAGCTTATCTTTTCTTTCTTCATTACTTTCCTTCATTGTCCTGGGCTATTTTATTTATTATTAAAAGTTTTGTAACACGATATAAGATTTCTTCATACACCCTGTAAACATAAATATCAAGATGCCAACAAAAAAAAATTTCTCCTTAAAATTCATTTCTCAATTAAATGAATACAAGCATTGAATTTCGATTTCTCGAAATGTTTAATTAGATTGTTTTAAGAAGCATGACAGTGAGAAGCCAAAAAACAGTTTTGGGCCATTCTCCACTGTAAACACTCTAGACATCAATTTTTAACTTACTTGTACATATTTTTTATTTTTTGAATAATAAAGTACATAGGTTAAATCTTGAAAAATTAGATATAATAATAGTTATATTTAAATTTTTATTATGGAATCAATTCGTAAAACTTAGCATTGTACTTTTTAAGTTTTCATGTTATAATCAACATATTTACATTTATTTCTTTAGCTGAAAAAATATTATAGCATTTCAATTTTCTTCTTTTTTTTTGAGTATATCTATATAATACTCTTATTTAAAAATGAATTAAAAATTTAAAAATCGAATTAAAATTTTGTAAAAAATAACAATTTATTTTAGCAGAAATTGGTTGTCCCGTGCATAACACAAAAACATGATAAATTTTATTTTTCTCATTTATTTTTAGGGCAAAACAGAAACTGCTTCAACTTTACTTTCTTTCTCTTAGTACCGACTTATATCACAAAGGAAGTTCCTCTAAGTTTAATAATTAGATAAAAAGTTGGCACTTATTTTCATGTCCCGTGCATAACTTAGATTTCTCTAAAAATCGGGTAAATCAAAAACTCCAAGAACATTTATAACTATAGGTGGCTGAATAACTTTAACAACTTCCTCTTGTTGTAAAACACTTTTTCTCCCGTTTAGGCCATTTCCAATATTTTCCAGGCTTTACCGTGGCAGAAACTTCAATATCATTTCCCAGCACTTGCTTAACTTCTCTAGCATATAAACTATACAGTGATCCCTCTAGGATTTGCCCCAAGGAATTTCCGTGTATGCGGGTACACGAATGTTTTAAATATGTAAACAGTATTTATACTTTACACATTTTAGACAAAAATTAAAACAGTATACATACTTTCTTAAACGTGTCAGTGCTAATTAATAAGGTTAATTAAAAAACCTCATACAGTAATAAACATTAATCAACATTGCTTTCTGAGAGGCTCTCACTTGACTCGTAGAAACTTTAGGCTCACTCAGAGACTCTTCTGCTGGAGGCGCTGACGGATTTACCTTGGAGAGAAACATAGTGATGGGTAGTTGTTGTCTTTTTTTCTTTTCCTTCAAAATTCCCCTGAACAACGGCATAACCCCGATTGCTGAACTCCACAGCTCGAACCATATTGTCGTCATTGACTTGTGCAAATTGTTGCATCGCTCTTGCCATGTTGCACAATTGTTGTAGATTCTCCAGGATGTGGCCACGTTTTTCAGTTTCTCCTTCCTCACTTGCAGACTTGTCATCTCAAAGAGGTCTTCATTGGCCAGTGGGTCCGAGTGGCAATCGATAAGGACGCTGATGTCTTCTTTTGTCATGTCGACAAATCCTCTATACCTTATGGTGTGAGCCAGCCTCACTGCCTTCACCGCTGAGTGATGAACTTCTTCAGGAGTAAAGCCTGGATAGTCGTGCAACACGTTCGGCCACAATTTCTTCCAGCTAAATTTTATGGTCTCACTCATCATGTCCCTTAATGCTTGCTGAATATTAGACAATGATGACTCAACAAATAGACTGAAGATGTCGCACCGGAAACCAATCGCGCGCCTTTATGAGAGCCTGTGGTATATGTAATCTGAGTCAACTCATCTCTTTGTTTGACATGCAGGGATCCTTCTCTCGCGCGCATCAATAGGAAACAACGCTCCTTTCCGCAATATGGCTGCCGACATGGTTGTATTTTTTCCTTTTTTTTTTTTTTTTTTTTGATGAATATTTTGGAAAAACCAGCAAAACACTGAAGCCGCAAAACATGAGGCGGGAAGTGGCGAGGGAACACAGTAATAATATTTCACAACAACCCAATTTCCTCCAATGCTTTTTGTGGTGTTAATTGCCTGGTATTAAGATTTCCTTTTATTGGTGCTGCAGCATTTTTAAAAAATTTTAAACCAGAAAGTGAATATGTAATTCTATGCATTTTAGAAATTCCTGGTAAAGTATTACTCTTGCGTTGGTTCACATATTATTATCTCTGTTTATATCTTTATCTAAAAATAGCATCACTGTAGTAGATGCATAGCTTTTTTTACAACATTTACAAAATCTTCCACAGACTGCACAATCGGAGCTGTAGATTTTTTTGAGCCAACAGGGTTTTGTACCAAGCATTTTGCCTCACCGCCAATTCCATCCACCACACCTTTGCCATGGGCAGTTGCAAAATATTTCCAGTAGAAAGTCTTTTTGAATTTCTATGGTCTTGTAGCAGCAAGGTCATGAACCTATTTTTAAACTTTGATGAAGGTTTATCTGTCCAGATTACCTCTTCAAGAAATTGGTTTTCTTCATCATTTGGCTTGATTTCTTTATAAATGTTTTCAATGAAAGCTTTGACAGTATTTTTTTTTCTTTCTCACAAATGTCGGAACATATTAGGTAAGTACTGCATTTTTCGTGCAAGAATACTGCAGCTGTAAATAAAGTTATACTTTTTTGAGTCCAAAGTACACTCTGTACTTGATCCTCACATGAACAGCTATAGTTCATAGCAGAATCCAGTTGCAAAATTCTTTTTTCAGGTGAACTTTTATCATTTTGGAATTCTTGGAATTGAATTCTTTTTGCATTAATATGAAACCTTATTGATGAAAAATTGCCGCGCGTTCATTCCAAAACTTATCCAATGCATGTCTGCTTCACTTGGCAAAATAATTTTGCATCTTCACTTTCCCCCATTTTTTCCAACAAACAATTATGAGAAAGATCTTCATTACATTTTAATTTTTGTCCATAGCAGCAATCTTCACAAAATCCTTGCCAACATGAAGAGTTTATCGAATCATTACAAAGTGTTTCTTTCCAAAATAGTTTTTAATCATATGGAACTTTTAGTGCTTTAAGCTGAAGAAAGAAGTTTTCACATACTGATCTTCTGGTGTTTGATGCAGCAGAAAAACATTTTCTGGTTTTAACTTGCAAAATGTGGAAAAGCTGATGGAAGAATTTGGGTATTCATCCTTAAAAACTGAATATGCTTCACAGGGGTTTAGTTTTGAACGTCCTAAACTGGTTCTAACAGGACATGTGGTCTTTATTGTCTTAAACTGACTAAAACGGTTTTTTTTTGCTGGAGGTTTAGGTAAAGATTTTAAATGATTTTCTCATTGCTTTTCCGAAAGCTTGAAAAATCTTGTTGGTATTTTCAATTTGGCTTCTTGATGGTGTATTATTCCTAAACTCGGTTTCCTTTCGTTGGTGATACAGTTGTAATTATCCTTTATAATGATTTATAAAGCTTCTAATCCAGATCACAAACTAAATTCAAAATATGAATTAGTGTTGCCACGTCAAAATATACATAATTAAATCGAGTGTATGCCTCCGTGTGTAATAAATTGCAGACATGTCCCGTGCATAACACAAATAAATTAAATTTAGAATTTTATCAAATGATGTATTTAGAAAACATGTAGCATAATTTAATAGAAGTGATATTTATCAGCTAAGAAAAAAATATGACAGTATACAAGTTTTAAATTCACAGAGTTTATGAAAAATAGAAGTCAGGGTAGAAATTAATATTTTTTCTGAGTCCCGTGCATAACGACTATATTAAATCCCTTTTCAAGTATTTTAACTTTTGATTTGTTTTCTATACAATCTTTAAGAAACAGACCTGTTTTGAAGTGAATTGTTAAAAAAATATTAATTACCCCATTATTTTACTATTTTTATATACTTCAAAAGCCTGCAAATGTCCCGTGCATAACAGGAGAATGACCCTTTTGTGATTCTAGTTCATTTTATTTTGATCAAAGTATTTATTTGAATTTGCAACTATTGCCTTATAACTTTGAAATATTAAACTGGAAACATATAAAGTTAAGAGGGAGATGTTACTATAAGAGGTCATCCCCAAATGCCACACTTCTTTCTAATCAGGGTTGAAGTTTTGGACGTCCAAAACTGGTTTTGGACAGGACACACTGGTTTTACTGTCTTAAACTGGATAAAACTGTCCTAAACTGGATAATTTAATAGAAGTCTT
This sequence comes from Parasteatoda lunata, assembly GCA_949128135.1. Classification (NCBI taxonomy): domain Eukaryota; kingdom Metazoa; phylum Arthropoda; class Arachnida; order Araneae; family Theridiidae; genus Parasteatoda; species Parasteatoda lunata. The sequence goes on from OX421970.1 coordinate 49,558,240, forward strand.
AAAGTCTTAATAGAAGTCTTAATTTTGTCTTAAAGTGTCCAAAACCTTGAACGTTGGTAAAAGGTAAAAATTCTATAGGTATAACCATTGTACACATAATAATTACATGTATCAATAAATATTTGATATTTTTTATACAATTTACTTTAACTTATTAATGGAATATAATATAATAGGAAAAGGTTTATAATTTTTGAAGCTCCACAATTCATTGAACAACAAAAGTGAATACCTAATCCTTTAAATATAAATATGCCTTAATACTTATAAATAATGTTTTTGCATAAGTATAAATAATGCAATATTAAAAAATAATATAAATTTTTTTTAAAAAAATACTAAATTTGTTTAAAAATTAACCTTTTATTTTTCACAATATTTTTTTAAATAAATGTTATAATTTCTGCATCACAGGATGAAAAAAAAGACATCTATTTTTTAAAAAAAAAATAAAAAAATTAATATAAATATATTAGTTTAAATTGGAAATACAAAATAACTGAAAAATGTATTAACAGTTTTGAAGGGCATAACATCAGTTTCAGTTACTGACACTGGTGATGTATCACCACTATGCTAAAAGAATCAAACATGAATGAAATAAAAGTATTCTTGAATAGTACTACAGATAAATAAACCTGTTTATGACTAACCAAGCACTTAGTCCTTATTAGCTTAACCTGTGTGGCAAGGTCAAACTTCAGTTAATGTACTATTGAATGAGAGGACCAATTGAACTTGATTACTGATTAATCTTCCTTTGTTTAATGTTTAAATTGAAACGTCAAACAATATTAATAAAACATTATACTTTTAAAAACAAATATTCTCTAGTAGATTTAATTATGAATATGTTATTAGTTCTATGTTTCTTTTACCTTTTAAATATTGTTCAGATAAAATCGTGACATAATGTGAGTAAAAGGGTTTTGGACAGGACGGTTTAAACCTTGGATTAATCCTCTGTCCTAAACCTTGCCAACCCTGTTTCTAATATTTTTTAATCTTCTCCCTTTTATCACGAAATGTCACACTTGACCATACCTCTCTTATAACATGTCATACAAGGGTATATTAGCAGTTCAAAAAGGAAACACTTGTAACCAGTGATTCTGATTCCCCTTAGGTGCTATAATTTGTCAAACACATTAAAATCTTGTAGCGAATGTAAAAAATTTTGACTTGTTTCCCTGCATTGCTTAATTCTCTGGTGCCAAAATAAAAAAATAATACACTTTCATGTGTAGGCAAAATTATCAATAAAGTTTCTTTTTCCTGTTAAATTAACTGAAGGTTAAAAATTTTAATAATTCTGAGTACCAAGTTACATCGTTGGTTTCTAGTGGCTAAGTTCTTAGATCAGTCCTAATTTAAAGCCTTGATTATTCAAATATAAGTCTTTATTATGAAATTCTTTGTTTTATCTATCAATAGATAAAAAAAAATATTTTTTAAATAGGGACTTGCTTTTAGAAAACAAGGACCCAGAAATTTCGAAGACCTAGATCCTAAGAATCCGCAGTTTTCAAGGTCTGGCGGGGTCACTGGTAGCAGTTTATATTTAAACATTTGCTATATTTTAATGATATTTCTGAGCATGACAAAAATGGTTAGATATGTACTTATTTTAATTAAAAATATAAAAACAGTTAAACTTCTGGTTTTAATTTTAACTACGATGTTAGATGTCTTACTTTTAGGTACCCTTTTGCTTCCGTGTGTCACAAACTATCATAATATTAAGATTTCAATTCCTACCCATCAGCTGTGACATTTATTGTAACCTATAAGATTATAAATTTATCTGCATACACATGTATGTGATTTAAAAATTCGATTTTCTGACAAAATTTAATATTTTAAAAAAAATTTATTTTGTCAACATTTTAAAATTTTGCAAACAAATTTAAATATTATATTTGTTTTATTCTGTAAGTTTCATTTTAATGATTATTTTTTTCCCAATAATGTATTTAAATCATACAATTTACCTGCATTACATTTTACAACACAGTGTTTTCATTACCGAAAAAAAATGGGAGAGAATTTCTTACCCTTTCTCAAAAACAGGGTGAGATTTTAAAAAGTTGAGTGAGATTTCTAAAAATTAAAAAAACACGAATAGACATGGAAAAAAAATATTTCTTTAACTATAATACATTTTTAACATCTTCTAATTTCTAAATCGTTGAATATTTTTGCTGCATCATCATATGTAAAATGTTCTATAACTACTTTTTCATCAGCTATTCCAGGGGTGGCCAACCTGTGGCTCTTTGAAGGATTATTTGTAACTCTCGATAAATATGCCAGAGTTCCCTTTTCATTTTTGTGCTATTATTTTTCAGAAAAATTATCAGCGTTCCGAATTTTGGAAATTTGTACCCGAATCGAAGTATCCTGAATTAAAAAAGTCTGCTTGTCGAATTTTTTCAATATTCGGAATAAAGTAATTATGTGAATCATTTTATTCCACTTTAAAATTTTTAAAATCCAAACACCGATCAGTCTTAACTAACCAGCATCTCAAAGAATTACTGAGAAGTGATGTAACCAATTATTCACCAAATTTTAAACAATTATCAAGAGAAGTAAAATAAATGTGTTTAATTTTTTAATATTTAAATTCAATACACATATTTTGTACTTTGATTTATATTTTCCATAAATATAATTTCTGTAAAAAAGAAGAGAGAAAAAAAAAATTTTTTTACCTTTTTTGCACACCTTTTAAATGCATATTTAATTGCAGCTCTCGAAAAATTTCAAATTTGAAAAATAGCTCGACAATTAAGGAGCTTCGCCACCCCTGAGTTATTCTCATTAGGTTGCTAAAATGCTCGACAGCCAATCTGTTACGATATTTTGTTTAAATTCGGTTTTGGGTGCTAAATGACCTTGCAACAGATGCTGAACTATTCGGAATCACTAATTAAATTTGTAGCATTGTGCACACACTTTCCTATCCTCTACATCTGCCAGAATAGGCTTTTCATTTATTTCTGTTATAGAATAATGAAGTTCGTTGAAGTTATTTCCTTGTTCATATTTCTTGTTAGGTCTTCCAGCATAGTTTTTACAGACTTCAACTTTTACAAATTGCTGTAAATTGTACATGAGGGAGTTTAGTAATTCATTAACAGCTAAAAATGGAGCTAAATTTAACCAACTTATTCTAAAAGACTCTTTTTCTCAACCCTTGCCGTAGCTGCTTTCATGTCTTTTTCAAAATGTCGGAAAACGAAATTTTTTTCCAAAGTTTAAGACATTAGTGCATTTTAAAATTGATTAATAGAGTGCGCAAACTTCTTGCGTTAATCATCTTTTAATGCAAGAAAAGAAAAAGATGTGAGAGGTTCTCACGCTGTAGTGAAAACACTGACATCAGTATAATTGTGTCAGTATACTGTATAATTGTAGATAACTTTTAAAAATCTATAAATTTATGAAATTGTTGTCATCTTAAGATAAATAATCATGTACTTGTAAAATATCATAACATTTTGATACGAGATATCGCAAGAAAAAGTTAACCACTTTATTTATTTATTTCTAATTGGATAAAAAAAAATTTCATTCATAATCATTAAATTAAATATTACTCATTGTTACAGATAAGAAACATTTTTGATGAAAAATTTTTATTTGTTAGTTATATTTACAAAATTATTCAAATTCTAATACTTTATTCACAAAATGAGCAAATACGCAGTGAAAAATATAGTACAACATGAATTTGAAAAAAGATTTTTGTCTTCTAACCATTTTTCATTTTATTTTATCAAAGAAATGTACTACAAATAAAGAATCCGATTGAAGAGTGTATAATTAGAAAGAAAGGTTATTGCAACAGTATAATGTTTGAACATTAATTTTTAAAAACATTAAAAGACATGTTAAAATTATTAAGGTATCCACCAAGTCTATTTGGAATATCAGCCTGTATAAAGATAAATTTTTTGCTTAATTACATTAAGAAAAAAGCTTATAAATAATTTTTCATTCCGTATTATTCTGTTTTTAGTTGAAACTATTCTTAATTGCAAGGTTAACCTTCCAAGGAATCTGGATAGAATTCTACTAAAATGTCTCTTCTGCATACTACTTTTACTTTACTTTTGAATAATGTGGAAAAAACTGGTTTATTTTTATTATTATTTTTTTATGCATTACGACCTTAGCTGAAAATTCAAAAAAAGCCAGAGCATTGTTGATTGTTTTGATAATGAGTAATTTTATGATCAAAATAATAATTTTGTTTAAAACAATTTTATTTCTCGAGTAATCTGGTCGAAAAATTACGCAAATTAAAATTGGATGTATTTGTAAAGCAATGTTTGTAATGCCTTGTTTGCATCTAATTCATATGTCATATAAATTATTTTCAAGATTTTTTCATATTTATTTATAGGAAGAAGATTTTGAAGGATTCACCTCTGATGATGTGGCAGAAGCAGAAGCTGCATTGGCACTCAAACTTACTGAGAAACAAGCAGTGCAACGTTACTTGTCGTCCACTAGTGATCCACCATCAGGTGCATCAGATATTGAAAAATTATTTTCTGCGACTGATTCTGATGCATCAAGTACGTCATCTATTCGACAAAAAAGAGGAATGCGGGACATTGTGCGCAAATCTTATGACAAAATGATCAAAGAAGGACTTTGTAAATCTGTAAATAATAATAGTGTAGCTAAGGATAAAGTAAATGTAACTCTTAAAAACCCTGTAAAAAGTGACAATCAGACTTGTACAGATCTTGAGCACTGTACCAAACAAACTGCTATTGTAAATAATCTACAACCAACTGGCAACAATTTCAATTCTGATGCTTCAAATGATTTACCTACTACATCACAGAAAAAATCTATTGTTAAGCGCTTGTTAGAAAATGTTAAAACAGTCAAAACAAGGGGTAGACATAAAAAAGTAATGCAACCTAATGTTAAAAAGAAATTAAGAAGACATTTTGGATATTCATCAAAAAAACATTCTCATTTAAAGAAGAGATTAATCTCATCGACTGTAAGGGATCATAAAAACACTTTGAGGAACAGAACCTTCCCGAAAAATAGATCTGCATTTCCCAAAACTAGTCATGGTTTTGAAGGTTCATCTCCAAATAACTCAAGTGTAAAAATTATGAAAGATGAAACTAAACTTCGATCAAAAAGAACTAGGCAGCCTGGTGTTAAAAAATTTGTACTTCCACCAAGAAGTGCTAGATCTTCCAGGAAAATTATTCCAAGTAAAAGGTATGCAGATGATGCTGAGATTGGTCTAAAAAGAGAAGATGAAGAAAGTCAGTGCTCTAGATCATCATTTAGTGGCAGTTCAGAAACAACTTCAGCTATGGATGGTGGTAGCAGTCCTGATGACTCTCAGAATGAAGATATGTCTGAACTGAAATGTAAGGGGAAGAAAGTAGGTTTGTTAGATAGACCTCTTGTAGTTGAGGGTAAAAGACCTTGGAAACCTAGTCTTAAAGTTCAAATGAAATTATCTGAAATGAATTATGAACATCCATTTGCTCTTAAAAAAAGTGGAGATGGAAGTTCTGGCACCAATACTTCATCTGGGTCTTTCAAAGATATTATTAAACCTGATATGGTTAGCAAGTATGCCGAGAAAATGGCTCAAAAACCCAAAGAAAAACCAGTAAAACCTCTTGAAAGCTTCAAAAAGTATGTACCTCAGTCTGCAAGAAATGACATTGGTCACTCTGAAAAAGACTGTGATGAAAGTGATGATAAAAAACCAGAAGATAAATTAGAAAAAGTAGCTGCTAAAATTGAAAAACTTTTAAAATCACAATGGGAAGGTCGATTAAAAGATTCCACTGTACAACCTAACAATTTGTCAACAAATTTAGTATCTGCAGTAACTCAGTGGAAAAATGAGCATCACCAACGCTCAAGTAATCAACGAAGGACTAAAAATATTATTCGCAAAGCACGCTTACAATTAAAGAAGAAAAACTTGAACCTTAGAACTCGTAAGTTAGTTAAGGACTCCAGTGAAGTTGTTGCTGATGGTAAAGTAAATTCAGAGACTACAAAAAATATTGCTGATCCAGTTATATTAATTTCAACTGATCCAAAAGAAGTGCCTTTGAAAAGTATGTATTTCAGTAGCTTTTTTTGTATCTTTCTTAAGAATGCAATTTATAGTTTTCTTAATAATGCAGGGGCATTCTTTATTATTATATTTGTCTACATAATCTTTTTAATAAAAAGATTATGTAGACAAATATATTGTGATATCTTAGAACCCTTTCGAGTAAAATTTCCTCAATATTTTTCCTCTTTTTTTTTTCCAGACTTGTTTAATTTTGAAAATTTTATTTTCAGGTGCCCCTGTTTCTCAAGAGCCAAACTTGAATGTTGGATGTGCTGTGTGTGGATTTTGTAAGATTTTCTCTAGTACAGAAAAACTATATGACCAAGTAGCTTGTGAACCTTGTAATAAATTTTTTGAAAGTTTTGCAAAGTCACCTAAACAGTACTTTTGTTTGAAAGAAGGTAATTTGTCTCCATTCTTCTGGCATAAAAAATAAAAAAAAATCTAAGTATCTACTTAACAAAATAAGGATAGTTACTCTCTGAAATCTCTTTTCTTTTTTAATCAACTTATAGATTTTTTGATTACATTTGCTCTTTGCAGGAAAGTGCTGTATTGATTGCTCAAAAGAACCATCTCGCAAATTATTGAATGCTAGATGTAAAGCCTGTTGGATGAAAATATGTATGGAAAAATTTACAGTTTCTACATTCTTAAGAAGTCAGTTAATCAAATATGTGCCACGATTAGATAGTCCACCTCATAATCCTCTAGTCAAAGGTTAGTGTAGTTGTTGGTATTATTCGATTTTAAAAGAAATAGTTTTCCTTAGCTCGTGTACTTAATGAAATAAATGTCTTGTTGCAAATTGTTAAATGTTTGTTATTTTAACTGTCAATTTTGTATGTTTTCTTTTATCTTTAATGAAATATTTGTATTATATTAGAAATTGAATAGTATGCTAGGACTAATCTAGATAAAAAAAATTTAGTATGTTAACTGACATTTCATATAATTTCAAACTTCTAAAATCAGATTAGTAATATTTATTTTTTAGTATTTGAAATATGTTATATAATTGCATTTTGTAAATAAGGCTAGTTTTTAACAAAAATAATTTTCGCACAATGGTATTAACATCTGATCTGATGAATATAGGACTAAATTGTATATTTATTTTAGTTTTTTATTTATCTTAAGTTACATAATAATAGAAGAAAATAGATTTCATAATAATAAAAAATTGGGTTTAAATAAAATTCAGATAAAAAGTTTTGATATAGTTAATACAAGTTTTGTAATTGTTGAATGATATTCTATGAATAAATAAAAAAAATTATAGGTAGTTCTTCCTTAATTCAGTAACTTGAAAGAAAAATGTTATTGATTTAAAGTTGCAAGGAAATAGTATATATTTTACTTAATTTTTAATTTCCCATAGATACAGTTGCCTTTTTGCAAGACCCTGTAACATTTACAGATTTAGCAAGATTTACTGAAGAGGAGGAAGAAAGTGATCATAAGACTCCTACAGATAAACCTCTTCCATTATCCATTGATACAAAATTACCCATTACTAGTGCAAAACAATCAACGAATTTCATAAGAGAGACAAGAGCTCGCACCAAACGTGCCTCTGAAAGTGCTGCTAAAGAACCAAAATTGACTGAGGGGTCTGGCAATGTTCAATTACCATTAGTCGACGATGCATCATTGTCAATGAAAGTTTCAAGTGATATTGCAAGACGTAGTGTTTTAAGTTTGGAAAAAGATCTCTTAAATCAAAGCTCACTCTCACATAAAATTGGTATGGTATCTGAAACACCTCAGAGCCTTAGTTCAGATGTAACTAGCGCAGAAGTTAAACAGGGTAAATCAAGTAAGTGTGTGTTATATATGCGACTATTGTGATGGTGATGTGCTGCATTACTTCTTCCTATACTCCTTCACTATTCTATAACTTTATTTCCTTATGTACTAAACTCTTTGTTGACTATTTGCATTTGAATGTGTTTCTTTGAGGTTTGAAATTTTAGTTTTGATTTCTCTTTTTCTTAATAATTTCTTCTTTTTTTTTAAAAAAAAAAATTGCCTATTTCCCTTTTTAACATTATTAGTTTTCACATTTTAGTTTTGGTTTTATATTTTTAATTATTGACAGTCTGTGAAGAGTTGCACAGTCTCTTTTGCACACCCTTCCACTTGTGCAGGTTATTGTTTTTTTTTTTTTTTTTTTTTTTTTTTTTCCTCCTCCATTATTTTATTATGTTCATGATGTATTCCATTTCTGATATGATTAATTGTATAAAATTATGAGCCAGTAAATTAACAGTCTAATTTCAAAGTCTTAGCCAATGGCAAATCTTAACAATTTTTTTATGATAAATTTTTTTTCTTATAGAAAACATCTAATCAAAATACAAATTTAATTAAAATTGTACTATTTTCTAAATTGCAAATTCAAATTAAGTGTCATTTTACAGTTGAGGAGGAGTAAATGAGCATTTTGAATGGAAGAGAAAATAAAAAATGTAGTTTTATTAGTTGTTGTCTTTGAGGAAAAGAAATAAGACTAGGTGGGGGTTAATTTTTTATAACTTCTTATACTAGAACTATAGGTTAAAAATTATCACTGATGTTATCTTAAAAATATGTGAAAAACTGAATCGCTTATATTAAAATTTAAAATCCAATCAGAAAATTCCATTTCGTTTTTCACTCATCCCTATTTGATTAATGAATTAATATTTGAAAAAAAACTGTATAAACTTCAAGTGTCATCAACTGCAAGTCTTAAAAAAATTATTTGAACTTGAGTGGATGAATAAAAAGTATTTTATTAACGATTGAAAATTTGTAGGAGGTATAGGGAGAGTGTGAACTAATACTAGAAATTGAAAAAGTAACATCTCAAATATATTTAACTCTGTTAATGTTTTATAAACTGAGATCTACTGTATTGCAAAAATTTTATTATTAAACTTGTTTATCATAATATTTGCACATTAAACTATTTTACATAATCAATTCAGTATTCTTCAAAACATAAAAAGGGTTTTATCTTTCTAGTCTGTTTTAAAATGATGTTTGCATTTAATAATATTTTTTAATTAGGGCACATTATTTCTTACAGATATACAACAGTCTTTAGATTCTAAAATGGAAGGAATACCCCGAGGACCAAGAATAAAACATGTTTGCCGAAGAGCTGCTATTGCTTTGGGGTTACCAAGAGCTACATTTCCCAAACAAAATGAACCAAAGGAAGCATTTAATTTGAGTGCTTTACCTCAAGAAGAAAAACAGAGAATCCTTGAAGCAGTTCCTGCAGAAGAAACTGTTAAAGTATCATCGCTTGAAACAGGTATTTATTATAAATTTACGATTAATATTTCAATATTTTATTACATGACATAAAATTAATTTCTTTTTACATCAAAAATAAAACTTCTTCACGTGGTTTTTCAAAACTCTGTCACCAAAGGAAATGAAAATATTTAAAAAAAAAAACTTAGTTTAAATGCCTTACACTTAAGCAAAACAATTATTTTAAACTATGTAAATCATCTTGCTGTGAAGAATTATCTGGGTTTTAGAGCAGCCAAATAATTAAAATATTTTTTTAAAGTTATTAAACTTTTTTTTTTCATCTAGGTGAAAATGATCGGAATCACTGCCTTATTCTCAGTTTTTACAAATTTTTATGAACCCAGATAATACAGCATTAAAGTTGGTCTTTCAATGTTAAAAAATGAGACCACAGACTTTTTCATTTCCACAAAACTTTACTGATATGACACACAAATTGTATTTCAAATATTAAAAAAAATTTAAGGTATATTTATATCTTATTCGAATTAGATATTTAATCTTAACAAATAATGTTTACTTAAAAATTAAATTTTTAAAATTATATTACCACCTGGTATAAAATTATATATTAATAGAATTTTAATCATTTTTTGTAATATAACCTAACTGAATTAGGACAAATTTAATAAATTAACATTCTCTGTTGTCATTTTGAATTTTATTTTGCCTACCTCCACCATCTCAGAAAAAATTATTTTCTTCCAGAAAAATGTCCAACTCTGGTTTAAAGCAAGTGTTTTATAGTTGTTTTTAAAAGGCTCTATCATCATTTCAACTGCTGTTAGTTGGTTAACAGTGTCCGTGACTGTTTTGTTAACCTTTTTTATTTGTAAATTTAGCCTGCGCCCTTTGCGTTAATTCTAAAAATAAAACAAAATGTACATAGAAAAAACACTATTCAGTGAAATCAAGATTGTAAGTGTTTTAATTTTTTGACAGTTACTGTAACAATGCATTGTTTAGGTTCTTTGCAAAGTTTGTTGCCAAAATTGAGAATTATTGATTTTAATGATTTTTTTCTTAATGACACAAGAAAAAAAAGTTTTATATTTTAGCTTAACTTTTTTCCAGACAATTATTTTCAGCTATTTAGTAAATACGAGTCAAAATTGAAAGTTTATTCCAGTATACAAAGTGTAGCTTTTTTATTTTGCTTTGAAAAAGAGTGTTTTAAATGTAAAGAATTAGTGAAGCTACTTTCTTTTAATTTTAAAGATGTATTCCATGGCTCTTTTGTCAAGGAAGTTAAGATGCTCTATCTCAAAGCAAGGCTAAAATTTAAATATTTTTATTAACTTGCTAATGAAAATTATCCAGGCTTTAAAGTGGAGAAGAAAAAAAACTTCAATAAACACCAACTTGATGAGAGTTTTCCTCTTAGTGGAAAATTATTAAAATCAATGAATAATTTTAAATTTTGCATATTATGTACCCGGACAATGCTATGTTGGTAGGACTTTTCAAACGTTATAAAATTACATCACAAACGCTTCTTATTTTTTTATTAACTGTGGCTTTTCTTCATAATTTTATTTTTCACTTTTTCCATAATTAGCATATAAACTTAAAGTTGGATAAAACTCAATAGTCATGAATAGCTGACAAACTAATTTCAAAAGCTATTAATATATAAATTTTTATAGCTATCTAAATTAAGCATTCATTTTATTTATTTATTTTTGTTTAGTTGCTCCTGAAGTTAAGGTTTCTCCTGTCAAAGTAAAGAAAGAACCGAATAAACGTAAAGCGCACAAATCTGTTAAGCTGAAAAACCAGGTGCACTTAGATTTGTTGAAAAAATCATCACTACTGTTTCAGAAAGAACAAAAAAGGAGAAAGCTGTTATTAAAAAAATCTATGAAACATTTACATAAACATTCTTTTAAGAAATCCCTAAAACTTGGTAGAAGAAGTGAAATGAAAAAGACTCTAAAGTTCTCCTACAAAAGTGCAGTAAAAACTACATCAGTCAAAAGGTCTCAAAAAACATCTACTAAAAAGTTGAGAACTGGAAAGTTACGCAAAGTTCGGTGCAAACAGTGTGAAGGCTGCCTGGCAGATGACTGCGGAAAATGTGCTTATTGCTTGTAAGTTATACCTTTTCTCTTGCCTAGCTTTATAGATAAGAGAACAAAAATAAAAGATGCTTTATTATATATTAAAATATTCTATCCATTTTAAAATGTTATTATTTTAATTAATGACATTTTTTGCATTGACTTCCTTGAATATAAAATCTGATGGAAAATGCTACATATAAAAGTATCTGCATTTTTGCATTATGTAAACTAACTTTGTATGAATTTCTCAATTTGTTTTAGAGATTGTTTTATGAGCATTAAGCTGATCTACTTCAGATTTCACAAACTATTTGAAAAATGTTTCCACCAGTCTTAAATAAGTGCATTTTTATTTTTTAATTGTGTTCTTTTATACTTAAATAAACTACAGTCAAACCTGTTTATCTCGAATCTCACGGGAAAGGCGAAAAATTCGAGATAAAGAGGTTTCGAGATATACGGATACTATAAAAAAATTAATTTAATTAAGAAATTCTATTAAAAGTGCTTTAATTGTTTTTTGTAGAAAAATATAGTCATTTCTTTAAATTAATTATACCACATGCGTCTATTTACATAACAGTTTTTTAATATACATTTAACACTAACGGTAATTTTTCCAAGACTTTTGACTGATAACCTTATTTGTTTAGATTATTCTTTTGAGGCTAGAAAGATCGAAAATTCCTCATAGCCAATATAACATTTTCCTGGGATTCAAGAGCAGTTTATAAGAATTTTACAGCTTTTTCTACTTCTTTTGCATTCACTTTTCATTCATCAATATGATCTTAAGCTTCTTCCTCTTCATCTGATATTCCTTTGACATTAACTATGATTTCCGTATCTGTCAATATTCCGCATGTTACCAAGTAGTTGTCCACTTGTAAAAATCTTCAAAATTAATGTCAACATTAAATCCAGATTTTATTGCATTCCATTCAGGCAAATCAGGCACTGCATTTTCAGCGTTAACAGTTTCTTCTTCTTTACTGCTGCCTTCAACATCTTATTCACCATCTTCACAGCTATTCTTAAAACCAGCTTTTTAAAACTGTTTTTTATAGTTTTTAGAGACACATTTCTCCATGCAAAACAGTAATTCTGATAGCATCTAACTTTTTTCATGGATGGCATGTACAAGTTTGCGTACCAACTGTTTTCTATAGTTCGCTTTAGAACTCTTGATTATCCATTGGTTGCAATTTTGAGGTCAAAATGAATTTCCATTCTTAGCTTTCTTATCTATGTTGAAAGCTAAACTCTGATAGTCACTACTCATTAACCCCTCACTTATTGCCAGAATCGTATTCTTTTCTAGTTAAGGAAGTGCAGGGATAGTGATTAAAATTCCAAGACACACCCCCAACCTGTTCATCCCTACTTCCTGTGGATTCACGAAATTCATCTCTGTCTACGAGTTCTAAAAGGGAGTTTTGACATTTGTGCTCTATTATTAGAAATTCGAGAAACGGAAGTTGTGAAAGGAAAATTTCGACAGAAACATGGAAAATACATTGATTTTAGACAGTATTTACTGTTCCCTTCATTTGAAGGGAAATTTAAAAATTTCGAGATAAAAAGGTTCCAGATAAACAGGTTCAACTGTATTTCTAAATATTTTTAGACAATTTTATTACATTTCTAACATTATACATGTTTTGCTGATTAAAATCTATGCCATTAAAGGTGGTTATTTATTACTGTCAAATTTATCACCAAAGTATTGGTTGTCTAATTTTGACTGTATTTATATTCTGAGTAATATTCCTTAATTATCTTTGGTAGTTAGTGTCTCCCGAATAAACGAAAATTTAACTGAAGAGCTTAAAGAAAAATATTTAGATATTTAGCATGTATCTTTTTATAATTCAGTATCTTCTTTACTCATAGAAGATATGTTTCATATATAAGATATAACTTAAGCTTGCTGTTTTTTTTTTTTTTTTTGCAAATTCATTCAAATGATAATGTATTTTTTTGGTGGTGACTAGGTTTGAAGCCTACCCAGTTTCAAATTGATGGGTCTGGGGAGGGCAGGTAAAAAATGCTGGAAAATAATGCTTACTGGTGGCTATGCTACTGAACTCAAAATTGTGGAGTTTGAATGGTTATTGTGGAAGTACTTAAAATTTTTGTAGAAGTTTTTAATATTAGTCTTTTATTAATATTGCTATCTACAAGTATCTATGTTAGATGTTGTTGCAAGAGTCTAACTTGAATTGGGAATTAACTGTTGAACTATGTAAATTTTTATTAAAACAGTAGCTTACTACTTCATCTGAGTAGCCAACTCGCATTTCTAACCTTATGCACGCTTTTTTGAATGAAATCTATACCATTAAATGTGGTCACTTATTACAGTCAAATTGATCACCAATTTAAATATTGGTTGTCTAAATTTGATTTTATCTTTATTCTAAATAATATTCCTTAATATCTTTGGTAGTGTCTCGCAAATAAGTGGCAAATTTAAACTGGAGAGCTTAAAGGAAATATTTTAGATATAACATATATCTTTTTATAATACGATATCTTCTTTACTCATAGAAGATATACTTATAAAATGTACAATAAAACACTTATAAAATGTAGCTTAAATTTGCCCCTTTTTAAAAAAAATTGGTTTACATGTTAACAGAATTCAAAATATTTTTCCAGTGGTGACTAGGCTTGAAACCCACCCAGTTTCAGATTGATAGGTCTGGAGGGTGCGTAGAAAGCAATGCTTAACCCTTGTTCTTGTTGGCAATACTGCTGATTTCAAAATAATAGAACTTGAATGGTCATCAACTGGCTATTGCAGAAGTACTTAAAATGTTTATAGAAGTTTTTGATATTAATCTTTTGATAATATCACTATCTACAAGTATCTAAAATTTGTTAGATGTTGTATGAGCTTAACTTGAATTGTGAATCGACTATTTAACTATGTTAAATTTTGATGAAACAGTGACTAACTAAGCCTTTATTTGTGTAGCCAGCTCAATTTTTAGTATCCATTCAGGTTGCTGTTAAATGTAGTGTTTTGGTAATTTTGTGGCAGAATGACTCAGAGATTTATTTCTGGTATTTGGTTAAAATACCTCATTAAATTATTAGTTATACACTTCTTTATGTTAATAAAGACATTAAAAAATAGTCATTAGTTTTACAACTTCTTCTTCTTTTTTTTTTTTTTTTTTTTTTTTTTTCCACTTATTTGTTAATAATAAAGTTTCTGTAATTTTTAAATTTGTTTTCTTCTTCATTTAAAGAAGTTGATTATTGTCCAATTATTACTTTTAAATTTCTTTTTTTTTTTCCCCTGTTAATTATGTATCTGTTTTCTATTAACTTATGAGTCTGCTTCCTCCTCTCCCCCCACCCCCTTTTTTTTATTTTTTTTTTTTATTTTTTTATTACATATTGCAATTAATTGTAAACGAGAAGATTTTGTTACCTTCCCAAATATCTTTTTATTGTAAAATATTTAACCTATATGACATTAATTTTTCATTCGAAAATGAATCTGTTTCAATGAATTAATTATCTTATGTTTGGCATTCATTTAAAAATAAATTTTGTTTATTTAACTTAAAATATATGATTTGATTACTTAAGAGGATGAAGATAATAAAAAAAAAATCCCTTTTATTATATCTTATTTTTATACAATATGGAAGTATAAATAAGCAGTTACACTTATCTAAATTTATGTATGTATTTTGATATAAATAAAAAATTATACAATAACTGGAACAAAATTCTTTATTCTATTCGAAGTTAGAAAAATATAATGTGGAATTTCATTCCTATTCCAAATTTTCTTTTAAAAGATAATTTTTTTTTTTTTTTACTTTTAATATAATAAATTGTCTGAAAATTAAAAGAAATTGTTAATATTATTTCTTTCAATTTTTGTTTTAGATACTTCTTAAAAAAGTATTGTTTACATGTTCTTATTTTATTAATTTGTCATACAATTGTTTAATTATCTTAAAACATTATAATTCTTCAAAATTTTAAAGTGCAATGGTAGTTTTATTTTTTTTTTTTTTTTAAGATTCAGTTTATCTTCACTTTAAATAAGTCATTTTTTTATTATTTTACATTTGTATATATTTTCATTATCTTTCTTCATTATTTGTTTCCAAAGTTATTCATTTTTGTAAATAAATATACCTTAAAGTAAATTAAAGTTGTTTTCTATCATGTATTTAAATTAACTTGTTTTACATTATATATTCTAAATTTTATTCCTTTAGATTTTTTTTATTTGTAGATGATTTATTTTATAGTTTTATAAACTAAACTTTTATATGCATGCATTAATGTATTTTATATGTATAACCAATTTGTAATTTATTTTTGTGTTTTGTCTAATGTACTTTTACTGTTTCATGCATTGGTAATCAAAATATTTTTATACATTTGTTTTGTTATTTCTACTTAGAAAATAAACTTAATGTTCAGATGTAAATGTACGGTTCTTTTATTTGATCTCTATCTACACTAAAAGCACCTGCATTAAATAATGAACATAGTTGCCAACTCATGAATAGTTGAATTTTGCTAGTTTCTATTAATCTAATCGAAAGTTCTATTTTTTTTTTTTTTTTTAATATATATATATTTCTCAAAATTGAGAGTTTCTAAAAATAATGATCAAGATAGACTTTTTTACAGTTAATTGTTTGAGGATTTAAACATATTGCTGTTAAATAATGAAATAAGTCTCAGTTTTAGTCATTAATTGAAGCTTTTACTTTCCCTTTTTCAATTGCTTTTCAGAAATATTATCAATACATTATGTATTGAAATCCTTTACTATAAAAATATCCCAAACATTTACCACGTTTAAAATATAATAACTATTTTTTAACACTACAACCCTTGTGGAGTCTTGATCTTCTTCGATATTTTGGATCCTTTAGATTTTTATTGTTATTACAATGTCTGATTTCTTTCATTTATCTTGCTTATTTTAATTTTTCTAATCCTCCATGTTTATCCTTACATGTTTTACCAGAAATCAATCGTAGGATTTTTTTCTTACGAAATCATATTCTCTTTTAATTAAAGACCTTGTCTCAGATCTGGGGTTGTTTTCAGATCTATTGGTTAAATTATTACTTTATAAGACAACAATTATAGTTTAAAAATAGTACATAATAGTTCGAATGAAATTTATAAAATTGGATTTAAATACCTATTTTTTTTCTACTACATATATATTACTCAACTTCTAGGCATTAACTATGTCATATCTCTTAAATGTTCTGAAACGCTCTCATGAACTCAAATTTATAAAACTTGTTTTTACTGAAAGTTCCTTAAAAATTAAAAATTTTTACTTAGAAAAATCACACACTCTTATAGTTAACTAAAATGAATCAAGGAAAAAGAAATCCTGTACTCAGATGCATTTTTTAAATTTAATTCAGTATTTAAAAATGCTAGCTATTGGCAAATAAAATTTTTTAATATAAGTGTATGCTAGGTAATCATTAAATATTTAACTGTATAAAGATTGTTAGTTTGAAATATTAGTGATTTCTAATTTTACTGTTTAAATGCTTTTTATTTATTACAATTGTAATATTAATCTTGGTTATGAAAAGGCTGGCTTAACTAGGATATGTTTTATAGTATGATATATACTGCTTAATAAATTCAATAGTCATTTTATTATTCATATCCTTTATAGTAATTTATCTTTTTTGTTTTGTATTTTTATAATTAATTGAAACCGCTATTTTAATTAAAAACTTTTCTAATGAAGGTGATGCATCGTTTTGTACTTTCATAATTATTGAATGCACAATGTAGTTTTTAGATAGTCTTACAGTGATAGCGGAAGATTGTAATAATTTTTAATTAAAAACATATGTAGAATATTTAGTTATATTGAAAGAAAATATTTATATACATATGTATATTCGTGTACTTTATACATCTCAGAAGTATCTTAAGTACTAATTAAACAATATTTAAAAGATCATAAATATTTATTCTTGATTATTATTTTTAAGGAAGGGAGAAAAATTATGTATGTTACGACTTAAACATATATTGATTAGTTTCCCCCAACTATTTTAGTGAAATTAAAACATAAATTTTTATCAAATCATTAAAGCTTAAGTTCTAGATTCTTCCAACTGTAAAGTTTAGTTTTTAGAATTTTCTGGCAGCTTTACTGTGTGACAAAAGAAAAAATGAAATTTGTTAGAAACGTTCTGGGTTGAATTGTTATGCAGGTATTGTTAAATTTTAGAATAAAGTTTTGAAGATAAAATTTGGATAAATTCCATGTTGTATTTAAATAATCATGCTAACTTGAATATTTTTGTTAATGGTTTATTACATTTAAAACTTATGCTGGTTCTTATTTTCTGAATGTAAATAGAACTGATTACTATTCTTCTTTTAGTTAGGTGAAATTTATTTTTAATATGTGCTTCTACTTTTTTTTTTATGTGCAAAACCATTTTATTTTTAAAAAGTGTGCTGGATTTTTGGATAGTTAATAGAAACAAATTTCAAACTATAAGTGAATATTTTGATAATTTTGTTTCAAGACAGTTTACAATACTCTTACAGTAAACTATTTTTCTTTACAGAGATAAGAAAAAATTTGGTGGACCAGACACAATAAAGCAAGCTTGCATGTAAGTTTCTTTTCAGTTTTTATTTTATTAATATTGTTTTTATCTTGGAAGGCATTTCTGCTGGAAGAAACCTATCTCTTCCAAAACACTTGGAGAAACCAGACAAAAATTTAAAAAAATAAAAGTAATTAAACAGTTATTACAAATAAGTATTATTAGATTTCATGTAAACAAATTGAATTGAATACTCGACCAGAAAGTTAATTTTTTCACATCTTTTTTTTTTTTTTTTAAGAAAAATATAATAATTTTTATGTTAATTATTTTTGTTTTATACAAAATTTTAATATCTACATACATTGTTATGTTTTATATATGAATTTAAATTTATGCATTAATTAAACTATATTGCAATTATGAACTGCAAAAGACAAACCATATTGCAAGGAAAATTTAGATCAATTTTTACTATTTTTAAGCATCAACTAAATTACCTTCTTGCACCAACTGCCAATGTATTGTACAAATTGTTCTAGTTTATTAATTTAAAATACGATACAATAAGCTAGTGAAGTCTAAAAACTGCTGTAATGCTATAGCTTTTATGTTTACATAGTTAGCAAAAAAGTTTAACTTCTATCTTGTAACAATAGTTGCAATTATGTTTAATGTATGAATCTATTAATTGGACATTTAAAATTATTTTTCCTTTTCCTTAGGTATCGTCGCTGTTTACGTCCGGTTTTGCCAGCTTCTGAAAGGAAAAGCCCTAAGCAAGCAATAGTTGAAGGTACAAGTAAAGATAAACTATCTGGTGATCATTCAAATTTCGGAGGTGATGGACCATCTGGAATAGGTCTAATGCTTACATCATCGTCTAGCTCCCCAACTAGCCCTGATAATAGTAGTTGTGGATCAAGTTGCAGCTCCTCTTCAACTAGCTCCAGTTCTGGTAGTTCTGGCAGCAGCAGTAGTAGCTCTAGTGGGAGTAGCAGTAGCTCTTCCAGCAGCAGTAGTGACAATTTAAGCTTATCTCAAACCAATACTTTATGCGACAACAATATTAAAACACCATTTCTGCATAACTCTACATTGGGTCCAGATGTTACTCAAAATGTTGACTGCTCTGATGTCAATGTTGTCACCAACCCAGTTTTTCAAGTCACAAATCCAGTAGCTTTCTTCAATGAAGATTTTAGGAGTGAGTCCGATTTTGGAGAGTTGGTACATTGTGGTCTTCCGGAGACAAGTGAAAAGAAACTCTGTAACGGCACTGTAGTAAACAAAGAAAATGGAGACACTATTTTGTATGAGAACTCGTCAAGTATTATTCAATTGAAAAATGCAAGTTATACCCCTTCATTGATGTATGAGGCTGCAATGGGTACTAATGAAAGTAACGTTTCTTATTCCTCCAATAATGGAGGATGTCGAAACCCTAACTCAAGACGTAACAGCAATAACCGTCATCAATCACAATATAATCAGGATCAGGTAATTTTAAAATGTGTTTTTAACTAAAAAATAATATATGATAATGTACTGCCGTCCAAAGCTAAAAGGCAATAATATCTCTTAGAAAATGGCAGAGGAGATGCTACCTTCTTTTTAGAACATAAAGGAATTCTAATCTAAACATTGAATAACTTAAAATTTGCTTGTGGCGATATTATAAGGACCAGATTAACTAAATCAGAATGTTTTAAACCCAAGTCAACCGAAAATTTAAAAAATAAAAGCTAAAGTACAAAAAGAAACTAAAAACACCCAAATGGTTCTCTTTTTCCTCCATAGTCAATTTTTTGAATGAAGTCCCCTTTTTAATATTTTAATCCTTAGTCCTCTTTTAAGTTATTTGAAAATTAATTATAAAATTAAGATCTTCGCTAATTTTGCCCATTAATCATCATTCATTTCAAGGGAAAGGTGATGACTTAGTGCACAGTTCCAATTATTGGTCAGTATAGCAATTTAATCTTGGAGATTGTTCATGACTAAATTTTTCTGCATGCATGCAGAGCAGTAAACTATAGCATTTCATCACTTTGAAAGTTTGGTTTCCTTTTCATTCATTTGATCTAAGAAATATACGATTTAATTAATATTCTGAAAAAGCAATGCTTGTATCAAAGGTACTACCCTTTAATTGTGCAAGTAGAGAAACCATTGTAGGAGCTTTGAAAAAATTACCCTGAAGGATTTCTACTTATTTCAAGTGCTTAAAATATCATAGCTGATGTCAAATATTTTAGTATGATTTTACATAACAGCAAAAAACTTAAATATTGCTTTCCATTTCATTAATGACTGGTACCTAAAAATTAGTCTTGACAAAAATTTTCTAATTTTGCATACTATGGGGAAAGACAATGTGTATTAAATAAGCTGAGTCATTAAACACTTTTCGTTTAAGTATAATAAAATGAAATTTAAAAATTGCTCCATTTCCATTTATTTGTTATATTTTATGAATTTGATACTTCGAGATAGGCCCGATCTATTTACCACAAACTATTGATTCTACTGCATTAATTAATGCTAAAAAATTCTTTATTTACAACATTCATTTTAATGGTTACAAAAGAATGTATTCAAACATATATCAATAAGCCATTTTAATAGACTAAAATAACTAACCATTTAATGTGTGTGCTAATTTTAAGTTTTGCAAGTTAGTAAAATCCTTTTTAAACCATTGTGATTATAAAATATCTTTATCTAGATTTTACAAAACTATTGCAATTCTTTTAAATGCATCTTACCAAGACAGCCCAAACTAAAGCAAATCCAATTATTTTTATTGTAGTTTCATGGAAAGTACTCTCCATGAACTAAATGAGTCATTTTGCTGTGAACAGTATAATTGTTTTTCCCATTTTAGGATCAATATGGCTCAGCTGGCTCTGGAGATCAAGATAGCAATGACGAAGATGATGATGGGAATGAAGATAATTACAAAAAACATTTCATTTATGCTGATTATTGGGTAATTAAAAATTGTATTTGTAACTTTTTTTATTGAATTTTCTTACTGTGTATGAATGTGTCATAAGCTCAAATTTTTTTCATCAACGAAAGACCACTTAAATAAAAAGCCTATATTCTTTTTAAAAAAAAGTATTAAAAGAAATAATGAACAGGTAATATTTGTCAACCCCTTCCACTTCATTATAAAATTTTCAATGATTTATTTTCTTGATTTGATTTATACCAACACAAGCTAACTATTTGTTTCTAACTTACTTATACCCATATTGATGCTACCACTTTGTTATTCTTTTCCCCTGATTAATGAATGCCCCAGAAAGTTTCTATTACTTGCTTCATGCTTGAAGCTCTTTATTTGAAAACAACAATATGTTCAAATGATTGTGTGTTCACTCATCAAATGAAGTAAGTCTTTGTTATTTTTCAGATTTCAGTAATATTCTTTTAAAAATCTTTCTAAAAGAAATATTTTAACATTTTATTGCTGCAACTATGCAATGATTTTGACTCATAAATATAAATTTGCTTTTCTATTTAAACTACTGGCATTAAAAGAGAGAAAGCTGCTTTTTTTAATTAGGCTTAGAAGACTTGATTTTTTTTTTTTTTTTTTTTGCAATTTTATTTAACCCTGTTGCACAGTAGGACAAAATCAGAAAAATGCGGCCAAAATTAGAAAATTAACTTCAATATTCTAAAAATTGATCACCTATAGGTTTTTTGGGTCGCTGATTTCAAATATGAAGTCAAAATTTCAAAAAAACAAAATGGCGGATTATTATTGAAAAAATTTTAAATAAATAAATAAAAATTATTTACTAGTAGTTTTTGAGATCTTTGATTACAAATTTGTGGTTAATAATTTTAATAAATAAAGTAATGGATGTAAAATCGCAAATATTTATCAAAACAAATTTAAACTAAATAAATTGAATCAAAATATTTAAGATTGTTAATTACAATTTCGATTATCGAATTTAAATAAAATAATGAATCTATTTTGCTAGATATAAAAAAATTTTGAAAATGTTATAACAAAAATAATAATCTCAAGTTTATTTTTATAATTTTTTTTATTACACGAAGTATTATTTTTATTAAACAACGTTTTTTATTTATATTTAAAATCTATATATCAGCCAAATTCGCAAATATTCGCAGTTAATTTTTTTTTACTTCTTGAGTATATATACCAAATAAATGTGCAAATTTTTTTTTATACCTCGGCAACGTAAGACTTTTTTTTATAGAGCACCCTAAAGTTACAATATCATTGTACAGGGCAGAAATAGGGAAATGGCTCTGGTTTTAATAGTATTTATATAAAATAATGAATTCATATATATCTTAGAAATACATTTATGTATAAATCATGCATAGTTTTAATATTTTTATTTACTATAAGGATTTATCAAATTAATAAAAGTTTAACTGAAAAATTTAATTTTTTTTATTTCGACTTTGTTTCCATTTAATTGCTATTTCCATTAATAAACTAAATACACCGCCATATTCCTTGGACATTTTACTACAAAAAACTTAATTGAGATTTTTTTTTCTTATAACTTCATTTTTTTTATTTTTGACCGCGAAAAATGATTTTTGTTCCACTGTGTGTCGTGGCAAGATTTTTCTTTTCTTTCTTTTTTTTTTGCAAGATTTTTCTTTTCTTTCTTTCTTTCTTTCTTTCTTTTTTTTTTTTTTTTTTTTTTTTTTTTTTTTTTTTTTTTTCCACAACAAAACAATTTTGGTAGCATAAACTATGAGTAGAGCAGCATTATGTACGGTTGTGCCATCTATGCTCTGTGAATGAAAATACCTCCAAAAATATTGGCAGGACTGGTGAAAGTCTCCCATTAGACAGAAGCGCTTCTGTCCCAAAAGATTTTTTTGAAATTTGTTTGGGACATATGTGTCCCGTTGGGCGCAAAAGGGTTAAAAAGCTATACTTTATGAAAAAAAGCTCAAAAATATTGATTGATAAGATTTATTAAAATTATTTTAATTTAAAGATCAACCAATATTGGTGCCTTCTTAAAACCTTTTTTAAATTAAATGATTCAACTTCAAATGCTTTTCTGCCGTGTCTGGTACCCTGGTAAAAGAAATATCAAATTTAAAAACATACGTGACATAATTAGCAAGTTTTCCATCTAAGTGTTCTTTTTCAAATGACCCCAATATATAGTAATGTTCCACAAACAGTTTTGATTATATAATTTTTTAAAAGAGCCATATATAAAGGGTATCATACATATAGTTTTGATTGTATATATTTTTTATAAAATAACTACTTTAGTGTTTATCTTTTGTTTTACAGGAAGATTATGATTTCGAAAGGATATCTTCTCAAGGATTTGCTTTAATAACATCTCAGCAAGTACCTTTGCCTTGTGTCTGTTATTTATGTGGAAGTGCTGGTCAAGAAAAGGTAAGAAACCTGAAATCTTGACTTAATAATCCTCGTTTAATTTTAAGGATTAATTATTTTTTGTTTAATTTCTTAAATATATTTTTATAGCTGCCAACTCTACTGGATTTACCAATAGACTACTGGATTTTGCCAGTTTCTCCTGGTCTACTGGTTTAATAAAAATTCTTCTAGTTTTGTACATTTTAGAAAATTCCAAGTGTCACCAATACATAATAAAACAAGCCTCACTTATAAAATTCAGTTGACTATCTTTGATGAATTAAATGCCTATTACTATTCAAAATTATAAATAAACATTTCAAGATCATTTAATGTGAAATCATAATGGAAAATATTACAGTTTTTCTATTTTGTTTTTCTATAAAAATCTCTAAAATTCCCTTTGTGTAAAATATTTAATATATTTTGCAACAATAAAATTTGTTTGCAACAATAAAATTGATAAAATTTGTATTTCTTAAAATCTACTGGATTTTTTTCTTATCTGTGTTAGCAGCAATGTATTTTAAATGTATGTTCTTTGAAATAATTAACTATTATATGCATTTCCTTTAACATTTCAGTTAATTTTCTGTGTATTATGCTGTGAACCATACCATACATTTTGTCTTCCTGAAAATGATGTGCCACATGAAGAAAATATTGAAAACTGGTGTTGCAAAAGATGTCAATCATGTGCTGTTTGTGGCTTAAAAAGCAATGTATGTTTATTTTTGTATCATTATTTTGGTTTTGGTTAATTAATTTTTACTCTATATAGGTTTTTACCTAACCAAAATGTAATTAAATGATGTTTTATGTCATTATGAGCCTTCAATTTTTTGCTCAAAAATTATAGTATATACAGGGTTATTCGTAATTCCCTCCGGGGTTTCGTAGCGTTATAGTAAAAAATCGAAGACCAATATGGCAAAAAAGAACAAAAGAAATTATTCCGAAAGTATTGAAGTTTTAATTTAAGCAGTTGCCAGTTGATAGCAGTAACATGTACCACTGAAGCCAGTTGTAGTAAATATAAGGTTGTAGTAAACAGAGGGAATTATGAATGACCCTGTATTTGTGAGAAAAACTTGCAGGCATTTTTGATAACTGTTAATGCAAATGTCTATTCCAAGAGGTTGTGAAATTGTATTTATGCTAAAATTTGATGTTGTGATAGTAAAATGAAGTAAGCTGAGGTGGAAAAAATGTGACAAACTTAAAATGTTTAATGAGAAATAGATTTTAACATTTGAAATAATGTTTTTGACTAAGCATGAATAATAACACAGCTACAACATCCAAATTAACTCCTGCCTATTTTGCATTTCTTTTCTAGCATCACTAATTTAATAAATAAGGAAACTTAACCAAAATAAAACTTACAGAAAATAGCTCAACTTCATGTCAGTTTGCAATGTGAAATACAGAAGGAGAAAAAATTAACAGATCACTAACACTTTCTTCTTGTCTGTTGGTATTTAAATTATCCTTTTTGAGATAGTCTAAATTTCATTTACTTAAAATGTTTGATAATTGTAAATATAACTTTTATAAAGTTATTTGTAATATACTTTTTTTTAATTAACCGTTATGTTTTTTCCTTTCTTTTAGCTCCTAAAGTGCAAGAAATGTCAAAACACTTACCACTCTGATTGTTTAACTCCGCATTATCCAACAAAACCTTCCAGAAAAAAACGCATATGGGTATGTATGTTGAACGTTATCCTTTTTTTACATTTTCCTATTAACAAATTTTTTAATGTT
This sequence comes from Parasteatoda lunata, assembly GCA_949128135.1. Classification (NCBI taxonomy): domain Eukaryota; kingdom Metazoa; phylum Arthropoda; class Arachnida; order Araneae; family Theridiidae; genus Parasteatoda; species Parasteatoda lunata. The sequence goes on from OX421970.1 coordinate 49,583,491, forward strand.
AGAAAAAGTTTTAGTTAGGATGTATAAAAGTTAACTCTTGTCAAAGTTATAATTTTGATTCTTTTGTGTTTAAAAAAAAACAAAAAAAAAAAAGTCATAGTTGCTAACTACTCAGAATTTTATAGTAGATTTATATATTTTGAGTTTCTATTGATATATTTTAAGTTTCTCATTGTTTCCAATAGCAGATTTAGTGTGAGGCAACTTTAAATTTATTTTTGCTTTTAAGATAAAATTAAGCATTTGTAATAAATTTTCCAACAGATTTTTTTTCTATTTCTGCCAAGTGAATTAGTGAGCCACCATGGCAGCGTTAAATATTTATTTTGACTTGGTTGGTGACAAAGTTAAACCAATTTATCATTTTATTTATTTATTTTTTTACTTATTGATAGTGCAGGAATTGATCATTGATTTACAATAAAAAAATATGTTTATTGATGCTAAACAAAACCTGTCTTTGTTTTTCATTATTGTTACAAAAATTTTATTGAAAAACCTTACTATATATCTTGTCATTGTGCAACGGCATATATATGTATTGTTTTACGTAATATGATAGCTTTTTAAAATTTGCAAACATACTGAATTCTACATAAATATTTGTATCTTTCCACACGCTTTGCAAATAACCTTTACATTTTTTTCTGTAGTGTGTCAAATCAATAAATTTGTTTCTCTTCCTTCATAAAGATTTTCCTTGTTTTTGAACTGTTTAGAATCTTCTCTTTATCAATCCTGATAAAATCATTAATTAAGGTCAAATAATTTTTTTTTACTCAGTTTAATACCTATTGGAGATTTTAAATTAGTAAAAGTAGACAACTAAACAATGAAGTGAACCTAATATTTAGTAGTCAATTGAAGGGAGAAAAAATATTATTTATTTTTTTCAAACTGAGATTTTTTTTTTTTTTTTTTTTGTCATTCAAATTAACTTAGAAACAGTTTGGAAATAAAAAGTTTACGAACAAAATATAGATAAAGGAAAGAGAAATATAAATACTGCTGCTCTGATTTAATTATTTTCGAATTACAAATCTGAATTTATTGCACATTTGTTGATTATGTCATACACTCCATTGTCAATCAAAAACTTGCTTTATCATGCACTGTTTTAATAAATAAAAAATTTCAAATGACAACAATACCATTTTTAGAGCAAACAGTCTAATAGTTGTTGTTATATTAGTGTTTTTAATCTACAATTTTAGCAGAATTTTAGTGCAAGGCTTATTAAAAAATGAAATCCTCTTATAGGCTGCGGCCTATCTGCCAGAAATAACTGTACTACTTAAACATTTTTATGGTTTGTTTTATGCAGTTTAATATCCCACTTTTCTTTGAAAGTACTCAGACATACAAGAGCTACATCTTGATAACTCTATTTTCTGTGCATGAGGATTCACAGTTAAGTCCTGATATAAATTATGAAATCTATACATTTTTTTATTTGAATATAAAATTTTTATCTTTTTTTATTGTGAAATAATTTTGCTAATTAATGAGCATATTTTTATTTGTTTAATTTTTTATCTCAAAATGATCTTAGTTTAAGGATTTTTCAACACACATGCAAGTATTAACTTATTTCTATTCTGTTAGTAAATACTAATATTATTTATATGTGAGCAATATCTAATGAAAGAAACAGATTTTATTCAAACAACAAATAATTATTTATTTTAGATGTGTCCCAAATGTGTGAAATGCAAAAGTTGTGGTACTACTTCACCTGCGTCAAGTGGAGGTCCTTTATGGAATTTTGACCTGCTGTTGTGTCAGTCCTGTGCAAAATTAACTGATAAAGGTATAGACTGCTTTTAAATCGCGAAAGCTTGTTTTTAAATAGTTCTTTTATGCCAGCACACGCATTACTTTGCCAATCTTAAACCCACCTCTACTACAGCCTCTGTGGCCTTTTCATCTAATGGAGCACACAAGAACTTATGTAGCATGTAAACAAAATTTTGACCTCTCACTCCTTGCTCTGTTGTGTATAAGCGTGAAACCGCTATTTATTATATTTCAAAACGAAAAACAATAATGAAATTATTGTATAGTTCTGTTTCAATTTTCAAGGTTATGAAATAAATTCTGTTTTCCGAGATGTGTTTAATTTATTTCCTCTAAACACTACATTGTCTTTAAGATTATTTCTAAGCTTATACATAGTTTAAATTTTGTTAACATGCTACTCAAGATTTTTTTTTATTCCACTATGCAGTAGAATTGTGATTATTTTACTTACATTTGGCACATTAAAATAATATGTATTAGACTTTTAAGTCTGAATGCAGCATTACTTTTTTTTCAGACTCTTAAGTCTTCTATTTCTATTTGCCATTCTCATCTTTAATTTTAGTGTTTAGAAATTTCACTAGTTAAAATTTCCTAAAACTAACCTTTCTTTTAAACAAGCAAATTATAGTTTTACTGCATCAGTAGCATGTTAATTTTCTTTACTTATTTATTCTTACTTATTTTTTTTTCTTATTTATACTTACATTCCCTATACACATAAAATTTGCCTGCAGTTTTTAATTTCTACTTTTTGTGACTTTTAAATATATTTTTATATTTTGCACATTTATGTCTTTTTAAAAATGTTCTTTGAACAGGGTTCCCATGGAGTCAGAGAAATTTGGAATTGTTAGATAATTTGTTTTTGATGAATAAAAATCAGGGAATGTATTTTTTTACCCTTACAACAAAGTGAAAAATAACCAATTCATATCAAAAAAAATAAAAAATAGGCAGTGATTCTCTGAATAAATAAGCCTAATATTTATTATTCTTGTAAAATTCCCTCTGCAACATGGTTAAATTTTTTTGGATTTATTAAAACCAAATTATTTATTTGTCAGAAATACTTTTCAATGATATTAGGCCAGTAATAATTATTTTTAAAATTAAGCTATCTATATAAGTAAAATTTGGTTCTTATTATAAAATCTACTGTTTAAACCTTAGTTTTATAAATTTTTTTAGTTAGTTGAATGCAAAAATGCAGTAGTAACTCAATCCTTCGTTCCTATTCTCGTGTAGATTGTCTTTTTTTAACAGTGATGTCACAAATATCATTAATAATACCCATTTACATTGTTTTTGAACATAGCATGTTCCTGTATCAATTGTTCAGAAATTCTATCTACGTTTAAAAAAGAATAGTTATTTTGTTTTGTGAAGAAAAACAGTAATTCCTGATGCTAATGCTGAAAAAAATAAAATAAATTTACAGTTCGGGTAAAACATGATTATCATGTTTGATGTTTATGTACCAATTAATCAAAATATTGAAATGTGTGGTGATGGTGGTTCAAGAATGAGTTGGTCAACTGCAACGATGAATTGTGAAATTTTTGCTCATTTTGAAATTGAGCGTGTGACTTTCGGCGGTTATAATCCTTCTATGTGATAAATGGGGGGGAATAAGCTGTTTTTTTGCGCTGTAGTGAAATGCAGGATTTCAATCTATAATATTCATTTTTTTATGCCCACCCGATTAACACTCTTCATTCAGATAACAGTTGGGCACCATATAAGATGCTCCAACAGTGAGGACATATAGTACAAAGAATGAAAGAACATCCACACACCTTGTCTGCGATTCAAACCCAGGACCTTTCTGGTGTGAGGTTAGCTCCCTGACCACTCCTCGAAAAAGATTAAAAGATTTTCGCAATAGCAGGACCCAATTTGCACAAATTCACAAAAGCAGGACTCTGGTTGAAAGAATGTGACTTAACATTTATTTTATATTCACAAATTACGAGTAATTTTTTCACAGTTTTACAAAAACGGACCTTTCACAAAATGTCTGGACAGACCCCTATATATATATATATATATTGTAAAGGTAAAAAAGTTTTGTTTATTTTTAATTGTTAAAAAGGGTCCAGAAAAGAGACCCTTACTCTAAACTGATGTCCCAGTATGAGGTCTTTTACGGTATCTGCTGCAGAGCTTTTCTTCAAAATGAACTGCTACACTAAGCTAAAACAATTTGGTAAACACATTAGTTAAATTTAATGTAGATGCTTTTTCTTAAGGGAGAGAAAAACTAAGTATGCAGTGAATAAATAATTCATATCTAAGTTTAACTGAAATTTTAGTTAATCTACAGACTGAGTATAAAAATGATCAAGATTATACATTCAAGCTTAAAAGTTCATTAATTTCTATTTCTTACTGCTCACTTTTATTTTTGAACTTCAAACTATGGGAGATAACTGCAATCTGAAAAATTTGGTCCCAAAAAGTAGTCAAAAGCTCTCCTCCCCCCTTTAACATTATATTTTTATTATACTTACTTAATTTATTATTATATTTACTTTTATTATATTTACTTAATTATATTACGAAATCAATTGCCCATATATCAGCAAAAGATTCACCATTTATAACTTTTTATATAAATATAATTGTATTTGAAATATAAAAATTTTCAAAAAAATTTCCATACATTTATTAAAAGAATTTCATTAATATAATCCAAAATGTGAACCACTTTGGTCAAATAATTACTGGGAGAAAAAGAAACTTATGAAAAGTAATATTTCTCAGTAACTCATCCATCAATTTCAGATTTTATCTTAAAAAATTACATTCATATTCATTAATTCATATTCCTTACAATTTTAAAAATTTTCAGGATTAAATTGAATTATATATTAGTTAATAATTATTGTAAATTGTTTTTTCCTGAAGTTATATTTGACGAAACAAGTTCATTAAAAAATGTGCAATTTCTTTTTCTATTTGTAGTTAATTTCAGAGAGATTGCATAAAAATAAATTTGTGGAAGCTTTAATGGTCATTCAAAGTAGCTTTTGAGTTATTATTTCCCTATGTATTAATAAACATAAACTAATTATAGCATAAATAGAAAGCATAAAATAATTTACTGTAGCCTTTAATTATGTTAGACTTTTTAAATGATTGATTCAAACTGCTCCAACTAAGGCTGTTAAAAATCTTCATTTCACAAAATCATTCCTCACTTTGCTTCTAACATTGTCCACTTAATAAACTTAACTAACTTAAATAAATTTTATCAGCCGTTGTTTATTTGTATTTTATTTTATTATTCCCTTTTTTTTTATTCACTATCCTTAAGTGTAAAGGTTAATATTTTTTTTTAAAAAATATCCCCTCAAATTTTGTTGAAATTTTAAAATTGCATAAAGGAAAAAAAAATTCTTAGATTTTTTTTTTTTTTTTTTAAATTTCTTTCACTATAAAAGAAATTAAAAAAAACTAGTCTTCTCAATGTCAAGACTAATATGTTTTTTTAAAAAGGAGTTTAAAAAAGCAGAACCCCTTTATATTTCCTCATATTAATTATTGCTGAATCAGTATTGGAGGGAAACATTTTTATTAAATTCAACCTTTTTGCAGATCTTTTTCTTTGCTTATTGTTCACTTCATTTCATCAGAAGTCCGATAACAGGCCTTTCAGTTTCACCCTCAGGTGACAGTATGACAGCAGCTGTCTTACGCATAGGCTACTTGTGAAGAACAATTTTTTTTCAAGAAACCTTCCTTCAACAAACAACTTAATTTAAAACAATCTAATTATGCTCTTGCGGAACTCCAAAATATGCCTGATATAGAAGGTTTTTTTTAGCTCTTCATTCCCCTTTCTTAAAAATAGTCTAAAATGTATGTATTTAACAATTGTCCTAATTTTTTTAAGTGCAACATTTTTACAAAAATTGTTAAATGGTTGCATTAATCTCTTTAAAAGCTCAGGCATTGTTGGTGTCAATTGAAGAACACTAGATGATCTCCATAGAAAAAGAAGGAAAAAACTTATAATCTAAAAATAAGAGAGTTATCTTGACTGTTGAGCGAGTCCTTGAGTAACTATCCTCACTGTTCAGTTTCATTACATTTCATTCTTTATTTATTTGAAACGTTAATATAAAAGGAAAAAATTTATAAGCTTTTGCTCTTCAACAATTATTAAAGATTCTTCTTATTATGTCTGGCTTACTTTTCTACAAATTTCAATTCCGAACCTAGATCATGCTCTCATAATTAACTAGCTTAAAGCAACATTGTAATATCACAAGAAAACTTAGTTTTTACAAAAATACTGGACATCAGCAAAATTCTTAAGCATCCTATAGTATTCAGCTGATCAAAAACCAACTTTTTAAAAATACTTGGTCTTAATGAAATATATAAAACTTATTCTAGTTGGTGTTGAGTACTATTAAATAGTTCTTACACAAAATAAAATTGTTATCTTATGGTGAGTTTAGATTTAAAAAATAAATTCTGAAACTATGAGCAATACAAGAAACACTATAAAATTTATCTTTGAAAGCACATTTTATCCTAAAACTTCTGATCTTTCCTATTGTGCTCAAGTTAGAATAATAGGTTTATATTGCTTTTTCAATAGATACAATGCATATTTCCAAGAAATGTAGTTAATATTTATTTAAATTTATTTTCATCTTAGTCCATTTAAGCTGGCTGAGGTGACAATAACACATATGTAATATTTAGCATATTTCGATAAACACTACAATAAGCAGTCCTGATAATTTAAATGACAATTTTGTTATTCTGACAAGACCTCAGAATTTCTAGTATGCCATCAAGATTAAGAATATTTCACTATGACTAATAGCTTTTAATCTAATGATTGTAGTTTTCTTGCTAATTTGAAATATCTATTTTTCAAGTGTTACATTAATTAGTACTAATTTTGAATTTAATCATATAAAAAACATTCTTTTTTTTATATAAGTTATTTAGGCCATTGTTGGAAGTCTTATTCTGTAAACACTTTCATGACACTTTTCTTTTCATGGACTAAAATCTTGTTCTTTTTAATGCAGATTTAACCATGATAAACAAATAAAACTCACATGGTGCAATTTCAGATGAATAAGGTTGATAGTCTAACACCTGTAATTGGCTAGAATTCTCTTGACAGAAAATGCAGAATGAGATGGCGCATTGTCTTGATGGATAATATAAAATTTGTTTTCAAAATTTGAGTCAGTGGCTTATGCATTCTTGGCCAATTCTTAGTTTCAAAAATCATAGAACTAGTTAATCATCAGTTAGATTGAATCATATTTCTAACTTTCTATTCTATTTCTGATGTTGCAGAGTGATCCGGGCAGGAAATATTTCATGTGAAATTTCACCGTGATTTGTTGCTCAACCATTACACTCATCATTTTTCCATCAAAACAAAAATAAGAGCTCTTATATAAACAAAGGCTACAGCCAGACAAACTTATTTATAGATACAGAAGGAGCACATTTTAAACAGAAAGCTTCACACTACTTATTTAGCACATAGTTCTTTTACAGGAATATCAGTTTCGTTGTTTAATACCCACCCTTGTAAGTGTACTATAAAAGGAAAAAATTCCAATAAAAAAGTTCTAGAAGTAAAATTAAGCTTTAAAGGGGGGGAACGATAATTCCCTTTCTAATAGATTTCGCAGAACTGAATTATATATGCTCAAAAAGTTTGACATTGACAAAAAAAAAAATAGCTCCAAAACTAATGTTTCAATATCAGAATATTCTTGAACAGTTAAAAAAACATCTAAAATTTCAGCCTTAAAAAATAATCAGGCTGGCCACCCACCTGGAATTACCAGAGAAATCTTTTTATCAGAAAAACCTGGAAAAGTCAAGGAATTTTAGATAAAAAACGTGGAAAAATCAGGGAATTTTAAAGAAAAGCTGTAATTTTTTTTCTTAATTTAAATTATTATACCCCCTATTGCACGCACTTTTTTTGACGAAAATTCATCGCCAAACAGTTAAAATATCAACTTAGCAATACTTTGCTTGCATTCAAATTTGCTCCATTATAACCCTGTTAAACTAGAATGCCACATGATACTCTCCCATCGTTGCTAAATGAATGGAAAAACCTTTGACCTCTTTGGGAACTATGCAGTTTTGGAAAGACAAAGATTGTGATGGAGGTGGAAGGGGTTAAGATATTTGCTTCTGTTTAAAAATAAAGTTTTTTTTTTAGTTTTGTATTGTTTTTTCTTCTAGTTCGTGGGCTGCATCCATTTTGTTCCAATGTTTTGGGGGTAATTTTTTTTTTCTTTTGACAATTTTTTTTAGTATTTTTGACTTAATAAAAATTTTCCTAAAATGGCTGTAACCCTAAAAAATCTGGCAAAAACTAAGAAATGTATGGGAAACATGTTAAATGAATGTATAAACATAGGATATAAAAACATTTTATTCATATGTGTTTATTAGGAAGAAGAAAGACAAAACTTTGTTTTTTTGTTCTGCACTGTATAGGTACAGGTTTCTAAAAAATTAACTATTCTAAACTAAGAAACCGTGTTGTTTGAATGGAATTCTTTAAATATTTTAATTTCAAATTAGAAAAAAAAATAAAATAATTTAAAGAATTTTATCTAGTTTTTTACTATACAATATACAACTAGAAATTTGACAATTTTGCATTTGCGACATTCATTTTTTAATACTGAATATCTCTTAAAATAATAATGCTAATTCAAAACAAACAACATGTCTTTAGATATTGGTTTAAAGAAAATATGATCAATGAATTTTATGAAGTCACTGTTTGGATAATGCACAATATAAAATTTCTCTATATTGAAATGTAATTAAATTATAAAAATTTTTTGATGTATAATCGCCTGGAATTATTTTATTTTGCTTAATGAAACTATATTTTAGTACTTATCCAAGGTTTTTTGGGTCACTCTGTATTTACCATTTGGTACACTTCGTGGAAAAACTACTTAAAGTAACACAATTTTTATTCAATAAAAACAATATATTCTGCATGTTTTCTCCACATCTATCTTAATTTTTTAAAATTCAATGTTTTACCAAAACATTAAACATTTAAAAATTAAAATTTTGCTAAGTTGTTAAAATAAATTCATTTTTTCAAGATGATATATTAAAAAAAATAACATTTAAATAAAATACTTTATAATAATGACACTTTTCTTGTACCCATGGTACACTGTACCATGATGGGGAAAAAACACGCTAATCTGAAAATAGATTTTTACCTGGAAAAATCAGGGAAATTTGAAACCTGATTTAAGTGGCCACTCTAAAAATATTTAAATTGTCATTTTGTGCATGCAAAAATAAAATTTTAAAAATCCATTCTGTAGTAAGCAAAGACTTTTGATTTTAAAGATTATCATAGGTATTATTTCACATAAAATAAAATATAACATGCTGCAAAAATCTCCATGGCTAAATTTGTTTAATATCGGAATAAATAAGTTTGTAAACAAGTATTCTTCATTGAAAATTAACTGTAGCAGACCTATTTTTCATTTCTATGTATGCTAACTTGAGACTTTTGAAAGGGTTGGTATCTTAATTTTTAAAAAAATTCATCCTTACCAAATACAGGCACCTATTCTTAGTTGCTGCAATGTAAGTGTCCAACAACACTGAAAATATATTCCCTACATCTCAATTTTTAAATCAATGTATGGTGTGAAAATTTGGAGGGGGGGCTTGGTATAATTTTTTCCAATCAAATCTTTCTTTTTTCTTATATATACATATATAAGCACACAATTTAACCAGGTCCTGCTCATTTTTTTCCCATAGTTTTTTAACACAAAAAATTTGCAATAATAACAATTAAAATTTATTAATAGTAGTCTCTGGTGGTGTCCCTGATTCGTGTTTAGTAATGTTATCTTAACAAAGATTAATTCTGCTTTTCAAAACATTTTCTTTTTATCGAAATTTCTTTCAATATATTGGAGATTGTGCCATCTACCAATATTATTTATTCATGTTCTAATGTTGTTTTCACCTTATTCTACTGAAAAGAGTGTTGCCCTGTTACACACATCAGTTATTTGGCTTGCCTAATATAAATAAATCGCATATTTCAATAATTTCTGCCCTAATATTGTCTTACAAAGTAAAAACACCAATAGTATTTTTTTTTTTAATAATGCTTTTGTTTTTTTTTTCCCCCGCCTCTTTATTCTTTGAAAAATAATAATACTTTTTTCGTCTATAAAAACAGCCTCAACAATTCAGTGATTTACAAAATCACAGAATGAATGAACAGGGGTAAAAAAAAATTTTAAAAATGCAATTTAAATTTTTTTTTTTTTTCTAATAAAAAGTTTTTAGTGTTATAAGTTTTTCTCCAATTTTTCAAACAAAAAAAACCTGGTTTTCCAGTTGTTGTTTTTTTTTGGGGGGGGGGGGGGATTCTTGAAGATTTCTATATGGCTTTCTTCATTTTCCTTCACTATGCAGTGATTTGCTGTTTGATGAACTTCATTGATTAAAAGGCAGTTTTGTGAAACAGTGTTAATGTCATTTCTTTCATGAACAGTGTAAAAGCTCTTAATTTTTAATTTGTTCTATGAGTTTTTCATTAATAACTGGCTATCAAAACCTGTCTAAACACAAGCATTCACATTTTGAGAAGTAAAACTGAAATTTATAATTAACCCCCAAAACGTCTAAAACTCCAAGCTGTTGATAAAAAAAAAGATGAAGCTTTAAATTATACAAATCAAGGTGTTTGATTTTTAAATCACATGAATTTTATCATTATATGTCATTTTGAAATCACATGAATATGCAACACAATATTTGATTTTTTAAAATAAATTTAATACGAGTCACAATATTAGATTTTAAAAATACAGGAATTTGAATCTCTATTTTGGATTTTTAAATTGTGCGAGTAGGAATCATAAATCGTCTGATTTTTAAATCGCATCAATTTTATCACTTTAGGTATTTTAAATCTCAATAATACGAATCCCCATGTTTAATTTTCAAATCTAATTTATTTAAAAACGAGTTTAGAAATTTTGAATCACGATGTGAAATTTTATAAATTGCAAGAACTGTAAATCCGACATATAATTTTCAGATGACATGAATCTGAATCTCAATACTTGATTTCTTTAAATAGTGTAGAAACAAATCACGATGTGTGATTTCAAAATCGTGTGAATACAAATCGTGAGTTGATATTAATGAAATATCGTCTTTGTGCATAGTTAGAGGTCACACGTTTGACTTGTCACGCAGAATTAAATTGAAATGTGTATTTTTAAATCAGCTTAATAGGAATAGCTAAAAATACAATTTGTAAAATAAAATGTGGTGCAATGAATCAGAAATTACATAAGTATTAATCGTAACTCACAAAGGTAAGGTATAGTATGCACAAAGGGGTGCCACTCTTCAGTTCTGAGGACTGCATATGGTTTTGAGAAAAGATCAGGTGGGTTGAAATCCATCAATTAATTAATATTTATTTTCAATTTGTTTTTATTTGTTCAATATTTATTTTCAAGTTTTTTAAAAAAATAAGAGATAATTGTTTTTTTTAAAAATGAAATTTATAAAATTTTTGAAAAGTTCTGCTAAATAATGCTAGACCGTGAGAATTGGTCAAAAAAATAAGTTCAGCCTTAAAATTCTGTTTTAAAAATTCTGTTTTTTTTGTTCTGTTCTAAATGTCTGTTTTACAAATTGTGTTAGTTTGTCATTACTCACAGATGTCGTTAATAATATAGCATTGTCATAGATCACAAAACAGAACTTTCTTTAAAGAAGCTGAATTTATTTATTTCTAAAAATTGAAAAAAAACTCATCGGGGGCAGAAATTAGCTGATTTCCCTTATTAGAAAATAGAACCAATACCAGAATTCCAGTAAACTGAAGTAAAATCACCATTGTTCTTTTTTAATCAGAACGATTGGACATATTCTGTATCTCTAAGGGACATATTATATCCATTCCAAAATTCTTAACACCAAATAAATTAACAAAAGTTTAAAAAAAATTTTAATTTGATCTTTTACAGTTGGTATTTTCTGGTTCAAAAGTTTTGTTCTCTAAGTTTGACTCTTATTTTTTTTACCTAAATTAAAAGAGGAATTGCTTTCCATGTCTAAATTGATGCTTGTTGAAAATTAATTTTTTTTTTTTTTTTTTTTTGTGTGTGTGAGAAATTTTTTTTTAAAAAAACATTAGTTGTACAAGATTTTTTTGAAATAAGAGTTATTTTGTTTCTCTTGCCTTCCTAAATAAAGTTAACTTCTAATGGCAATTGAAAAATAAAGAATGATATAAACAAAGATGGTAATCATGGATAAACAAATAATGAATCACTTTATATTAATCATGACTATAACTTAACGAATGTGCTGTGATGGCACAGTGGCTTAGGCACTCAGCTGACGTTGTGAAGAACCATGGTTCTATCCCTACTTGCAGCCCACCCAACAGTAGATCAATGGGTACCAGCTTGTCTGAAAATTAAAAGGCAGCTTGACCACATTGCCCCAATATTGTGTACCTTAACCTACATGAACCTGTCAGCCAACAACTTATGTTTATCATAATATAATTTATCTTAAAAATCAAGGTCGCATTACAGAAAGCAAATATTTTACAGTTTAATGCCAAATTTTCTTTTTAATGGGAGGATAAGTAAATACCACTTTAATTGATATGCTTTAAGTAGTTGTATCAATTATTTAGGAAATTTTATCATGAATTTAAAGAATCAGCTATGCAAAATAAAGAAACTCATTTAAGTTTGAATCTCGATCATGAGAGGTTTTTACATAATTAGTTCAGTTTTACTTAAATTTCTGCTTCAGACAAGTATATTTATGCCAATGCTTCATATTAAAGTTTTGTCTTCTGATGTAAGTTGTAATTTAAGATAAGTAATGAAAAAAAAAAATCTTCCTAATATCTAATGAGAAAAAAAAATAATTGGTGAGAATGTAACAAGTTCTATAAGATTCGTATTTCATTTTTAAATGAACTACCATTATATTATTTACTTAATTTTACAAAAAGCAAAATAAAATCTATATTTTATAAAGATAAAATTTACACTTTCATTTTGTGTGATGCATTTCTGACAATGTTATCATAGACTGTATTTTTTCTTTAAAGATTCTTTGATTATATCGAATGCTTTAAATACTGTTTACATATATATTCTATTATTAGGCAACTACTGTCCCGTTTGTCACAAGTGCTATGAAGAGAATGACTATGAATCTGAAGTGAGTTGCTCATCAATATAATTTTTGCTGACATATCCATTTTTATTACTATGCAATATTTATTACTCTGAAGTTGTAATTACTTGACCGTCTTGTTCATTATACAGTAGAGTTCCGATTATCCGAGTTAATGTGGATCATGACTAACTCGGATAACCGAAAAACTCGGTTAAAGCGAAGATTATTAAAAAGGAAAGAAAAAGAGTAAGTATAAATGTAATATATTTAACAAATACAAAGTTTATACGAGTCCACCACATACAATTCATATTATAATTAAAAAGCTTACTTAAAATCACTTAAAGAGAATACTTTACAGGAATTAAAGAGTTTTTACTTAAAAAAGTCCTTAATCGTTTTTTGTTTTGTTACTTGGGTCCTTTTCTGCAGCAATGTTTTGCCATTTTTTTTAGGAATAACAGGAAGGCTGGTGTCGCCTCTTCTTGATGTTCTATATATTCAATAGAACTTTGGATAGCTTTTAGTCCATCTGTGTGAGAGATTTTTGTATGTTGATTTTCATCGTCACTGTCTTCATGATCTTCACTAGATTTATTTTCATTATTGACACTATTAAGGATCATTTCATCCCCAAATAACTTGGTTAGCTAAGTTCACTTCATTAATGATTAATCATGCACTTAAGACAACACATATATCATTGCTAAAAGAACAGACAAACGAAAAATCGTGGAGAAATGACATCCTCAATCTCCCCAATTGCCCAAGAAGCAGTGCTGTAGCTGCATTTTGACTTGCTACCAAGCATGATTGCTTATACGCTCATCTTTTCCGTCTTGAAATAGTGGATAATCCTGCCTGCCCCCTCTGCCGCAGTGGTGTGACGATAAATGCTGAAAATCTCCTCAACTGTTCAGTTCTCACAAAGAACTGCAACTACTCCCGATACTGGGGGGCCAGAGACCTTTTGTTCAATTTAAATTTTTGTGTTTGATGTTTTGTATATTTCATCTCTTTTCTGTATTTGTATTTTTCTTTTTATGATCTCTGTAAGGCGCTGGAATAATGTATGTATTGCCTGCTGCACTGGAAATTAAAAAAAAGAAAAGAAAAAAAGGATCATTTCATTGGTAATCTTGTGTTGTTCGCCAACTTGTTTTCCTGAGTGTTTGAAAGATAAAATTCAGAATTTTTTTTCGGCAGTAGTTTTAAAAATAAAATTGCGCAAAACAAGTCCTTGAAATATTTGATAGCTCGGTTAAAGCAGAAATTCGGATAATCGGGACTCTACTGTATTTTTATGCTCAACATTTTTCTTCAGTAATACCTTTTTTTAAAAATAAAGCAAAAAAAGCTTTTGTAAAAACAGTATTATTTGTGACTTTTTAAAATATATTTAGTCTAGTAATTTAGAAAAATTTAAATAATTTATGTTTATTTACTCTCTATATTTATTTTTTTCTCTATCTTTTGAAGATGGTGCAATGTTTTGACTGTCTTCGATGGGTTCATGCTGCTTGTGATAACATAAGTGGTAAGTTTATTTTATGCATATATAAAATAATTTTTATTTATTTATTTTTTTTATATATATATTATTTCAGTTGCATACTTTAAAATTTTTTATATTCTTATATTTCAGCTGAAGGATATGAAATCCTCTCTTGTCTTCCTGATAGTGTTGTTTACACTTGTATTAATTGTACTGATGAAGTTGTTCCAACATGGCGTAAAGCAATTAAAGAATATCTAAAGCATGGTTTAAAAAATGTTCTTAACACTCTCATGGTATCAAGATGTGCCAATCATCTAATTAATCTTGTAAATATTTTTTTATGCATGTCTTGATTTCAACTTTTTATAAACCTGTCATTTATAAAAAAATAATAATAATAATCTGATATTTTATTTCCTCGTTTTAAATTATTTTATGCAGTTTCCCTTTTCAAATTTATTGATTGGTTTTAAAGGAATTTTAAATTTGAAAACAAGATATAAATATCAATTTTTAAAAAATAATAACTGTAAAAATGTTGGACAGTAAAATGTTTTTTCTATCAAACTGTTATTTTTTCCTTAATGTGAGGCAATTGATTTACGTTTTAATTGTTAGTATTATAGTTACATGATTGATAATCGGTAATACTTTCTTCTTTTTTTTTTTTATTTAAAATAAAATTGGTATGACTAATGGCCAAAAAAATCTGCTTTTAAACCATCAAATCATTGCTTAAATTTTTATTTAATTAAAATAATGGCATAAGTTGAATTGGCAGGACTTATAGCTAGGTTCTAGTGAAGCATTATCAGATAAACCAAATTTAAAACAAACTTAGAGAAAATTTTTAATCGTTCCTGTTTATCATCAAAACAACTTAAATATATTTATAAAAACTCTTGACTCAGATAGACATTTTATTTACTTATGCTCTGTATTTCCAATTATTATTTTATGTATATAATTCTTTTCTTGAATGTTTTATACAAGCTTCATTTTATCTGGATTGCAGAAAATTCTCAAAACCTCAGAGTATTTATTTTTTTTTTTTTTATTAATTTTAATTTTTTTTTTTTTTTTTTTTTTTTTTTAAATCTTTTTCTAAAATGTTACTTTTTTTTCAGTTTTAATGACTTTTTTAAAAATATTTTTTGAAAAGTAAGTTTGCATGATTTGCAAATTTTTGATAATTTTTTCATCTAAGAAAAAAAATTTATTTCATATTACCCACTTCTTGAATAAACTAGCATTTGTGTTTAAAATAATTAATATCAAAATAATAGTAATAATTTGTAAAACTTAATTTAAGATTCCATTTATAAACTTAAGGAATTCAAACTAATAAATAAACTAATGTTGTATTTGAAGTAACAGAATGTTTTCTTTTTAAACAGTAAATAATGGCATAAGGAATTAAACAATGTATTAAAATAATTAAAATAAAGTTTAAAAATGTATATTTTTAATTTTTTTATAAAGATAAAACATTTTCATTAGACTAAAAATTTCTCTATGGCTGCGTAAATTTTCGAATTTCCTCATTCACGCATTCAGACATATTCTGCACCCCTGCATCTATTTACAACATATATGCCCACTTATTTTTATCTATCAAATTATTTAAAAATATATGTATGATATTACAATAAACTAATGACGTTTTAAACAATAAATTATGGCATAAGGAATTAAAAAAATATATTAAAATAAACTTTTAAAATGCATATTTTTAATTATTTTATAGAGATAAAATAAAAAAATTTTATTCATTCAAAATTTCTCCATGGCTGCCTAAATTTTCGAATTTCCTCGTTCACGCATTCAGGCATATTCTGCACTCCTGCATCTATTTACAGCATATTTGCCCACTTATTTTTATTTATTAAATTACAGTCGGACTTCTATTTAAAGAACTTCTATTTTGCGAATTTCTCTATTTTACGAATTTTTTCGAGGAACCAAGAGCATTTTGGAAATTTCTCCGTAAAATAACTTACAAATAGCAAAGTTAATTTTCTATTTAACGAACTTTTCTTTGAGATCCACTCTCCTTATTTCCCAAGTTATTTCAGAACATTTTGGACTTGTTAGCGCATTTCATCGGGGAAAAGACCTTGAATTGATTTTCGAAGCCACTTAACTATTAGAGAGAGCAGTAAAATCCCTTTCCCTTTTTGTTTGCACATTTCAAATGAAAAACTCAGACAAAATTAACGAATTTTAACAGTAGCAATTAAACTTAGGAACGCTTGTGATAATGTATGTTTAAAATTACTTTTATAATAAATGCAGCTGTAATTTTATGCATAAATTTAGCTTTCTTTAGATGAAAATGTGTTTAGCATGATAGTGTAACAGTGGATAATGTTTTGCTCTATTCTTACTTTCCATGCAGATTTCTTTTAGGGTTAAGATTTATAAAACAAATAGTAGATACTAATTCACAAGATGAAGGTGTATCAATTGCTATTTTAATAATGTCCAGTGTTTATGAAAATAAAAGCTGTTTTCTGTCGTTTTAGTATTTAAAAAGGAGATTTTCTATTTAACGAATTTTCCATATTACGAACTTATTATCGGGATTTAGCGACTTCGTTAAATAGAGGTCCAACTGTATTTAAAAATATATGCATGATATTACAATAAATTTTATTTTAGGATCAATCTTATCAAAAACGTAAAATTCCTGATTACATGATGGCTAAGCAAGCTGACTCTGTCTCGAGAGATGAGCCTTCCAATAGAAAAGAGGACGATAGAAACCCCTTTTTCATTGATGAAGTGGCTGATAGCACTGATTCAACTGACGTTAAGAGAACCGTTTCTGCCATCGTGAAATCAGTTGATGATGTCTCAGGTTGTATGCAAAATATATTGAAAAAGTGTGAGGAAAGCAGTTCTTCAAAGTATCTCGATAAATGCTCTCCTGCAACTGTTGATAATGTTGTCCAATCTGGTCCCAAAGAGCGATCTGAGGAGAAAAATGTACTATTTAATAAAAGTAATTATTTCTTAATTTTCTAAGCATGCTTGAATTCTAATTAGCACAGGGTTAGTTTTTTGACATGATAAACCTCAAAGTCTGTTTAAAACCATTAAAAGTTATCGGAACCTAACATGAAAGTCGCAAAATAATAATGCATGCATTTTAAACTCAATTTTTTGTGTAGTCAGTGACTATGGAAGTATCTCAAGAGTTGGGGGTATGGTCTCTCTCCTGCCCACTCTCTCTCTTTATACATATAAATATATATTTATACATATAAACACTGTCCAAATTTTCTAAACATCACAAAATAGCAATCAAGAATTTGAACTTGCAATTTTAATTTCATGATTCAAATTGTTTAAATATTAATAATAGAAATTATTTACCAGTAATTTATTTATCTCTCATTTAACCATATATTCTTATTCTGTTCGTTGTGACATTTTGAAACCAAGAATTTTCCCTTATAAGGATGCGTTATTTTCTCTGCAGGACAATGTGTACGGGATCATTTGGTAACAGTTTTCACCAAGGAAATGTTAAAAGTCCCCTGAAACAGAGGTTTTTTTCTTTTCTTTTAAGAATGTAGACACAAAAAATTCTTTTTTTATTATTATTAATTTTGAAAGATTCCCTTCTTTTATGAAATGTGCTGGTTGCAGCTGTTTTATTTGTATAAAGACTATCAAAAAATTTTCTAATCTGCATACCAAATATGAGCTTCTAAATTAACTGCTTTAATACATTTTGTCCTGTAATAATTAATACTGGAATTTCTTTTTTCTTAATATTATGCAGTTTTTTCTAATAAAATGTGTTTAAAGTATACACTTAATTAGCTCTTTTATTAATTCCATGCATTTTATACTATATTATTTATTGGAAAGTACGAGCCCTTGAGAACTAAGACTTACAAGTCTCAGAGTCCTTTTTTACCAAAAGCAAGTCTCTAATGAAAGGGAATATAATATCTATTTTAAAAATCTGCATGAAAAGTAAACATTTTATGATTAAAAGATATATATTTGTGCATGTATACTTAGTAATTGAATATCAGAAATATTTCGAGGAAGAATTGAAACCATAATTTCCAAATGGGCTTTAAAATCTCAAAATCTTTCGATGTTTTCCAAAAATAATGAAAACAAAATCTTTTTCTTATATACTTCACATTCATAAGTCTGATTGAATTATTTGAATTAACACTTCCCCAAGAGTATAATAAAAGAAGTATCCTTGATATGTAAGAAGTATGCATGTTACTTGTATATTGAGGAATTTAAGAGCGAGCAAAGGATATCTGAGGCAATGACATAAATACATTTTCTTCTTCTATTAATTAATTAATACTGGAGGAATTTTTTTAAAAAATAGTTAAATTTTGCTTTCAAGGCTAAAATCTGTTGCAGTCTACCCATTTTTTTTCGCAATGGGAAGTTACACATTCCAGGGACCATATAACTTTTAATATGCGTTCTGTCTATGATTTTTGCCATATTTAATGCATGTAAGTGGAATCACTGCATTTTTTTGTTTAAAATATATTAATTTCGTTATTTGAAAAAATTGAAGCACAGTGGCTAAATGGTAGCGCTGTGTGCTCCTGTGCAATAGATCTGTTTTCCTATCCTCTGATTAGGCAATGTTGACTCAACCTTTCATCCCTTCAATGGGTCAATAAAATGAGTACTAAACATACTTGGAGTCTGAACTCTGGGGTTACCGCATTGGGCTGGTCAAGAAAAATGAGATGGGCAGAGTAGGCTTAAGCCCTCTGTATGCTGTTGTATCCCTGAGTATAGTAATAAAAGATATTTTTATCCATAGAAAAAAAGTTTGCTTAATTTATCTGTAAGCAAGTCAAACTAAGTCTGTATAAAGTCAGATGTTTTGCTTTTCATTAAAAATTTTAACCTGAATATTTTTTTTAAAGAATTTCTGTTTGTTTTTCCTTTTTTTAAAAAAATATTTCTATTTTATTAAATAAAAAATAATTCTTTTATTCATAGAAAAGAGTTCACTGGATTTATCTGTAATCAAGTTTAATCTTGATAAGGGAAAATATTCAAACATTGTAAGTATTGTTCATACATAGATTTAAAATAACATTTTACTGAAATATCTCATGTTTCCAAGTGTAAACGCAGAATTTGTTTTATAGGCTTCTTTTTTCGAAGACGTATTGTATGTAATTGATGCCAATAGTAACATGGGTAAAAAACATAATGCCAGTGCAGCCAAAGTACTTTTAACTAAGGTAAGACAATTTTATTTTATTTATTGTGTTTGAAATATCTTAATAGTTAATGTAAGTAATTTCCTTGTGAAATAATTTAAGTTGGTTCTAACTAATCGTAACTAGTATATGTGGAGTTACTACCCTGGTGTTATTCTTAAAGTGTGAAGTGCTTTGTAAATATTTTATCTTAAGGAATGTTGATTTCAGTATTTTAAATCAGGTTCACTTAATTAAAATATTGTAAATTACAAAGTATAATAATATATTAATTAATTATACATGTAATGTATTAATTTGTATTTGTGTCGACTTATTCTATAAAATCTTTTGTACTTATTTTACAGTGCATAATTTTAAAAAATGAATTTATAGCAAGGCTCCCACAGATCAGAGAGAACGGGGAAAACCTAGAATTGTCAGGGATTTTTTTTTCAGCTCTAAAAAGCAGGAAATTCTCCAAAAATGTTTATCTTTTTTACAAAATTTCTACATTATACCTGGAAAATAACCAATCTTAGAGCTGTCAGTGGCAGTAATCAGTTATTGAGATTTAATTTAAATAATTCTAACATCTATTACGATTATTTGTTGTAAAAATTCCACTTTTTTGTGAAACTTTTCCAAGTTTCCATCCTCATTCAATCATATTTTTTACTCACAAAATCTCATATTACATATAAAAGGATCAAAGTTTTTTATTTAAAAATTGCATAGTATAGGTAAAATATGGCCTAGATTTACATTGAAATTTTCCTGAAATACCTGAGCAAAGGGGGGGAAATTCTGAAATTAAGTGAGAGCCCTGGTATAGAGTCTTTTTATTTTGTTATATCTAAATATGCTTTCAATATAGCTTTTGTTATCGAAAATAATTGGGAGCAAATCTAACACAGAATATTAAGGTTCATTCATTTAAACAAGTGTTTTCGTCAGTACACTATGGAAATCAAGCTTTTTTTTAATAAAAGTAATATCTATTTAAAAAAAAAATTACATTTTACTGTAATTAAAATGAAAACTTGCAAATTAACTAAACTTTTATTTGTTGTTCAACCTGCATTCATTGCTATCAAAACCAGTTATGCAACTTTGAAGTTTATTTGAATTGAAGTAATTTTGTACAAATAATTTTCTTTCATTACTGTTGCAGTGTCAATAACTCCCAAATTAGTTGCAATAATCATTTAGTTAGAGGAATAAAAGTTGAAGTATTGTAGCACTAAGCTTTCATTGTCCATTATTGTAAAAGGAGTATGAAAAATAACTGTAAATCAAATCTGAACTGAGGTATTCAGTTTAAAAACATCCAAATGATCAAGATTCCATTGTAATTTCATCTAATTCAAATCACGTATAATCAAAAATCAATACTGTAATAGCCTGGTTCAGAGCTGTCCTGATTTTTTGAAGAAAAATATTTTGTTCTGATTTTTAGCTTCTTCTTTTTTTTTTTTTTTTTTTTTTTTTATTTATTATTTTTTTTTTTTATTTATATATTTCAGTATTTTGTGTGTTCTGAACACCCCCTTTTCCAATTAATACAATTTTAAAGTAATCAATGTGGAGATGCATATTTTTGATCCAATATCTTGTTACTTTAATTAATAATACTACTAAAAATTGCAAAATTTGATACAAACTTACTTACCAAAGTACTAATTATTATACATGGTAAGTACTAATTATTATACATGGTAAAGTACAAATTATTATACATATAGCTTGAGAAACTTTTAGGCAATTCAATCGTTTTATGGAAAGAAAACTCAATTTATAATTTTATTTTATCAAATTTTTATGGTGCCGAATTCGGGGTCATATACTTATTTATCATTTTGAGAAAGGTATAGTCCTAAGTCTAGGTTAAATTTTTATAGTTTCACAGTTATAGATTAGTCTACTTCATCAGATTTCATATATTATCAATTTCAATTAACAGTATAATAATTATATAGAAATGGTTACTTGAGATTTCATCTACTAAGTTACTTTTGCACAAGAGTTTTAAGAGGCATTTTCAATGAGTTTTTATTTCGAGATTACTTATACTCTACATTAAAATTATTTTATTACAGAATTCTTGAACTCAATAGCAAATTTTAACTAAATATTAGTATGGTATTAGTTACTAATTGATACTGTTTATTGTTTTTAATGCAACAGGTCAAACTTTTCTTCAAAAAATGTGTTCTCCCATTTTCTTTCTTTGGCCCACTACGATGCCTGTAATAGGTTCCTCAAATATTATATCTGTCGTTAAACAACCAATCAAATTTTGGGTTTACGACTACTAATGTTCAACTCTGTAGCCTTGTAATTTTGAACCAATCCAGAAGACAAGGAAACTCCTCGATCACTACCCCCAGAGATATCGATTTGTTATGGGAACATGGAGGACTTTGCGACTCAACAGATTTAACGTGCATCAGTCACCATTTACTATACGGGGAGTCTTCGGCCAGCCTGAGATTGAACCCACGAACTCTTGGGCGTGGGCCCAGTGCCCTAACAACCAGGCTATCCCTGCCCCAGGTATTATAACCGTCCTTGAACAGCTGACCTAATTTTTGGGTTAACGACTACTAATGTTCAACTCCGTAGCCTTGTCATTTTGAACCCAATCCAGAAGACAATGGAACACCTGGATCAAGTATTGGGAGAAATTTGCCGTTCGGGTAAACTTTTTAATGGAACTAACCCGCATTTGCGTTACATGGAGAGGAAATCCGTAAGAACCTCCCACGATTAGCCTTACGGCAAGGGGACTCTAACCCATGACCCCTCTACCACCGAGGGACACATTTCACTTCTGCACTGTGGTCGGTGCAAGCCGGATGTGGAATTCGTATTGACCAGCCGTCGCCGAAATCAAACCCCAGTTCACTTCACTGGGAGGCAAACCCTCTATCCCCTGAGCCATCACGGCTCAGGTTACTCAAATAGTACTTTTCTAATTTCTGTAGTTTTTGATATAATCAATGTTTTAATTATTATTTATTGTAATCAGTGGAATTATTTTAAATTTCAGCAAACAGAAAAAATATTTCCTTGGTTTAAAATTCCAACTTCAAAAGTATGGACTTCAAAAAGTGATCTTCCTGAAGGGATGCTCCCAAATGCAGTTATTCCACCTTACGTTGATCATACTTATTCTCAATATTTGGAGAGGAGAGATTATTTTGCCAAAATTAAAAATGAAGGTAACTCATATTATAATAAAATATTAATATGTCTTCGTTGGAAATCTTCAACAATATACATACCATATATTTCGCCGCATCTCTATAAAGATAAGTGGGGAAGTCATCAAAAGCTCCGCTCCTGCGTAAACGCTACAATAGCTTATCAACATTTTAATGTTTACTACCGTTTAGCGGTATCTTCACAAATTCAACTTCAGGAAAAACAGTAGTTTCACAAAATACTTTTTCTTAAAATTTTATTTGTGTATCCCTTAAAAAACGATAAATCCATATTTTTACCATATTTTTGTGTTGATTTTTTAATAGAATATTTAATTTTTCACAAATCATGTCTAAATTTTCACAAAATAGGTACCTCTCAGAAAAACCTAGACAGACCTCTGATACTTATTCTCAATATTTGGAGAGGAGAAATTTTTTCCCCAAAATTAAAAATGAAGGTAACTAATATTGTAATAAAATATTAACATGTCTTCGTTGGAAATCTTTAACAATATTTATAACATACATTTCACCACACCTCTATAAAGGTAAGGGGACAAAGTCATCAAAAGTGCCGCTCCTTCTTAAAAGCTACAATATCAACATTTTGAGGAGTGGCCCTTAAATAAACATGTGTAATATATATGCATTGTAAGTTAAAAATTATGATTTTATATGTATCAATAGAAAAATTTTAATTTCTAAATGTTTTAAAAAAAAATAAATTCTTTAACAGGTCTGCTTAAGTGGAACACTACGTATACCATTTAGGCGATACTGGAGAAAGAGTACTTAATAAAAAAAATAGTAATAATGAAAGTAAGGTTTTTAATAAGGTAACGTAATAAAATAATAATTTAAATCATACAAATTATCTTTTGTACCTATCAGTAAGCATAATTCAAAATTTCTAAATGATTTACTAAAAAAAAATAGAAATATGTTAACGAATCCTTGAAACCATGAACATAAGAAATCCATACCTGTGTGCGAAGTTTCTAATAGCTTACTGAAAAGAGGAATTTTCTTTTTTAGGTAAAAAAAAGAGTCCTATCTTAACTTCTGCCGAAAGAGATAGTAAAATAATAGAAACACTAACAGTGGATGTGGGAAAGATATTTATAAATGCATGGAAATCAACTTTTTTTCACAGAAAAATACAGTAATGTACAGTCAAACCTCATTTTCAGAAAAAATCTGAATTTCCAATGCATTTGCTATTGCTAATAATAGGAACAAAAACTCTTTTAGCTGAATGCATTTCTCAGACACTATATTAACAGAAATACTTTTATACTTCAAAAAAAAAAAAAAAATCATACTTTTAAAAAATTTTCTTGAAATCTAATTTTTAAAGAATCTGCTTGAATAGTTTTGTGAGCTAATTCTTAAAGGGAGATAAAAAAAAAAAAAGAGATTGCCATGTTTAAAAAAAGGTGAAAGTTATCTGAATCACCAATTCCTAAAGAATTAGACATGTATGACATATAATGAGCATAATTAAGAATAACTGCTCATAAGGTTTGAAAGAAATTGCTGATTAAATAAATTTATAATTATGTGGAAGTGCAGAATGGGATGATTAGGAATATAAAAAGAGAAAATGACGAAACAAAAAAATTTGAGATAAACATAAAATCTATTGAAAAAGCAAAGATATTGACATTGTTGAAAAAATTTTTATAAATAGCTAAATAGGATAATTATTAAAAAGACATAAATACTTTTAATTACAATTGCTGTAGCTCCTCAACACAACTTTGCTCAATTTAACTTTTTCAACAATATTACTAGAACTTATGCTTGTTAGAGATTGTATTGGAAGTAATAGTATAGGTAAGGTAATGTATTAAGACAAGTTTGGCTCAGTTTTTAAGAACTGCACCTCCCAAGTTCAATAGAAATTTTTTGTGTCTGAACCTGTCAAGAGATTTAATATGACAGATAAAGTCCATAATTTACAAAGAGAAAAACCAAATAGATGTATTATTATGATCACTCATTTATGAGTATGAAAATTCTTGGTCAATTTATGTTTAATAAATTGACCAAATGGATTTTTGTAAATACGTTTAATTTTAAAGTACAGTATAACCTCGAAAATTTGGGGGTTTGCAATGTTGAAATACTAAAAATTCCGGGATTTAAGATATTTTACTTGTAAGCTAATAAAAATTTCAAAGTTAGAAACCAAAAATTATAAAAGAATGTGTTTGGTTCCATCAAAACTCTGTTGTTTTTTGCTTATTGTTTTGGCAGTGATTCTGCAAAATTCAATTTAGTTTTTAAAATCTCAATATTTTAGTACAATATTAGGTCTTGTTATTTGGTTTTTTGGCAGTTACCTCAACGCATTTCTTCATAGTTTTTAAAATTTAATATTTTTTTATGCATTTTTTAATAAAACTAGATATTTTTGGTATTGAAATACTGGGAATTTGAAATACCATATTTAAATAATTAACTTTTTAAATTCTGCACTCCATTTATTGCATTTTTATCATAACACCCAGAGTGCATAAATAAGCACATGGTCTTATCGATTGTTTCTTAATAATAGTAATTCTGCAAATTTTTTAAATTCCTGTTGTTTTAGTACTTTTCTTAGGACATTGACATTTGAGTAATCACCTTTTGGTATGCTTCACTTTCAACAGTTTCAGCATAAATCTACATGGTTTTTCAATCACTTTTACAGATATTATTGCTACGTATTTCTCCAGGGTTTTTAAAATTGCTTTTTTTCAGTAGCATAATATTAAGATGCGTGAATTGTCGTATATTGCCCACTAATTTAAAATTGGTTTAGCTCATCTCTTTTCTTTGTCGTGAGTTAATAAAAAGGTTCTTAAATTTTTGTGCTTATCTTTTAATAAGATTGTTTAGGAAATATTTATTATGAGACCTGGTAACTTAAATAGAAATCATGCCAACAATAGCGAAAATCAGGGGGAAAACACAGGAAAATTTTCTGAGTGTTTGTAGCCACCCTGGCACTTGCTATATATATATATCTATTAGTAACTAATGTTTAAAAAATAGGTCAAAATTTTTTAGTAGTTAAAATTAACTAAAATTATTATAAATATAAATAATACTCTTTAATATATTACATTGTTTAGTTTTTTTTTTTGTATTTATCCAGTTTTGCCTGATGCTAGAATCTGTGTTCTTTGTGGGTATGCTGGAGATAGTAATCCTAAAGTGAGTATAATTATGAAATATACTTTAAATCATTCTACTTAATTCTGTTCAGGTAATAATGCATCTTTAATTTTAGAAATGTGGACGATTGTTGTACTGTGGGCAGGATGATTGGATTCATCTAAACTGTGCTATGTGGTCGGCTGAAGTGTTTCAACAGCCAGATGGTTCTCTTCGTAATGTTTATCCTGCAATCTCCAGGGGAAAATTAATGGTAAAAGATCCATTTTCTAAGCTTCTTCTACTAAATTCACAGCATTTTATACAGTCCATGCTCTTTAGTTCTTCTTTTACATTGGCTCAACAGCTGAGGTGCGCCTTGGTCTTCTCAAGAAGTTTTTTTTAGTCTTATATGAGTGACTCTCTTTACTAAAATCCTTTCTCTATAATGCTCTCTTGCTATTCGATAGATGCACTATTTTTTGAACACCCATTAGAACATAAGCACTTACCCTTTCATTCTAATATAACAACTGAAATTTAATCGTTTGATTCAGCTAAAATTTCTAAGAAATTATTTATTTTGATGTTGTCATACATAAAATCTGAAACTTCTTGAATCCTTTTTGGAGGAAGGAATCGTGACACGATCTTCTAGATCTTCACTGTGAAAAACAAAAGTGACATAAAGAATTCCACATGAAGCCTGACATCCATCCATTAGTATAAAAGGATGCATTCACAATATGTGTGGCTTTGTTTTAAAAGGGTATAATAAATTTATTGATCACACTTGTTTGGAAATTTGATCTGTTTTGACTAGTTTGGAAATTTTATTCCCTCTTTTTGCAGAATCTTGATCCTTTTGGTGATTTTTCTGGTGTATCAGTTACTAGTAAACTCATATTTTCATTGATTCAATTAAATATCTCTTTGATTTTTTTGTTTAAAAAATAATAAAATTAGTTTTAAAAAATGTGCATTACACATACTGTAATGTTTGCATTTTTGATATGTTATTTTATGACAATAACACAGACTAAAACATGAAACTGTAAATCCCCCCCCCCCCCAAAAGTGGCAAATTTTACAATAATGCTAGTTTCGGGAACCACTGACCGGAGACTCCGTTTTTTTATAAGTTATTTTCTCCTCCGGGGTTTTCTCAAAAATCTCCGGTTTTTTCACTTATTTTAACTTTGAACGCAGATACTGCTTTGTAATCGGCTTCTTTCGAAAGCAAGGACCATTTATTTATTTATTTTTAAATAAAAGATCACTAGCTTGAATCAATTTATGAATTAGCTAAATAAATTTACTTACTGTTGTTGCTATTCAGTATTATAGATATTAATATTGACAGTTAAGTTTTTAATTTTGATATATAATTTTAACAATATGGACAACTACTTTAACTATTCTTTATGTACTAAATAAAATCTCCCTTAAGACTACAGTGTTATTTAATTTTTATTTTTTTTTAACTTTTGTGTCTTATTTTGCTTACTTATGTTTCACTGTTGCATGATCATTTCTCTCTTCCTTTCGAAAACCACCTTTTTCTTTCATTTTCCCAGGTTGGCACGTCTGCACTGATAAGTATTTTGTGATTTAATATATATTTTTTTTTTTAAATAAATAACTCTTTATGAATGTATTTGTAGAATTGTGAGTTTTGTGGTCAACTTGGAGCTACCGTAGGATGTTGTGTAAGAGGTTGCCCTGCCAATTATCATTTTTACTGTGCTCGAAAAGACGAAGCAGTTTTACAAGAAGATAAAAAGATATTCTGTGCTGTTCATAAAGATAATGTTGATGAAAGGGTAAATTACTGATCTATTGTATTTGATTTCATTTTGAAACATTTTTAAGTTTGAACTATTTATGTGCTATGTTTTAGAAAATAATTTTTTTTTTAAATTACTTTGCTTTTTAATGTATTTATGTTTCTATTTATTTAGGTAGTAAATGAAGATGATTTTATAATCAATGAGAAAATTTTTGTTAATCAGACCAGCAT
This sequence comes from Parasteatoda lunata, assembly GCA_949128135.1. NCBI lineage: Eukaryota > Metazoa > Arthropoda > Arachnida > Araneae > Theridiidae > Parasteatoda > Parasteatoda lunata. The sequence continues at coordinate 49,611,598 of OX421970.1, forward strand.
TTCCCCTAAATGGGTTAAAAATGTGTGGGAGAATCCTATGGACAAAGATTCTCTGAAGATTAAAATTGGTAACTATGTGTCAATTATGTTATGTATGTATGTTTAAATTGGTAAATATGTGTAATTAGTAACATTAAAATATGTAACATGAATGAAAATGGTAGTATTGGTCTAATTGGTGTGGCTATTAAATAATGAGACTGTTGCTGTAAAACATTATATTTTTATTTAAAAATTTTTAGTTGTTATTACCTTTAATATACACCTCTCCTATCCTTACTTACTACATTCCTTGGTAATTTTCCATTATTCGAAACAGTGTCGGAAGTCTTCTTCTGTACACACCTTAATAATGTTTTTTTTTTGTTTTTTTACAACTTCAATGGATTGAAATCTTTTTCCTTTTAAAGCAAATTTGACCAAGGGAAACAGATAAAACTCTCATGGTGCAAGGTCAGGCAATTAGAATGGATGGTCTAAAACTGGGATGTTGTATTTAGCTAGAAACGTCTTGACAGACAATACAGAATGAGCTGCTTTGTTGTTTTCATGGAGAACTCCATACTTGTTTTTTCTTAGTTCAAATCGTTTTTTCTTCTTATTCTTCCTCTGAAGTTCAGCAAGGGCTTCAAAATAGTATTAAGTTTATTAAGAGTTTGACCTTCTGACACTCAGAATGATTCTGATTACCACTTTTTCTATTGCTTTCTCTCTCTAATTTTTGTTTGAAAGGATGGTCTTCTTTGCCATCTTGGAAATGCTTAAACCACGAAAAAGATTTCACAAGTGATAAATATATATGTCATATATATAATCATGCAAAATGTATAGAAATGAAGGCCACAGCCAAACTATTGTTTACAGACACTGGAGGAGCACATTTGAAAGAGAAGGTTTTATGCTACATAGCTATCTCTCATTCACATTTGGCTTGTGTGTAGTTTATGAGCGATTAGTTTCGTTGTCTCAAAGTCACACCTTGTATGATTAAAATTATTAAGTATAATTATGTTTATTAGTGAAAAAAAAATTTCAATTCTTTTTGTTTTTTAGTTTCTTTAAAAATATGAAGTTATGAAACAAAATAATATTTTCTGATATTATGTGTACTACAAACTTTTTATTAAGCAATTTTTTTTCAGGTATTGATCTTACAATTATTCAAAAACGTTTTGGAAATGTTTGTTATAAAGTAATGTGAGCAACTTACTACAAACAAAAAAAAGTAGAATTTTTTCCCCTTTAATGACCTATTAACGGAAAAGAAAATAATTATTTGTAAAAGCTATTTTTTTCTGCAACTTTTTCTTGCACTTGTATAAACACGAATAAGATTAATAAGTTTTTAAAATGTAAACTGTTTATAGTAATTGTGTATTAGGGTTAAAATAACAAGACTGAAATAAATTTACTTTTACATAATTTCAGAAATCTTTGCTTTTAATGTATGCTATTTAATGTATAACATAATTTTATATTGTTTCTTTATTTAGGTTCTTTAACTGTGTCAAATTTAGGTCGTCTGACACCATTATCAAATGGACCTAACATTCTGATACCTGTGGATTTTGAGTAAATAACTTTCCACATTTTTTATTTATTTTTGTTAATTACTTTTTCTTAAATTAAGATAAATTTTATCAAAGCATGTAAGTTTTTAATTCTGTTGTTTTATCATAAATTGTACATCATTATATAATTATATTAATTTTATATATATATATTAATATAATAGAATTTTTTATATTAATATATTGTAAAAATTTTTGAAATAACTCTGAAATCTTTCTATCACATAGCTAAAGAAATAATAGATCTTAGTCTTAAAAAATTCAATTTTTCCTTATTTCTTAAAAAATTCAGATATACTTATCAAAGAAAATAAATTATTTGCATTGAAGTTTCACATTACTTTAATTTTGACAAGTGTTTTTCTTTCTGTAATGTATTACTCTACTTGCACAGTATTCTTATAAGAAAATACTTTAATTTTTGAAAATAAGTTCACCAGTCTATAAAAAAATTTTTCTTTATTGAAATTTTATTACATAGATAAAATCTTTTTGCTTAATAAATCCATTACAATATATTGGGAGAACTTTGAAGAAAGACACTATATTAGCTGCATAAAAAATTCTTGATTTTTAAATTAAATTTATTTTTTCCCTATTCTACTGCATCTCTTTACCCATGTTTATTAAAAAATTCCCTGACACTAAAATCATAAACAGTTATTGATCTAACTAAATTCATCAGCATTGGCACGACAGCCCTTTGTGAGCCTGGGCCTTCCTCAGAAGTTTTTCCCATGCTGCCCTTCTTCCAGCAATTGATTTCTAGTTCTAACTAAATTACTATCCAAATTACTTATATTTGTCAAATTGTATTTTATAAATGTGATTTTTGTTGCAATTTTTTTATTTTCAAAATGGCAAATTATTTAATATAAATTATTCAAATCAGTGTTTTATCAAACAGAATTTTAAAAAAATCCTGAGCCCAATAAAATTTCATTATTAATAAGCATGCTATTAAAAAAAAGTTAAATAATTTGTGAAGAATAGTTTTTAACATTAAATATTGTATAGGAAATTGTGAAGAAAATTGATCTATGTTTATATCTTATAGATGCACAAAATTATTTTGGAGTACAAAAAATCCTCGAGTTAGAGTGAAATACACTTGCAGAATATTTGAAAAGCGTCCTGAAAAATGTCCTCCGTTGTTTGTGCCAAATACGACTATAGTTCATTCGATGGGAACTTCAAAAAGTTCTGATAAAAAGATAGCTTTAAATTCTTCAAATAAATCAAATTTTGAAAAAGTCACTGTCTTTCATGATGGAAAATCATCTAGAATTGAATGTGATAATTTTGATGTGGAAGGTAATGATGTGAAAAAACTTTTAAATTACATTACAAAGAAAGTAGCCAAAAAAGAAAAGAAATTAAGAAATCTGCATGAGTTAAAAGAATATGATTTATCAAAATGCTTGGGTCCATTACTTGAAAATAAGAAAGAAAAGACTTTGAATGGTTTTAGGCTTAATAATAATCTAATTAATGAAGAAATGAAAAAAGATATCTGTGATATGGACAGTAATTATAATGGAATAATAAATGAGTTGGCAAGTAAAATTAATAATAAAACATTGAAAGATTGTGATATAGATTATATTAATAAAAATGACTGTTTAGATTTTTATACTAGTCTTTTTAAAATTAAATCTAATTCTGATATTCTTTGTGATGATAAACTACATATTAATCATGAGCTGCTTCAAGAGTTTGTGAGAAAGAATGGACATAAAAAGATCAAAAAACGTTTAAGAAACATGTCTTTAGATGAAAAATTCAGGTCTAAGACAAATAAAGAAGAACTAATTACTAATCATTCATGTGCCAAAGAAAATTGTAAAAATTTACTTGATAATTATGAAGATGATTTTGATAAGTCCAGTAAAAAAAGAGCATTTTTAGATTCAATTATTCCATCAGATTCTGTACATGAAACTGTATTGCCTGTGTTTAGTGTAGAAGTTAAAGATAGCTCAGGCAAGGCAGAAAGCTCAGGTTACAGCTCCAATGATGATAATTTAAAACAATCAGGTAGATCTTTTATGCCTGATATCTTAAATAATAAAATAGAAATAGCTCAAAAAGAAAAATCAGTAAAACACAATTCAATGCTTCAAAGATTGGAAGAATGCAGAAGAGCTGGAAGTACAACATATAAAAAAGATTCACAACCAGATTGGCAAACTAGCTTTTTAAATTCTAATCACAGTGTTCAAAATAGTAATATTATTTCTAATTGTTTAAATGGTGTATGCCAGGAAACAGAACCTTTGAAATGCAATAAATGTAAGAGAATTTACCGTACAAGTGAAAGCTTTAAAAAGCATTTTGATGCCTGCAATTTTGTTATAGATTCTTCCTCTTCTGGAGAAGAATCAGATTCTAGCTCATCTAATGACAGCATGCATCAATCATCATATCTCAATCACAAAGTACCAAACCACTGTGATATTCAGAAGGAAAAAAATAGTTCTGATTCTAATCAATGTATAATTCCTGCCTGTGATAATAATCAAGACACTATCAATAAACCAGCAGATCCTCTGTTTAAAACATTCGTTGGCCAATTAACTGATAATGGTCATATTAAAGCATCTACGCAGCACAGGGTGGAACAAAAAGTGGTTTCAAAATTAGATATGACTGTTATACAAAATGATTCCCCTGTTCCCAAATCATCCACCATTATACCCTCAAATTATGGAAACAGTCAGCAAAACTTAGCAACTCATGATATGCCCTACCAGTCGAAATCTATGGTGCCCCAAAATACTTTAGTATCTGCTCCAATTCAGCAAAATATTCAAATTCCTATCAATATTAATCAGAATTCTTTAACTTCACAAGGAATCATATCAAATATTTCGGTAAATAATGCAGCAATAGCTACTGAAAGTATATCAAATTCTTATAATTGCTCATATGGAAATACTGCTGTATGCAACAATTCAGCTTCTACCATAATGCAATTACCCTGCAATACTTTAATAATTCCTTCTCCATCTTCCCATAACACAGTACATCCGCCTACTCCTATGTATAGACAAATAACTATTCCTCAAAATAGTTTTGTGCAAACACCAATAGAAATGACACAAAGTTCTCAGCTTTCTTATGTTGGTTCCATTACAATTACAAATAATGAAACTATGTCAATAGCAGTCAATGTACCAGATCAAATCTTACCCATGTATCCTCAGCAAGATTTGAGTTTCAATTTAATTCATAATCCTCTTCAGTTGCAACAAACTTCTGAAATTCATCTTTCGAGTGTTAATGTACAGCAGATATCACTTCAAAGTTCTTACCAAACCCCTTCGATTAACCAACTAGTGTTTCCTCAGCAGTCTATCAATATACCTCAAAATCAAGTTATGTTTGTGGAAGAGCCCTTAACCCATCAATTATCTGCTCCTCAAGCTTCAAACTATATTATCCAGGTTCCTATGGAGCAAACTCAGAATTGTTCTTTTAATACGTTTGTTCAACAACCAGAATATCATCAAGTGGTTAACCCAATTTCTTTTGATTCTAATTCTCAAACTGTTACCAGCTCTTTACCACAAAATGTCTTCCAGGAGCAAAATAATTTTCAACAGTCAGAAGCTCCTCCTCATTTAGAGCCTGCTGTTACACCTCAAAACTTTAATATAAATAGTTGTGCAAGCACCAAAAAACAACCCTCCAACATTGTGAGACCAATATCAAGCCAGGCTCCTAGCTTAGCCAAAGTGATAATGCCTAGTATGACACCTCATGCATCTTCACCGGGCACTTCGGATTTCAGTGAAAGGTCATCACCTGCCTCAGAAAAATCTTTCAGTGATCAAAATTGTGTCAACAATATTTCATCCAACAGCAATATTATAGAAATTCTAAAAAAAGCTGCTGAACAGATGTTAAATATGTCATCTGAAAAATCAAAACATAATGCATCTTCTTCAGATTCGTCATCAAATGTTGCAGCCGAAAAGAAAACACGCTTTGCCCATACTCGGAAAGTAGCAGCTCGGAAAGCTGAGCAGATGAAAAGAAAAAATCCTGTCTTGAATGGAAATGTGAAACCAGAAAAGAAGCCTAAAAGCATCCAATTCAATATTGCTGCCTTGAAACAAGCTTTTATGCCATTTTTGGTTGCTCCAGTTGCAAAAGATGAACCAAATCCAGTACCAGTGAAAAGTAAGTTAAAATTAAAGACAAATGTTTCATTGACTTATTACATTTGAACACTATTCTGTTTAACTAACAGTACTATGCAATTATCCAACTTTTTACTGATTTTAAGATACTTTTAAATGCTTTTATAAAAAAATTTTAGAGCTCGAAATTTTTTATTAAAATTTAATCTAAAACAATTTTTTTTATCATATCATATTCAAAAATATACTTCTACATAATTGTGAAAGCATTTTTATTTCACTTAATTAAATAAGTTTGAATTTAATGGCGCATAAACTTGTAATTTAAAATCTGATTTTCTTGCTTAACTTTATGTAGCAAAAACTTGCACTTTATTCAAAATGTCTTGTCGAATTTTTCCAAAGATTAGTTTTTCTTTTGCACTATATTTCATAATTCTGAAGGATTAAAGTAATAGTAAACAATATTTTGCTTTTGTATAAATATATAAATTTCTATTATATTATATCTTACACTCTTCATTTAATTATTTTTTAGATGAGATTTCAAACTCTTCACTTGATGTACCTGTTGAAACAAACTTACCACTTCACTCAAATATTCCCATTGAACCAAATTTGCCCCTCCTATTAAGTACCCCTGCGGAGCCTCAAAAATCAGGTGCTCATCTGCCAGAGGAAGAATCTGATGTTTACTCGTACAATGAGGAATCTGATGACGATTCCCCACTGCTCAAGTTACATATGCAAGAAATAGAAAGAAAGGAGAAAAGAAAAAGCCCCACTCCTGACAAACCTTACCTTATGTATGAAATAACAAGTGAAGATGGTTTTAAAGTTCAATCAAAGAATATTCGAGGTTTGATTTTTATAGTAACTAACATTAGTCTTATAACATAAACAGTCTTTAGTTAATCTGCAGTGCATTTAGTTCTGCCTTTTTTCTAACTTTAAATTGGTTATTTTTTCATATATCCATGTATTATTCAGTATATGAAAGTAGTGGAAGGTTAGGGAAGTTAAAACCGATTTTGAGCTTATGCAATTAATTAGTTTTTACTCTTAAAATTTTTTTTTTCAATCAAAATCGTAATCAAAAATTGGGTTGGCTGTTTAATGTTGGTTATAAAATAAAATATATGGTCTAGAGCCATGGTGGTTCAGGGGAAAGAGTGTTTGTTTTCCAATGAGATGAACTGAGTTTATATCCCAGCAATGGTTTAGCGATATGAATTCCGAATCCGGCTTGCACCGCCCACAGTGCTGGCGTAAATATCATCAGTGGTAGATGGATTATGAGAGTCCCCTTAACGTCAGGCTAACAGTGGGAAGTTTTCTTGATTTTCCTCACCATGTAACAAAAATGCGGGTTAGTTCCATCTAAATGTCCTTCATAAAGGCAAATATCTCCCAATGCTTGATCCAGGAGTTCCCTTGTCTTCTGAATAGTGTTCAAAATTACAAGGCTACGGAGTTGAACATTGGTAGTTCAAGGTGGCCACCCACCTGGAATTATCAGGGAATTTTTTTTATACTGGAAAAAACCTGGAAAAGTCAGGGAAATTTGGATTAAAACCTGGAAAAATCAGGGATTTTCTAAGAAAAGCTGGAATTTTTCTATTAATTTAAATTATTTTACCATCCGTTATATCAACTTTTATTTAGACGTAAATTTATCATAAAAAAGTTGAAATATCATCAACTCAGCAATACTTTTCTTGCATTAAAATTCTCTTTATTATTACCCTACTAAACTAGAATGCCATTGCAAACTCTTTTATGTTGGGAAATGAATGAAGAAATCTTTGACCTCTTTGGAGATTATGGGACTATGCAGTTTAAGAAAGGCAAAAATGTGGAAGAAAGGATTAGGATATTTGCTTCTGTTTATAAAAGTAGAGTTTTTTTTAAAAAAAATCTAAATTAAAGTAATTTTCAGTCATTATAATGATTATCATTATCTTAAATTTCTATCCAATTTGAAAAATTTACGTCTGACACTGAAGTAAAAAATTTCAAATTAATTATGTATCATATTTCACCAACAACTGCATAGAATCTTTTATTCCAATGTCAGCTTCAAAATTCAGTCAAGTTTACATTTAAATTACAAACAAATTCACTGAGTTTATACAATTTGTAAATTAGTAATCATTTTTTGCTTTCGCGCGATTCACATCCGACACCAACAATTTAACCCATTTAATTTGAACTTATAATAATCAGTTTTTATAAAACAAATTGTTTTTCGATAGGTTATTATATACTAAATATTTAATACAAAAATTTGATGATCATAAACTTTTGTTTTATAAGATGTTTATAAGATGTTTTGTTTTGTTTTCTAAGACATTAATGTTCATTTTTTTCCGACACCATGGAATTGCCCAGATGTAAAAAAAAAAAAAAAAAACTAATTAACTCATCTTAACTAGGAAACCATGTTAGATTGGAATTCTTAATATATTCTAATTGCTATTAACAAAGAAAAAAAATAATAAAATTTAAAGAATTTATCTAGTTTTTTTTCCCTATAGAATATGCAACAAGAAATTGACAATTTTTCCTTTACAAATACTGAATATGTTTTAAAATAATAGTGCTAATTTGAAACAAACAACATTATTTGAACATTTGACTTATGATATTGGTTTAAAGAAAATTATTTCAATGAATTTTATAAAGAGCACTGTTTGGATAAAATTCAGTATAAAATTACTCTGTATTGAATTGTAAATAAATATAAAAATTTATTGGTTTCTAATCACCTGGAATTACTTTCTTTTACTTAATATATTAAACAGTACTTATCCAGGGCTGTTTTGGGTCATTGCTATTTGGTACATTTTGTGCAAAAACTATTTAACACTTAATTTTTTTTTTTTTTATGTATTAAAAGCATAACAAATTGTTTCCTCCACATCTATTTAAGATGATATATTAAAAAAATAACATTTTAAATGGAATACTACACTATTATTGACTAATACACTAATATTGACACTTTTCTTGTACTTATACTACACTTTAGCAGAAGAAAAAAACACGCTGACCTGGAAATTTAAAACCTGATTTGAGTGGCCACCCTGTAGTTGTAAACCCGGAATATTGGGTCGGCTGTTCAATGAAGGTGATAAAATATATGATCTAGAATTTTGCTAGAAAAATCAGAGAATTTTATTTCTGAAATTAAGTTAGTACTGTTTGTAAATGTGTATAATAAGAAAAAATAATTTATTTATCTTTGTTAAATAAACATTAAAAAACAAATTTTCCAAACATTCTAGTTTTTAAGTTTCTCAAGAGGTTTGCTTTCTTTAGGTGTATGAGTTCCATGACCTTAAATACACCAGTGATTTTTCCGTCTTTTTGTCTAGGGTTTTTTTTCCCACTAGGCTCAGTTTAGTCAATTCTGGCTTTTATGCCATAAAACTCTGCCTTGCATCCGTTTTGGTTTCAGATTATCCACAAAAAAAAACTTTTTTCATTTTTAAATTTCTTAATTAGTTATAAATTTGTTCTGCTCAAAACTTATTTGTAGGGAATATTATCTTATTTGAGTTACTTTATGAATATTTCTTTAATTATATGAAATAATATGACTTACAAATATTATGTTTGTTGACGTAGATGCTTGGGAGAGAGTTTATGAAGAACTTCAAGATGCTCGTATTGCAGCTCATATGGACCACAAAACAGTTTCTCCTGAAGGTTAGAAAACATTTTATATTTTAAGTATTTCAGATAAATTTATATTCTGACATTTCAACTAATTAAAAATAATTTTATATTATATGTACAGATATAAATGGATTTCATCTAATGGGATTAGATAACTCCGCTCTCTTATATCTCTTGGAACAACTACCAGGTGCAAAACAATGTCCAGATTATGAGTTCCTCTTCCACCGACCAACAAAAGAGCAATTTGAAGTAAGTTTTACCCAAGTATTTATTTTTTTCCCTGAACCTAAAAATGTTAGTTGTCACTAAGAATGTCATTTTTCCTATAATTTTGTTTATTGTACTATCATTACTATTGAGCTTTCTGTTTTAATTTTTATAATTTTCTCCCTATTGAACTTCTTTTTACAAAAAAAATTTCTATGCATAAAGAATATGTGTGCTGTAATTTTAACACCTTTCCGACCAATCACAGAGATCACCCTGTTTGGCAATAATTAGTTGTAGCTGTTAAAAACTTGCAGTGGCTAGCTTATACTCAGCCTCAATTCGTTCAGTCAGGGAAGTGTTATAGTTATGAAGAAAATATCTGATTCTAAAACAAACATCTCTTTAGGAATTGAAAACATATTTTAATGCAGTTTTTCTTTTTTTCAATATATTCACTAATAAAGATCTGACACTGCTTTTTATACTTGAACTTAATAAAAAAAATATTTAAACTATAGTTTTAAAACAGACCAAACTATCAAGACAAGTTAGCTCAGCTCTATCTAATTTAAAAGCACCATGTTATAGTTGGTAGTTTATGTTGATCGCAGATAAATATAATCGTGCATGCTGTGTGCGGTACTTACAAAGATACTTAAATTTTGTAGAAACTTTTTTTTTAAATATTTTTTAAAAATATATATGTTTATACAAAAAAAAATATTCTAAACAATATCTTTTTTACTTTAATGGATACATACTGATATTCTTCCTAGTTTATATATGTTGTTTTTCATGTCGGGGACTTTTAAAAACGTGTGATATTTAAGCCATTTTTGACTTAACAAAAAATACTAAGAGTTTACAGTCACTTGCGTGTTCAGGTAGGTTTTTTATTTTTTATTTATTTTTTTTATTTTTTAAATCTTATTTTGATGTTGATATCCACCAGATTTTAGACTTGAGGTACAAATATACCACGGATATTACGAGTATAGTACTAAAACTAAATGATTGAATAACACCTGTTTTGAAAAAGTTAATATTTTGACTTCATTAATGCTTCATCTTATTTTAATAATTGTGTAGTTCTAATAATATTTGTGTTTCTCTAAAATTAATAAAGATGTGTCTGTTTTCTTAGTTAACTGAAAAATTCCATATTAAACATTTTTCTTTCTAAATTGGTTTCAAAATTTTTAATTTACTTATTATCTTAAAATCTGTTTTAGGTTCCTGAAAATCCAACAGGCTGTGCTAGAAGTGAATGCTTGAAACTTAGGTCAGAATATGATATGTTTAATTTCTTGGCATCAGAGCATCGTAGTAGACCTATGTTTTTACCACCTGAGGAGGAAGATGAAGGAACTCAAAAATCTTCCCGCAGAGCAACCAATATAGATATTCCAATCGCAATGCGATTTAAAAGCTTAAAGTCAGTAGCTAGAGAAACTGTTGGTGTTTTTCGGTAAGTAAACTATAAATTCTTTAGAAAATATTTATTTATTATATAAAATTGTATTAATCATATTTTTTTACATCATAAAATTATATTATATAAAATTGCCTTGCTGAAGAAAAAAAATCTTCGTGATAATTTAGAAGTTAATTTTTACAATAAAGAGTTTTTTTTTTTTTTTTTCGAGCTATGATCAGTTTCAAAATAAAAACCGATGTGAAAATCGAAATTGTTTTTATCCTTCCAGTTACATCTTTACAAATTTTTTGTACCCTCGTCTTAAAAGACAACAGCCTGTACTTCTAGCCAATTTTACATATTGATCTGCAATTCATTACCTGTCCCACCATTTATCTTTCTTTTCTTCAAAGCTTCAAGTGCTCTCTGTTGATAAGAATGGTATACTTTGAAGATTAAGGGGTGATTGCATTTCGGAAGTACCCTGGAGTTCTGGGTTTTTCATATCATCCCTCCAGGTCTAAAAACTATGAGCAGCCATGTGATTTTTTTTGCGGAATTCTGCATATCTCAAGGCCATTGATTTGCGGACCTCCACAAATCAAACTTATAATCCGACTAAAATTTAAAGTAAGAATTAATTTTCACCACAATCCTAAATAAATTAATGAAATTCTTGTCAATGCTAAATCGCGTTTCATACATGTGACTCTTCAGGATTTTTTTTTTTTTGGTTTGTGGTATTTTTATTGTTTTTAATATTTAAATCCTCTAATATTGTTGGAATCTCTTATATCGCGACTCATACTCACTCTATTTTAAAACCCAATATTACGATTCTTGTGAAAGCTTAGCGAAGTTTTTTCTCGAATTAGTTACTATAAAAATGTGATTTTTTATTGGTAGGTAATTTAGTTATCAATCTTAGTTAAAAAAAATTATATTAGATATGAATAGTATATAAATTGATATCTTGTTATCAAATTTTTACTCATACAGTTTTGAGGGTTTTTCACTTTGTGTCACAATCACCCCTAAAGAATATTCTTTAAAAGAATGCTACCGAGAATTTCACAGTTGTTCTAGTGCATACAAATGTTACATTGGGTCTACCATTTAAGAAACAGCTATGAGCCATGTGCATACATATTGACGGCATTTACATAATTTTCAGTTTATACATTTTAAGATGCTGATTTTGGTCTAATTTTATTATAAATGTTCTACTGGATCTACGCTATTAGGTAATTGGCAACAGCCTGGGATTCATCTTTATTGATGATCTGAAAACATTTACCCTACCAAAATTTTGATTGAAAGGTAGTAGTGATTATCTGGCCTCTTAAACTTGCTTACCTACCTTACATGGACTTTCTGAATGTTTAATTGCTAAGAAGAGTGAATTCTGAAACACTATTGTTATAAAAAAAAAGCCATTCAAATTGACACCCTGCGTTTGCCGTAGGAAATAAAACTCTAGCCTGATTGTTGGGTAAGATTGTGCCTGCCACAATAAATGTGCGGTCATTTTTTGATGCAAAGAAAAATATTATTATTCATAAACTGTAAGAATTCAAGGAAAAGGCTAAATTTTTCTATAGTTTAATAAGTAGTTAGTTATAAAAAGAACTTCATATTATATCTGTTTTTCAGATCGAGTATTCATCGTCGAGGACTTTTTTGCAAAAGAACTATTGATCCTGGTGAATTGGTTATTGAATATGCTGGTGAAGTTATTCGATCTATTCTTGCAGATAAAAGAGAGCGCATTTATCAAAGCAAAGTAAGTAATGATTGCTTCTTTATTTTTATTTTTGTGAAAGAACTTATTGTAGATAAATACAATTACTTTAACTTAAAATTTTGGAAAATAAAATTAAACCTTTCACAGTACAGAGTGGCCACAGAACAAGGAAATCAGGAATACCTCAAAATCAGGAAAAATAAATTAATTTTAATTAAGTTACATAACAATCCAATGTTTTTGCTAAGAGAATACCAAAAGACTTGTAATAATTATTTTTTAAAAGAATTGTTTATTTTCTATCCGAATAACAAGTAAGAGTGTTTTTTAAAATTAATTTTTATTAAAAAAAAAAAAGGCATAACAGAAGAATTGATAATAAAATTATACCACTGGTTACAAAATTCAGGAAAATTCAATAAAATAAATCTTGGAAAGATAAGGAAGGTTTCTGTGACCACCCTGAGTATTTCCTCATTTATTTACATAACTAATTTAACTACAGTGGAAAGTCCCATATCCAGAATAGTCAGGACTTTGGCAAGTCTGGAAAAAGAATTTTTTTGGAAAATAGGTCTTTAAGGTAATCATCTTAAAATGTTATTCAATAAAATAAAAAATCAATAACTAATGACAGTTTCATACTAGTACAACTTTTTCTTATGGTGTAAAAAGTAAATAAATAAAATTATAACAATAACAGGCGATAATTTGGACTTTCATAAATAAAACATGTTTCTTTTCTTCTCTCTCTTTCTTTTTTTTTTTTTTTTTTTTTTTTTTTTTTTTTTAATTGATGTGAAGAATTAGCTTGGCAAATAATTAAATAAATATAACATTAAAAAACGCCTCATACACAAAAAGAAAAATAATCCAAATTAATTTTTAAAAAATACTATATAACAAGTAACATAACTTAGTGGATTTTGTTAATAAAAACATTTATAAGTTAAAGAGAAACAAAGCTTGTCTTCTAGTGTTCTTTTCAAACACTATTAATATTCAGCTTCATTAATACTCATAGTTTTTTCTTCTCTCTCTAGAAATTGAAAGAAAGAAAAGAGATTTGTTTATTTTGATTGTAAAAAAATTTCCTATGGATATGGGGTTTTGTACTGTATTTATTTTTTTAAATGTTTTCAAGATCTTTGTAACATTCAGTTCATGTTCTAAGGATGGAGAATATAAAGACATATTTTTATTTATTATATACTCTTGGGGCCCTCTTCAGACAGATAAAGGATTCTTCTACCTCCATGTCAACATATGAAGAATTATATAAGAATTTCCTTATCTATTAAGTAACGAATTAATACTTTGCTTCCTTTTATTCATTGCTATGTATTCAGTTCACCAATTTTAAAGTTGTATGAAGTTTAACTTCTTAAAAGTTACTAAAGCTTACAGTCATGAAATTTAAAACTTGATAACTAGGTACAGCTGAGCATATTACAATGAAAAAAAAATCTAGATTAGCATGAAGGAAGCAGAATCATTTTGTGTAAAGATAGTCTTGAAACTAAAATTTCATACTTATAATTTCAAATCAAATTCTTTCAGGGCATTGGATGTTACATGTTTAGAATTGATGATGATGAAGTTGTGGATGCAACAATGCATGGCAATGCTGCTAGGTTTATCAACCACTCCTGTGAAGTATGCATCGTCTTTCATTATATTTCTATTGTTACCTTTTAGTATTTTAAAAAATGTTTCATACATGATTTTCTTTTTCAGCCTAATTGTTTTTCAAAAGTAATAAATGTGGATGGAAAGAAACATATTGTGATCTTTGCCCTCCGGAAGTAAGAATAATTAATATTAATAAATTATTTTACAAATTAAAGCAAATACCTAACTAAATTTTTTTTTTTAACAGAATAATGAAGGGAGAAGAATTGACCTATGACTACAAGTTTCCATTTGAGGATGAGAAAATACCTTGTCACTGTAATTCTCGAAGATGTCGAAAGTATTTGAACTAGTTCAATTACCTTTAAATGCTGTGTGAGTATTATAATAACTAATAAATTTAGATTTTTTAATAATAATTGAGCTTAGTGAGACAATCAGCATTCGTAAGTTTTAAAAAAAACTTTTTTGCTGAAAGTTGTTTTTTTAATTGATGACACTTAATTTTAAAAAAATTAAGCATAATAAATTTATGTTTAATACTTAAAAACAGTTGAACATGTTCTTGAATTTGTAAATTTGAAAGTTTAAGTAGCATGTTATTATTTTTTTATAATAAGTCCTTGATAATATCAATGATGTAGGCTTAACTTTTTTTTTAGCAAAAAATATGTAGTAAGATACTGTAACTGCGGATGTAGACTGTTTTTTCGTATTTATAAAGAGAAACTTGGGACAACGAAAATCAAACTCGTTCAATAGTATTTTGTATAAAATGCTGTAAAATTGACTTTAAAATTAGTAAACAGAAAGTCCTGCATGACAACTTATTGTTTAGTTGGTGAAATGGGTAATATTTGTAAGAAAATCTAACACAAAGTGTCAGAAAAAAACACTACAAATTATACATGATTTAAAAAATGTATTTAGTATATCCTAAACAAAAAAAAAAACCTGAACATCATGATTAAGACTTCAGGTGCAAGTATAAAATTACAGTGATCTCTCAGTTATGCGCGCCCTCTTTTATACGCGTTTCTCACTTATGCGCGCTTTTCTAGCCGTCCTGGCGGGGGATATAGAAAAACAATGATAAATCTTTTTCATTTATGCGCTGCTCTGAAAAACCACCTCTCATTTATGCGCGGCGCAAAAACTTTCTCACTTTGAAAAAGAGGGGTCTCAAGTTTGTAGCATATTGCTTATCAAAAGAATTTTCATTCTTTTGACATGTTTCTCTTGGAATGCTCTCGTTTTTCTTATCTTTGTGTGGTCACAACTTTCATTTTAAGGTCTTAGATGACTCCCCACTGCTTACCTCTTTTATCTCTTACCCCTATTGTTCAAATTCCAGGAACACATTTCACCCAGAGGGGTACAAGAAGGGGTAGCTCTTGTGACTGAGGTAGGTAAAACTGACAGCCAATTAAAGATGTTACCACGTGACATCGTCCACTAACTAAAGATAATTCGTCAGTGTTTAGTTAGATGCTTATTTTTCAGCATGGCGAAGAGAACAAAATTGTCGCTTTCATTTAAAATGGATGTAATAAAAAAATTCGAAGAAAATTCTTTCACCTCGAAAAAAGCTTTGGCGGAGTTTTTTAATGTCCCTGAATCAACGTTAAGAGGGATTTTAAAGAATCGAGAAGCGATTGTAGTAGCTAATCGAGAATGTGGTGTGCAATCGAAGAAAAGAAGCAGGATTCAAGGTGGTAAGTACGAGGAATTTGAAAAAGTTTTGTTGGCATGGTTTAAAGAAGCTCGTGCTTCAAACATTCCCGTAAATGTTGAACTCTTGAGAGAAAAAGCTGTAGAATTGTCCGAGAGTTTTGATATGCAAAACTTTTCAGCATCTCACGGATGGATTGAAAAATTTAAAAACAGACATGGATTAGCAACTCGTGTCCTTTCTGGAGAAAGTGGAAGTGTCAATGAAGAAACTGTTCAACAGTGGAAAGAGCAATTGACCACTTTAATAAAAGGATACGAACTAAAAAACATCTACAATTGTGACGAAACAGGACTTTTTTTTAAAATGATGCCCGACAAAACTTTATCATTTAAAGGAGAATCTTGTCATGGTGGGAAGAAAAGTAAAGAAAGGTTAACTGTCTTGTTATGTTGCAACGCTGATGGTTCAGAAAAATTCACACCATTAGTCATTGGAAGATCAAGCAAACCGCGATGCTTTAAGAATGTGAAAAAGCTCCCATGCGACTATAGTAGCAATAAAACGGCGTGGATGACATCGAATATTTTTTTGGATTTTCTTCATAAATTTGATAGAAAAATGGAAAAAGAAAAACGAAAAGTTCTTTTATTCATGGATCAATGCCCTGCTCATCCACAAGACTTACCGAATTTCAATAACACGAAAGTTGTTTTCTTTCCTGCAAATTGCACTAGCAAAATTCAACCCTTGGATCTAAGCATCATCCGTTG
Source organism: Parasteatoda lunata (assembly GCA_949128135.1). NCBI lineage: Eukaryota > Metazoa > Arthropoda > Arachnida > Araneae > Theridiidae > Parasteatoda > Parasteatoda lunata. The sequence continues at coordinate 49,628,446 of OX421970.1, forward strand.
TGTGAAAGTGCACTATAGAAAAACTTTAACTCGTCGTCTTTTGGCTGCCATGGAAACAAAACTTCAGGCAAAAGATGAGCTAAAGCAAATCACTGTCCTTGATGCAATACACATGTTATGCTCATCATGGAGAAGCATCACAGAGAAGTGTATTCAAAACTGCTTTAAAAAAGCGGGATTTCTGCTTCCAGAAGAATGTGAAGAGCCAGAGCCCGAAAATGAAAACGACATTAGCGAAGAGGATTGGAATACTGTGTCTGGTGGAATGGGTAAGTGTACTTTCAACGAATTCGTTGATGTAGATGAGCATGTAATTACGGCTCAAATACGAGATATTGGAGAAATTGCAGCTGAAATAAATGGTGGCGAAAAGGATGAAGAGATAGACGACAATGATGAAGAAGATACCGCAAAAGTTCCCCCAACTCACACAGCCGCTTTAGAAGCACTAGAAACTTTGCGTGATTATTTTCAATTTCATTCTGGAAATGAAAGAACTTTTTCAAGTCTTGATGGACTTGAAAAGACTCTTTTTGAAAACTCCCGAAAACAAAAACAAACCTCGATTGTAAATTATTTTGTGAAAAATTCATAATTGGAATAAAATATTAAATTTGGGTATGTAAGCATTTTAATTTTTTTAACTAATTAATTTATAGTTAAATATATTAAAATTTGAATCTCATCTTATTTAAATGTTCATTCAAGTATACATAGTATTAGTTCGAAATATAATGTAATAAAATGTATTAATGTTCTATTTTTAAGCTCTTTATCATGGCTTTTCACTTATGCGCGTGTCTCACTTATACGCGCTTTTCCTGTGGCCCCTCGCCCCCGCGCATAAATGAGAGATCACTGTATATCAGTTTTTAGAATTATTACATAATATCTGTGTTTAAATATCTGACAATTACTGGCATTGCAGTTAAAGGTCCTATTTACTTCAATTCACTTCTAATTTAATGTGTTTAAAAACTTGTAGTAAATGTTTGTATGTAAATTTATTTCCCAATTCCAAGAAATAAAATTAAAAATAGAGGTCCTTCTTCGGACAACAGCACATGTTGTCAAAGAAAATTGTTTATTTAGAGTCACTCTTCTGATTTAGGAACAGTAGTTAAAAATATTTTATGTAACATTCATAAGTTTGTATTTTTAAATATATTTCATGCTTAATACATTCTATTTCAGGTGGCAGCTTAAAAGCATGTGAAAATGTTTCTAACTGTGATAATTTATTCTTGTTTTATGTAGCCTAGCTTTTTATTATTTTAAAGTATCAAAAGGTGCTGTTCCTCATTACCATAGAATAATAAAAATGTATTATAAATTATTGTATATATATAATTAGAAATTGAACTTTTTATTATTGTAAATAAAATTGGATTTTATATTTTCTGTGATTCTTTTTTTTTCCCCTTCATGTGTATTAACAAATTAGAGCGCTTATAAACAGCTCTTCTTATTTAAGTCAAACTATCCTTTCTTCATAAGAAAAAAAAATGATAATTATTTCAAATAAATTAACAGGAAATTAATATAATTATGAGAAAGCTTTTCATTCAGACAAATTAATACATAAAAAGACTCATTAAAGGTTTTTATATGTGTATATTTTCAAAAACTATAGCAACGGTGGGAAAATATTATAAAGAGGTGAACTAAAGAAATGTTGTAAAAAAAAATAATAAAAAAAATTCAATAAAATTATAATAATATCCATGAATTTTGAAACTTAAGTAATGGTAAAAAGTTTCAAGGATTGTTACTGTAGATCATTTAAACTAGTAAATATAAATAAAGAACAAAATTAACAAGTAACAATATCAAGTTTATTAAATTCTTGAAGCAATATTGAAAAAACAAAGCAAAGAAAAAATTTTAAAGTATAATCTAATAAACTTCATCTGGGACACATCACACCCCTGCCACCATCAATAGGAAAATTCACACCAGTTGTAAAAGATGAACAATCGCTAGCTAAAAATGAAATAGCTTGTGCAACTTCTTCAACAGTTCCAACCCTTCCGATAGGATGAGTTTCTTTGCCTTTTTCTAAAAACTAGTAAATACAATAAATTATTAAAAGCAGATTAGTTTAATATTTTCTTTAAACAAAATTTCAAATTTATCCTCTTGCTTTGTGAAAATAAAGGTTCCGAATTTCACTCTTTAAATCGTAAAAAACATTGTATTCCCAAACACAATTTTTAATGCTTAGTAATGTACTTTAAAAAGAATTTCATCTAGAAGACGATTTATTATTAAAACGACGTATTATTTAAAACATGAAAAAAAAAAATAACCTCCTCTCTATTGTAAGAATATTCATAAAACAGGACAAACTTTTGCTTAGAAAATAATCAGGGGGAATTAAAATTATGTTGACAATTTTTGCAACAAATTTATGCATAAGTTTTAAAAATATATATCAAAAGTGTTAGGTACTAATGTAATTTCGGTAATTGAAGATTATTAACACAGTTATTTAGTTACAATAAGAACTGGAAAGCAATTTCTGGGAGAAGGGCAGAATGGGAAAAGCTTCTGAGGAAGGCTCAGGCTCACAAAGGGCTGTCGTGCCAATGCTGATGATTTAGTTACAATAAACTTAAAAAATATGAACTCAATAAAAGAAATCTAAATAATCTCTTATTAAAATTTATAAATTTTACATGGAATAAAAATAGAAATAAAAGAACTAAAATTAAAAATATGACCACTGAAGCCAACGTCTTCAGGGGGTACCCTGAAGATGAAATTGTATTTAGTTCTATGTTTTACATGTTTTTTTCTCCTGGACTTTTATACAAAACCTTCGGGGTACTGAGGGAGTTTTTTTAGGCTTTTGCCATCTCCCTCAATAGAAAAGGTTTTGTTTTATGGCCACTGGGGCCGGTACCCCCTGAAGACGTCTCTTCAGTGATCATATTTTAGTTTTTATTTCTATTTTTATTCTCTCTTTTTTTGAAATTTCTGCTGCTTTTTAGCGCATTTTTTTAAAAGAAGTTTTGTCCATTTTGTTTAAAAAAATTTTGTATTCTTTTAGAATAGTAAATTTTACATGGGTAATTTTTCTTTTAAAAAATCAGCAGTTTAAATCAAGCTAACCTAAATCAACACACACTACCAACAACCATGATAAAGTATAAGTTTTGTCCTCTGATATACTTCATACTTTGGTAGTAATAGAAAATGGTACTAACAAATCATTAATCTAATGAAAGTGTTTATTTGCATATGTATGTACTGTAGAGTTCTCCTTAGGAATTAAAAAAAGGCAGGGAGCTGCCTCTCAAAAAAAGGCACTTTGAGTTTTGAAATGGCAGTCACCACCATAAAAAATTTATCAAGATGTGTAATATTATGCAATAAGAAAATTTGATCCTCAAAAATTTTTTAATTACCCTCTTATGCTATTTTATGTGTATATTTCAAAAAAAATGTTTTTCTTATTAAAGTACGAGGAAAAAAAATTTTATAAAAATAATTTAAGGCATGCTAAAAGACGATTAATCCATAAACAGCTTAAAAGTTTTTTCTCTATAAATTAAACTGAAAATTATAAGAAAATAAACATTTAAAGGTTCAGTTGTTTTTTAATTAAAAAAAAGGGTATTTATTTAAAAAATATTTTTAACATTTAAAATCATTAAAAAATTTATGAATACTCCCCCCCTGAAAAAAGAGATACTTATAAAAATGTATAGAGTTGAGGATAATCTGAATAAAATAAATATTTGTTATAATAATCAGAATTGAACCTATAAGCACAGATAATTTTACCAGTGTGTAATTATTATTTATAGAGGGAATTATTTTTTCCAAAATGGAATAGGAATAAAAAGAGTGTTTTTAAGGGATGGCAGCTTATTTTTACAAAGAGGGTGCATTTATAGGGATCATAAGGCAGGCCACCCTTCTAAAACACTTAGGAAGAACACTGCATACTGGTTGAAAATGCATAATATATGGAAAGTAACATTGATAGAAATATTTCATGAAACAAAAAATGAGGTTGCAAACCTTATCATACTCTTCTTCAGACATTCCACCTCTTTTGTGAACATTAGTAACTACAACGCCAGGGCTAAAAAAAGAACATTTTAATTTGAGAATTCTCATTCTTTAATTTTTCCCCCCTACAAAGTTACTAATTCCTTTTAAAACAGATATGCCACACACACACACATAGTCTACTAAATTTTTAATAAAACTAAATCAGTATTATATGCAGTATTTAGTTTCAAGGTTAGCAATCTATTTTCAGAAATTAGATTGAAGAGACAAAATTACATCAATTGTCAAGGCTTTAACTTTATTTTTTTAATTCCTTTTCTAATTAAAATGAATTAGTTGGTACCATCATGAACAGGGTTATTTTCATTAATCTTGTTAAAAAAATAAATAAGTCAATGTAATTGTCTTATAGGCTGTATTTCATAAAGAAATTAAATAAATTTATTACAATATTTTTGTTTTTAAATAATAAAAGTAAAAATTGAACTTAGTAAAAATAACGACTCAACTTTTGCACTATCACTTACTAAGATAAGATTTGTCAATAAAACAAGTTAAAAAATTTGAAGCATTTCCTTTATCTTGTGTGTATTTAATTTATTTTATCATTATTAAGTCATAGTTTCTTAATATAACATTAAATTACTTTCTTAATAGATATTGAAAATGATCCTCAAAAGACCAACACATACAATTCATTTTCACAAACATTTCAATTAAATTTAGAAAATATGGCTAATGAAATATATGTGTCCTTAATTCTCTCCAAAAGTATTATAAATTTTAATTGATAAATTTACAATAAATATGCCTTTTTATAAAATGTTCCATCTCGCTCTCATGTTTATGTAATAAATGTGCAACACTAATTTTACCTGTTTGATAGATATGTATGTATACTTTGCTCAGCTCAATTGATAGCAGACAGTGATTTGCTGTATAACGCCTTGATTGACGAAATTTGCTGGTTTCTCGCTGAGTTGGTAGTTTTTTTCAAAATTACTATTGTTCAGATTAGCGCTGCTGGTCATAACTTTGGCGTCAATCAGCCAAAGAAAATGAGAAGTGCCCAGAGGCTTTATCTGTTTTTGCTATCAGTTTTTGTTGAAGAATATATGTGGTGAAAAAGGAATACTATTTCATCTTTGGTTATTCATAAAATAGCTTCTTTTTTTTTGTACTTACAAATAACTTCTAAATGTTTCAAATAAACTATATTAGGTTATTCTTGAACATTTCAGCAGTAGTAATGTCATCATCTGAAAGTTTTTATTTTACTAATTATTTTTGAGAATAGCATAAAATAGATTTAGCTCATTTAATAAATTGTGCTTTTGTTTTAATTAAATCTGAAATTGACCAGTTTAATTACAGTTGAGATACAGAAGTATGGACAGATCCTTTAATATATAGTCTAAATTACTAACTATCAACTATGGAATTTAGAATGACTAATTACAGAGAAGAAATATAAATATTTTCAAGCATTAATATTAAAATGATATTTACTTATAGTTATTAAGTTGTATTTCATATAAAAAAATCTATATAACTTAATACCTGTTTGCTTTTTTATGTTGAACTTATTTAGTTGTACAGGATGTCATAAATATAAATTCTGATAGAAATTCAAAATAAATTAAAATAAAAGTTATAAAAAACTTCTTGAGAAGAAATTTTAAAATTTATTAAAATAATCTAAGATATAAACTTACTTTACACTATTAACACGGATTCCATCTGATGCAACTTCTAAAAGAGGAAAAAAACTTTTTGAGTAAAATTCATTTTAGTATTAGGTTTGTCAAATACAATTGCAAATAAGACACATTGATTACCTAATGCAGTACATCTAGTGAGTTGATCAATAGCTGCTTTGCTCATACAATATGCAGCAACTCCAGGAAACTGATCAATAAAAATGAACAATTACCAATATAAATATAACAAAAACTAACACATTAATTACCAGTAAAATAAAGGTATAAAAAATATTTTAAAAAATTATTTTCTTCTCTTAATATAAACAATATTCTCCTTATTTAAATCGTTTTTTTTTTTTTTTTTCAATAAAAATATCAAAAATTAAAGAATTTTAAAGTTATTAAATACTATTTATATTATTCAAAGAAATGTTTATGCATATTTTAAGGCAAATAGATTAATAATTTACTGTTTTTACGCCTTTTCTGTAACTATTCAGTTAAAATTTTATAATTGCATGGAAGGTAAATTTTAAATGATATGGCAATACAACATAAATCTATAACTTAGAAGTAAAAAGCACTAAGTCTATTTTTTACATAATTAAGGTTTTTACAGTTTCCAATAAAATTTTGCTCCACTTTCAAGAGATATAAAACCTCATATCTTAGGCCTACAAACAACATTAATAATGTTAATAACATAAATAATGTTGATTATAAATAATCAAATAAAACCTGTAATAGTGCAGTTAAATGTGTAAAAGAATCATTCAACTGATTCTTTTGAATAATTTAACAACTGTGACATACATATGCATGGCGAATAAGTATGCAATAAAGCCCTGCACCATACATAAAATTATCTCATCAAAAATTGCTTCATTTTTTAGCATTCAAAAACATATTTAAATTTACATCTAAAAAAAATTACTATTGCTAAATGCTCTAAACTCTTAAGAATAAAAAGAATTTTAAAAATTTATATGTTATCCAATATTGACTGGGAATGAGCATTTACTTGATTATTACCTAACTGCTTAACTATTGACTATTTCATAATTATTTTTTTTTTTTAATTCTAATTAAATAGCTATATTTTGACTCATTGCAGATGTATAAATAAAGCACAATCATTAACTTGATCTTAAAGATTTCATTTTAAATAAATTTGATTCCAAAAATTTATTTGACAATGCAGATTAAATTTTTTAATGTAGAAAAATTGCAACACAAAACAAATATTTGAACAGTATGAAAACATTTTAATGGAGTACAAATATTTAAAAAATAAAAATTAGTCTTTATAAAAATAATAAAAATTTTCAAACCCTTATGAAATTTTAATAATTAAAAATTCAAACAATAAAATACAATTTAATATCAAGGTTGATTTAAAAGTTATAAATAACTTCAAATATAAGGCAAAAAGCAAACTTAATATTTTTAACAAAAATAAATACTTACAGATCGAAGACCAGCTATACTTGATACATTAACAATGTTTCCTAAAATTAAATTAAACTTAATATTAGCAATATAACAATTAAAAAAAAAAAATAGAGTTAATATATTTCTAACAAACAAGTATGAAAACATTTTTTTAGTATTTCATTAAACGAATTTTATTGTTTAAAAAATGAAAGAAAAAAATACTAATGCTTAAAGCTTGTAATTTTATAAAACAAAATTTTATACTTAAAAAAGAAAAACTTATTTTAGCAAATTAACGAGTAATATCAAGCTAAAATAAAAATCTTCATATCTTTATTAAAACGTTTTTAACTTAATACTGAAAGAAGAAAATTTAATAAAAAAGAAAAGTTTTACTTACGCCAAAATATTACAGAGACAAAGAAAATAGAAACATTCAGTACAATGTAGAACTAACAGCAGAGCTCATTCTAGGCAGGGTAAACAGGGCGCAGCACCCTGTTGCCCTTTTAGTCAAAAGAATCCACCCTGTTGCCCTTTTAGTCAAAAGAATCCACCCTGTTGCCCTTTTAGTCAAAAGAATTCACCTTGTTGCCCCTGAAGTAAATTAGCGCCCTGATATAATGCTCTATACCCTTTTTGCCCTTTCTTTCCTCAACCCTTCTTTGTTTTTTCCCCAAACTCTACTATAGATTTCTTAAACTTTTGTTATTTTCAAATATTTTTATTTAGTTTGTCATTGCTGTCAATGCATAGATTTATATGGGAAAGGAAAAATAGCCATCACACCCCCTTGTTGTACTTGTCTTTGAAAGTTTGCAGTTACTTCCACTATCATTAAATCATAATTATTAATAATTTTAATTATTAAATCATAACTACAGACACTTAGAAACATACATTTATTATTTTATTAATATATGCATGCATTTTAAATAAATCACTAAGCTAATTAGCCCATTTACTCAATTTATATGTTAATTTATTAATAAAAATTAGTAATTAAAATGATTACTTTGCTATTTTTAGTTATTCTTTTACTAATTGACAATGTTCTTTAATAGAACGTATAAAGCCCATAGAAACTATTGCCTTCTTAGAATAATAATGCCCTTTTTTTAAACTTTTGCACCCTGCCCTTTTTTCTGCCTAGAATGAGCTCTGCTAACAGTAATAGCTTGTTATTTATATTTCTGATTAAAACTAAACATGGAAAAGAGTGCAAATAATGCCACATAAACACATTTTAGTTTCAGTTCTATATTTCTTTTTATATATTCTCTGTAGTTTTTTTTTTGTGGTCAATTTCACCATTTACAAATAAGGTATTTGCATACTTTAAAAGCATTTAACTAAGTCAAAAAAAAATCTGAGCAGATCTAATAATTTTGTGAAAATAAGTGTTAGTATCATTTACATTTATTCCTATTTTTAGTAACTTTCATTAGTTAAAATTTTTTTATAAATTAAAAACTGAGTTTTATGTTCCAAACATAACATAATATATCATATATCCATAACTGCAAGTTCTTACGTTTTTAAAAACAATTTTTAAATTTAAAAAATTGGAATAAGTGTAAATGACACCAAAATTTATTATTACAGACATTATTAGAGCTGAGTTTTTATGGTCTTAAAAGTCCACAAATAGAACATTCCTAAATGGTTCAATTTCCCAAAAGGTAATAAAAAAAGTACTTAACAACAACTTAGTAACAAAAGCATAAGTGTAACTTTTAGTTCCATTGTAAATTACTATCTGATTTTATTGATCTTTTGTTACCCTATTAGACATTAATAAAAAATAACTTTTCTTCTATCCATACCTAACTGTTTTAATGATAAATGGGTAAACAAAAGAATTTAATACTTGAAAGCATTACTGCAAAAAGAAGTGCTATTATTTTTACTGTTTTACTAATTAAAACACTGCATTTCTGTAGTTTTCGAAGTTGATCCATACTTTTTCACTAAAAATACAGCTGTATTTACTGGAGCACCTAATACTAAATATAAGTAGCAATTATAAAACAGTAAAATATTGAGTTTACTTCTTTTTGCAGCATGACTTTTTTTTGAAAGATTAAAAGCATATTATTACGTGTCTGATGTTTTATCCACAGTCTGCAAAAAACATGTATCCCAACCACAAAGCATTAATGTAGAGTTGTTATTTTCTATTGTACAATACTTTTACCAACCTTGTATATTAGCTCCAATTTTGCCCTATAGTTTTTGTAAAAATATGTGTCAATTTTTTCATTGAGAAAACAAGTATTGAAAACATAGATTTGGTTTTACATTTTATCAAAAATATAATAAGAGCTAAAAAGACAGATTAAAAATTACTGTAACTAATATGCATAGTAAAAAGAGATAAATAGCTGTTAATTTTTATCTAAAGATAGTTAGATTTTTTTAAGTATAATTAAAAAACATTTAAAAATCAAACAGGAGCAAAAATTTGTTTTTATTAACAATTAAATAAACTCATAAGAATATCTGACTTAAAATAATTACATAAATATGAACCAAATTGAAATAGAAAATAATAAAAGCATATAATAATGAAACAAATTCAAACCTTTAGTTTTTCTTAAATATGGTATAGCTAATTGGGACATAAGGAATGCAGCTCTGATATTTGTGTTATAAGTTAAATCAAAAGTTTCTAACGGTGTATTTTCCACAGTTCCTGGGATAAGAACACCAGCATTATTCACCTAAAAAAAATTTCCTTTTTTTTTAATTATATTAAGTTTTGAAGAATAAGACAAAAAATAAAATTGTAAACAATGAATTACCAAAATATCTAATCTTCCAAATGTATCAATGGTAGATTTTAAAATTCGCTTAATATCTTCAGTTTGAGATACGTCACCTATTACAGTCGATATCTAAAATAAAAATTGAACTTTCAGATATTTCAGCAGCAAAAAAAATTTAAATAAGTTTTTCATCACGCAACTTTCAAATTATATCTAATCAATTATGAACTGTTGTTATTTCTGAAAATTGGAATGATTAATTTTTTGATAAAAAAAAATTAGCCTATTTAATGCTAACAATGAAACACCGTTCAGAGTCATAGAGAAATCTTGTCAAAGTTCTGTTGCTAGACAACTAGGAAGCTTGTTTTGATGTTTTTCATTCCGTCTTCCTAACAATAGATTCTGATGCTTGTAATTTTATTCCTTGTTCAAATATTAATTTGCTACATAAGTGTAACTATTATTATTACTTTTTTATTGAAAAAAATTCCTTAAAGCATCAATTACATACATAAAGGGTGTCCCAATTTAATAAAGGTACAGGGAATGTGTGCAGTAACTAGACATGAAACAAATAAATATAAAGAAACTTATACAATAAAAAAATATATATATAAATGCATATTTGAAAGGAGTAACTCACTTCCGGTCCTGTTTAAACATGGAAAAAATATAAGCTAATATTATTTTCTTTCTTTCATGGAAATATTAAAAATATATTTATGTAAATCAGTTTTTAAAAAATAAAAATTGAGAACAGAAAAGACTTTGCTTTATCCCCTAGCTTTAACAAATAGATTTCTATTTTATTACCATCCTTTTAATTTCCCTTATTTAATGATATTCTGTTAACTAATATTACATTATATAATTTTATATTAAAAAAAATATCATTATTATAAATATAAATAAGGATTAAACAATTACAAAATATTTCTCAATTTTAATTTATCAATTGTTTCTTGATCAAGTAACATTACTTAGCATGCAACATAAGAAATAACATCAGAACATAATTAATAGTGAAATAAGAATATGCGAACAGGTATGATTTCTGCAATACCAAGATTTCATGTTATGAGGCAGTTAGTAGTTAAAATTTACTAATTTAGTAGTTGCAATTAGCAATTTTAAGTCATTTTGATTTTTTATTAAAAAATATGCTAATCCGTAAATAAAAGCTATTTTAATTTTGTTAGGTATCAAATTAATTAAATGAAAAAGTTAAAGAACAAAATTAAATATTTAAAAGATAATTACAAGATTTTATTTTATTAATAAGAACGTTTTTACATCAATGACAAGATAAAACAATACAGATAACTAACAAAACATTTAAAGAACAAACAGAACACCACTTCAAATTATAATGAAACACAATTAAAATAAGTATTCTCACTTGAGAAATTTTCAAATTTTTTTTTCCAAATTTAAAGGATCATTCTGAATCAAAACTACGTGCTAGCCAGAAATTTTGACCTCATGGGTAATAAAAATTAATAAATGAAAAGAGTTATAAAAAAATATAAATTACAGTGATGTAGTTAAACAGCTATTGTTTAGAATAGTAATTAGTTTAGTCATTTTTTTCCATTGGTTCATTCAACAGTTAATTCCATTAGTTCAACAACACATAACAGCAATTTTACTTTTTATGTGTAATTTGGAACACCTTTCATAATTTAAGAACAGTTTCACCAAATAATTGTGAGCGGAATAAATAAAATATGGTTTAAAATTTATAATTGAGTACCCCTTTTATGTTAGCGATTTTTTTTTTTTTTTTTGGTTCTTATAGAAAACAAAAAATGACTTAAAAGTGTAATTTTCTAATAAAAAATTAAGAGAGAAATCACAGGAAAATTGAAGATTTTATTAATAGTAAAAAAGCTCTTAGGAGCAGACAATTCTTCACTCTAATCAAAATATTACTTGAATGGTTCTACACACCTAATGAAATAACATAATCTTACAATAATTTCTGGTACTCAAAATGAAACAAGACTACATCATTGGAATGTTCCAAATTTAAATTTTTTGATAAGTTCAATAACCATTAACTAAAAATATTATTCTCGTGGAGGTATTATAAGTCAAGATGTTTTAAATATTGATTCATGCAAACTATAAATAACCCCACATTAAAAATTGGAAAAATATAAGTTCTCAAAAAGTAGCGTAATATTTAAGGTAATACTTTCCGTAGATTTTTTTTTTAAAGTCTTACATCTTCAGATTTTGCTCCAGCTTTTTTACAGTTTTCAACTACTTTTTTTAAATTTTCTTCATTACGGCCAGTAAGACTCAATTTGCATTTTAAACTTGCAAAATGAATAGCAGTGCCAGCACCAATTCCAGAAGATGCACCTGAAATATTAATTGTAATTAATCGAATGAGAAGAAAAATAATTAGGTGATATAATAATAGCATTTTTAATTTTACTTGCATTTAATAATTTTAAATATTTTTAATTTCATTTATTCTAATTCAGAATTTTAAAATAAAACAAGAATACTTAGTGTGCTATTTAACTAAAAAGCAGTAAACAAAGCAATTTTTAAAAAAAAATTTGAATGTTTATCTTTATGCTTACAAATCTATGCGTTGACGAAATTTATAGCTAAGTTAGCGAAAAGAAATCTTATTTTGCAACTTAGTAATTAATTGAAAATAAAGTCTTGACTAACATCCTGACTTAACTAACATTTAACTTATTCTTTTTATCTTAACTTATAACTTAATATAGCAAAATTTTAACGTTGTGTGGTGCGCTGCGCTGTTGCAAAATTACAAGCCTTTGATATATGTATGTAAAGTCTTAAAACGTTTTTAACTATTCTCAATAGAAATTGTTACCTGTTATTAAAGCAACTTTGCTTGCTAGACTTTGCATATTTTCACCCATGAGTTATCCAAAAGTTTGGAGAACCGATTTATATAAATTTTCACACGTACTTCGTTTACAAAAAACCACAACAGTCGGTGAAAAAAAAAGACACGAAGACATAATTTCTATGCCAAACTCGCCAAGATTGAGTTATCGTTCTAGATACTGTACAATGCTTTGCTATGATTGGATGATATTATAAAAATTGAATTTTTTGAGGAGGAGGGGTGAAATTTCATTATATTTTGAGGTAAATAGTTATCAAGTATGTTGAAAATAAGTAATTATTGCTAGCCATTTTCTTATAAAATATTAGTGAATTTTTTGGTAAATGAGCCTGTTATGTTTTCTGAAGCTGTAACCGCAATTTTAATGTTGCTATAGTAACGAATTATCAACAAACATTGATAGCTGAAGCCAAATCTTCTTTGCGGATTGCGGATATAAATGAATTACTAAAAAAAAATTTGAGAAGATAGAAATTGAAGAAGAAAAAAGCACAGGATTTATTACGATATTAATTGAAGCATGGTAACCATTGATAGTGATACTGTTGATTTCGAAGTACTTATTGGTAAAGTAGAAGAAGCGATTGAAGCCGATAGAGTTCACAGTTTAAGAAATGATGCAAAAATACGAGCCATTAACCAGTATGGGACGACTTACGAAGATTTTGAAAATATGGTTAAAGGTGCAACTCTTAAACCATTAGATAAGAAAGAAAAAATGTTTGGCACTCCGAGACAAACTTGGAACTCCTTTGCGCATAAGGAGGAACGAGATTTAAAGAATAAAACTGTTAATGAAACTTCTAAAAAATTTAACTTACAGGTATAATAGAAATGTATAAAGATCTCGACAAATATTGAGCAACACTCTATCGAAAATCAGAATACTGAAGCAATGGAGTTGACTCAATCGTCAGCTTCTCTAATCAAAGGTAGGCCCTTTGAAATTGTGAACATTTTTATGAGGACAAAAAAACAATATTTTTTTTTTCTGCTCGCTTATAATTCATGATAATCCTAAATGTTCTTCTAACAATGTAAAAAAGGCTAAAGTGTAAGCTAATGTCAATATAAAGCTAAATGTAAAATAAGTTTGAAGCCGTAGTTTTAATTATTATTGCCTAAAATTTCATTTCAGAAGGAAAATAAATATTGCTAATAGGGGTATTTTTACGGTCCTTTTCACACCCATCAAAGATATATTAGTAGAATATATATTTAAAAAATATATAATTCTGAAATTTAACAGTTACTAACTGATTCTCTTGAAAATATGAAGAAAAAAAAGTTAAATGAAGTTGTTCCATTTCCGTTTAAGAAAATTTTTTAACATTATATTTAAATTTTCCTCGAATAAAGCTAATATTTCAATATTACGTTAATTCAGGCAGGAATGGTCACCCCACCTCAAGGATGATGGGGACATTCCCCTTTGAATTTAAAAACTCAGCTCTCCCATCAGCGCAAACAACAAAAAATACACATAATTTTTTTACTTGAACAATTTTTTAACTCTATCTCATTTATCTCAATAGATTCACTGTTAGAAATATTTTGTACAACATTATTTTCAGAAGAAAAAATAAACATTGTGAAAATATTTTTTTTTTAAAAATAGCTATGTAAAAAATGACATACAAAGTGGTAATGAACTGTTCTCTTAAAAAATTATATTAATTTTAAGGATTAATTCGATTCAGGTCGTTGAGCCCAAATTAAATGTAACTAAACGTTTATTCAAATGTAACTAGCTATTTTTTAAAAAATTTATTTATACAAGGATTAATTTGAAGTGGGCAGAAAGAAATTCTTTAAATTTATATTTTTTCAATTATATTATCTCCAACAATAATGTATCCAACAGTCAGCAATACATCAGGGCTAAAGAGAAGAAAGAAGGGCTAGTTCATTCCACTCTTAGAACTGAAGCTACGATTTCCCTCATGACGTCACGCCGCACACAGATATTATGAAAACTTTGCATCATTCTCTCTGTAAAAATAAGTTCGACTTTTTCTTAATACTATTAGCTTTCAAACTTCATGCAATTAACATATTATTTCCTTTCAAAAATATAGTTAAAAAAATTTCTTGACCAAAATATTAAATTAAATACCATTTTAAACTAACAAAAATATTTTACCAGTTGTCGTAAATAACGCTATAAATACTTTATTTTAAAATTTTCAGTTTTAACTTTTATTATTAAAAAAAATGTAATGTACATTTTTTAACTACATATTGTTCGATAACAATAATTTGAAAAGTTGGGTTAAATTTAGAATCCTGATTTTAAAATATGCTGTTAATGGCAATTTGTTTATACTTAATCATTAGGAAACAACAACCTTAAACGCTAATTACTGAAACAAAATAATTTAGGTTCGTAATAAGATTAGAAATTTTATTGTTGTTTGTATATATTTAAATTTAAAGAATATAATTAAAAAAAAAAACAAAAAAAAAAACAGAAATATTTAGAATGACTACATTAAATACTACGTTATGAAATTAGGAGAATTTTAACTATTATCTACACTTTTCATTCAAGTTTTTATTTTCTTTGACTTCCATTTTTTAATTTTTTCGTCTGCCTTTCTTTTTGAAGTAACTGGGCGGTTTCAATTTAGATGGCGAATTCTAATCAAGGCCGGATTTACGTATAAGCTAAGTAAGCTGTAGCTTGGGGCCCCGAGATGGCAAGGGCCCCCAGATCCCACTTTTTTTCTTCCTTTTATAAAGTCTTATTCGAAGCCCTATAAAGCCCATTAAATTTTTTTTTCTTATTTGCATTTTAGGATGCTTTTCAAAATCTAATCGAAGTGTTTAAAAATATAAAATAATTGTTGGCTATACACACTTTTTATGTAAATAAAAAGTAAGGTATTAATGTCTAATTTTTTATACTATTTCTAAATTCATAGCATCGAAATATTTATTTAGACATACAGAAGAAAATTAAATGAATTTGGTATACTTAGTTGAATTGCATTGTTTTATAAAAATAATTTATCTGTAATATTAATATTTAAAATAAGTGTAGAAGTCAAAGTGTGTTTTTAAAGTATGTATGTTATGCATATAAACTAATAATTTAACAATTATTTAAAAAGAAGAAGGCTCCGCCCCTTGTTCACTTTGCTCACTAACCCTCGTGGTTGCTCCTCATTAATCAGTGCAGATAACAGGAAAAACAGTTTATTTCCATTTTTCTACACAAAAATTACAATTGCCATTTACATTTTGAATATGACTAAATTTAAGCAAATCAATAAAATTTGAAAATTGGTACCTCCCTAAGAGTTATTTCTCAGTGAAGATGGATTCAAGGATAGAACATTCGCCTCCGAATTAGGTTAACCGAGTTCGAATGCCAGTGATGGCTGCTGGTCGATATGAATTCTACACCCGGCTTGCACAGACCACAGTGCTGACGTAAAATATCCTCAGTGGTTGACGGATCATGGGTTAGAGTCCCCTTGCTGTCAGACTAATCGTGGGAGGCATTCGTGGTTTTCCTCTCCATGTAACTCAAATGCGGATTGGTGCCATCAAAACGTCCACCACGAAGGCAAAATTTTCATCAAATACTTGATCCTGGAGTTCTCTTTTTTGCTGGATTGGGTTCAAAATTACAAGGCTGGGCTGTTCAATGATTGTTATAAAATAAACTAATAATTTGGCCGCAATAGCTTGGTTGGTAGGGCTATGGACTCGTGTTCGTGAGAATGGGAGTTCGAATCCTGCCGGCCGAAGAATACCCATGTATAAAATGGTTTCTGGTGCCTCTTAAATCTGTGTGGGTCACAAAGTCCAGTAAGTTCTTAACAAATCAATCCCTCTGGGTACTGACCCGGGTACTGAGTTCCCTTGTCTGCCGCATTGAGTTCAAAATTACATGGTTGCGTAGTTAAACATGGGTAGTTGTAAACTCAAAATTGAGTCAGTTTTTCAACAGCGGTCATAAAAAGAATAAAACTGATAATCAAATTGTATTTTCTTGTATTTCTTTTTTAACTCCTTGCATATTTTCGACACACCTTCGTTATTTCATGCTTCTAAGTCTATAGATTTTGAGCAACAAAGCAAAATGTAACGTAAAGAAATTTTTTTAATAATTTAATGTTAATACTCAATAAAAAATAATGACAGTTTTCCTCAGGTGTATATAAATAGAATTGAACTTATAAGGGCCCCATCTTTTTCAGTAGCTTGGGGCCCTGCCAAGCTTAAATCCGGCCCTGATTCTAATACAAGTTCTGAAACGACAAAATAAGCATATTGCTGTTTTATTCACTGCGGGATATCGTCCCTCTGATTCATTTATAAGTTCTTTGATGGCAATTTTTAATTTTCTGCAAGATGTCCCAGGCACACTTTGAAAAATGTTCTCAAATTTCTGACACACGGACATTCATGCTGCTGACGGAACAATTAATTCTTCCTTAGATAAAAGAGCACTTGGTAGACGTAGGGCAATTTTAAAATCATTCTAATCAGCAATTCAAGCAAACGATTTCTTATATCATCTTCATAATCCTTTTACAAGAAATGCTTACTACATATTCGTGCATATTTTATATTAACTGGGTCATTTTGTTTGCAACGTTGAAGCCATTCTTTACATGGTTGTTCCTTTACTTTAGGGCACACATGGAAAATTATATTTTTTTCTTTTGCATTCTTATCAGAATTTTTGCAAGTTGCAATCGCACAAACTGGCATTTCGTTAATAATTTACAATTTTTGTAATTCACTTCAAAAAACTGAGAATAATCATTATAGAAAACAACGAATGTTTTTGAATATGCCACAAAAGGGAAGGCTCCAATATTAGTTAGAGCTAGTTAGACTGAACGCTCCATACTTGAAGTAAAAGTTCAATCTTTGTGCCACCGTGACGTCACAGGCAAAAATCGGAGGTTTGGCGCGGCGAGAGTTTCTTCAAAAGAATGAACTAGCCCTTCTATTCTCCTTAGCCCTGGCAAATACCCTCTCTTTAGCCGTGATAGCTCAGGAGCGCTTGCCTCCCAATGAAGTGACCCGGGTTTGAATCCCAGCAATAGCTGGAATACCGATTTTGGACTTACTACAGTGCTGACGCAAAAATATCCTCAGTGGTATCATCATGGTTAGATCAACACCTCCTAGAAGAAGGAAGGCCTCAGCACGGATCAATTTAGTAGTCCGATGTGACGAAGTTGACTGCGCAATTGATGAAAAATAAGAAATATGTCATTACGTTCGGGGTACTAAGCTGCGCAGTGGTTGAACATACGAAATATGTCATTACGTTTGGACTACTAAAGGATATTTATGGTAACCCGTGCTGAGGCCTACTCATTTCTTGGAGGTGTTGGTTAGATCCCCTTGCTGTCAGGCTAAAAGTAGGAGGTTTTCCTCCCCATTTTACGCAAATATTGGTTATTTCCATCAAAAAATCCTCCACGAAGACAAATTTCTCACAATACTTGATTCAGGAGTTCCCTTGCCTTTTGGATTAGGATCAAAATTACAAAACGGAGTTGAACATTGGTAGTCGTAAACTCAAAATTGGGTCAGCTGTTCAACGACGGTTATGAAATAAAAATAAAATACCTTCTCTATCAGCCGTGGTGTACAGAGGATAGAGCACTCACCTTATGAGGTACTTGGGTTCGAATTCCAGCAATGGCTGATCGTTACAAATTCCGCATCCAGCTCACGCAGACTACACATCTGACGTAAAATATCCTCAGTTGTAGACAGATCATGTGTTAGAATAACCTTGACACCACGCAAACTATTTTCACGATTTTCCACTCCATGTAGCGCAAATACTGGTTAGTTCCATCAATAAGGCCTCCACGATTGCAAATTTCTCCCACTACTTGATTCACGAGTTCCCTTATCTTCTGGGTTGGTTTCAAAATTAAATTCAAATCAGTGCCGTTCCGGAGACTACACTCTATAGTTCTTTTTTTCTATATTCCTTTTTATCAGAATGTCTTAAACTGTGGGTTGCGACTCCAGGACCTGCAACGGAGATCGACAAAAGTTTTAACAATTTCGATTTTTCTTAAACTTATTATAATAATTTTACAGTTTGCAAATGGTTTTACGCTATGTATTTGAAAATAAATAAGATCAGATTATGGAAGTATATTACAATACAAGTGAAGAAACTGAAAGTTCCACTCTTCGAGTATGTTGGGATTGCACAACTCTTAAGGGGTCCCAAAACCAAAAAGATTAAGAAATCCTGCTTTTTATAGCGCGTATGGACATATTAAGTTGTAGGTGTTTCTGTTAGTTTAGTACCGCAAATGACTAAGACACGAAGCAATTTTGGGGGGTCTTGCTTTCGTCTTTGTGGTGCTTTCATTCTTTCTTTTTTTTTTTTTTTTATTAAGAAAGATAAACTAATATATTTTAAAGAAGTTGCCAGGGATTTGTAGCATCTATGAGGATTTCCATATTAATTTCAGCATATAAATTCTAATGAAATAAAAATTCAAGTTAGTGCATTTGATTACAGCATTCAAAAAGAATTAAAAAAAAAAAATATGCAATTCTACAGTTTCAAAACTTTTACCAACCTGTAATAAATACAAAAAAAAGTTTATTTGGAAACTTATTAGTTAGATACAGAATAAAGCATTTAATGTCGTAAAAATAAAAAAAATATATATATATATATAAATATTGTGCATAGTGTACTAATGATGGCGTTGTTTTATTACTTTGTTTTAATTCTTGATTAAATTTTTCATTAAAGATAGCGTTTAACAAAAAATCGTTTACGATTTCTACTCATGGTTACTTTGATAATCATGGTTGAAAGTTTTTTTTTTATCATTGTTTAATTCAATAATGTATCCAATGAGATTAAGAAGAAACCTTGTATTTAGTGTATTCAGATTGATACTGTTTTTGATAACACGCTTTTAGATTAGAAAAAAAAAATCTCCATAAATTTATCTCTTCAGTGATCTAATATTTCTTTTGTTGTAGTGATTACATAGTTATCTTTATGTCATTTTCAATAACTACGTTATCAAATCCTTTGACAACCCCAGCCTTAGGGAAAGCGCAGGACTTTGTCCTGCACATATTTAAGCGATTAAAATGTGTCACGTGATATTATGTTTATGTGAATGGCAAAATGCTAGTCTGAAAAATTACTAACAAAGATCAGATAAAAGAAAATCCATAGATTATTTAATTGATAAAATTAGATAGATATTTCTGGTTCAAATGTCCCGACTTATATTTTTAAATGTATGTATTGCAAAAATTTGAACGCTAGCCGCTAGCCGACGTAACACAAATAGGTTTATAACCCTTTTAATTTTTTTAAAACTCATTTGTTTCGCTTAATTCAATCGTTTTCACCAAATATCCTATATTGCCATAGTGAACGTAAGAAGTTGTTTTATTGGCAAATTAAAATCTTTAATTGATAAAGTTTAATTTTAAATATATTCTTAGGCAAAAATGCACTAATTTTTGTTTTTAAATTAATTAATTAAAACGGGATCGTTGACTGCCATACCACAAATTATAGGAATGCACTTTTTTTTAATTTATCCATTTTAAAAAATCGTAAGCACCGCCAGTTTTGGGTGTTTATATTTCCGTTATATTAGATGTATAGAAAAATGTATATGCAGTACGATATAATAAAAAAAATTAATACTCGTTAATTAGTTTGAGAATTGTAAACAGTTAAACTTGCTACGTAAAAACACCATGTGGGCCACGCTGCAGGTCATAGAAATGTAACTATAGAATTGGACTGAAAGAATTCATTCGTAAACTTTATTGGAATTTTTTTCAAAATTCTACTTTGTTCGAAAATTATTACAATTTTAATAAATTTTTTTTTTTTTTTTTTTTTTTGCTTTAAATAATGATGTAATTCCATAATGCGAAGAAGAAAAAAAACAACCTGAAATTGCATCTATCTGTTAACAGATTTCCTAGCGTTTTATTAATGATATTAGGTTGTAGTTAAGTATAAATTTGTAGTTAAGTAATAGTGATAAATTTGTAGTTAAGTAATAGTGATAAATTTGTAGTTAAGTATTTTGCAATAATGTAATAGTAATAAAAAAGTTTATTAAAATTTTAATATAATTTGTATTTGTAACATAAATACATAAAATTGTTATATCACTCACAAGAGCGTATACTCGATTTGCCACTTTCTACATATATGTCATTTCATGTATACCTTCAATGTTTCCTGTTAATTTATTGAAGTTTTTTTTAAAACAAATTTAAAAATTATAATTCCATTGTTACCAATAGAAAAAATTTAAAATAAAAATATGTTTTACTTCATGTTCTTTCTATGTAACGTAAGTCACAATTTATATATTTATTCTAAACAAAACATTTATAATTTCCATCATTTTTTCTTAGGTGCATATAAATGCTATTAAAAACATAATTTTTTAACAAAAATTATTAAATGTTAATCAATAAAAAAGTTTAAAAATAAGAAAATCTATCAAAATGCAATGTCAGTCACAATGGAATTGCCCATATTTATTGTTTTAGCAAAAATGAATCTCTCTCGAGATCTTCATTTTATAGGTTCGCACTTAATGCCGAAAGAAACGGGGGGGAAAAATATATATATATATAATAAGAAAATTGATAATAATAAGAGTAAAAAATTAGATGTTGCCAGATATCTTAACATTTGCATCGAAATTTTTTAAAATAAAAAAGGTTTAAGAAAAATAATAACTATTTCCAGTTTTTTTTTTTTTTAACCTTCGTTGAACAGCCGACGCAATTTTAGGTTTACGACTACTAATGTTCAACGCCGTAGCCTTGTAATTTTGAAACCAATCCAGAACTCAAGGCAACTTCTGGGTCGAGTATTGGGAGAAATTTGCCTTCGTGGAGGACTTTTTGATGCAACTAACCTGCATTTTCGTTACATGATGAGGAAAACCACGAAAACATCCCGCGGTTAGCCTGGCGGGACTCTAACCATGATCCGTCTACCACTGAGGATATTTTACTTCAGCACTGTGGTCGGTGCAAGAGTTCGTATCGATTATATGCAAAAAGGTTATCATTATACGTATTTTGGTGACAAAAAAGATTTCTTCTAATTTACTACTTATTTTCGTGTCGCACTTTCAGTAATTTAAATATTCTTTTCCCAAGTACAGTTGATTATTTTTTTAAAATCTAGTTATCCGTTCATCACGTTGAACAAAATTTGTTTATATTTATTTATATTACAACTTTACAAACAAACTTTATAATAACACTTTATTATAAACTTTATGAATAAAATTATTATTTTTTATCTGCTTATACGAATAAAAAAAATTATGAACGACCAACCGAGATAGGTGATAGCAGAGATTCTTAATTAAAAAAAAAAAAAAAAAAAAAAAAAAGGAATAGCTCATTTGTCCTTTGTTTTCCTTCATTGATTTACTACGCAAAATACATAATCATGGTTACGTAAACGTTTGCCATAGCTAGCGTACGAACTATGAAGTTAAAGGACATGAATTATGTTTTAAAAAAAAAAAAATTTTAATATACGCAGAAGATAATAACGCACAAATTCAATGAAGCAGGGTGGGCGAATAGCAGTTAAGGTAGGACACAAATCAAAAACAATTTTTAAGTAAAAATCTTAAAAAGTGATGATTCTCTAAGAAGTGACACTTTTTAAGATAAAATCATATAAAGTTGTTATTAATGAAAATATAACATTTCCATAAAATACATAGATTTTAAAGGAATAAAAGAAATTTGGCTTCGATGAAATGACTAAAATATCTTGAAGACTTTAGTAGTCTTGCAAATATTACATAAGCACGTTTGTGGCAAATTTGTATTTTCCCTTAGCTAAAATAAACAAATAATAAACCTTATTGCATGTGCTTATATGAGAACGTTTAACACCCTCATATAATTTTTTTGTTACTATAATTGTGAATTAAAGTTACTTATTAATGTTAAACCATTTATAAAAAATTTTGAAACTCTTTCAAGAAACTTATTCTTTTATTTTAAATATTATTGTTTTTTAATTATTATTCCTTAAAGAAAATTAAAATAATGGCATTTTAGGCTCTTACATAAGCATTATTCATGTCCCTCTTGTTCGGAAAATGCATCTCAAAAACCCCTCCTTCCTTTAAGTAGTTACATAATATTTGAACGGTTCCTTACATCGTTTAAATAACCTTTTAAAAATATGGTTAAAAGAAAATCGTGTTTTAAATTTAAAGAAAAGAAACCATTTAAACTTGAATTGTTATAGAAAAAAAAAATCTAGCTATAATATTTTGCTGCATTATTTGATGAAAGTCTCATTCCTTCACTACATCTTAAATTTATTAGCTCAATATTTTTTGGGTCCAAACTTCAACTAATAAGGAGAATTTTGTAGAAGTAATCAAATTTTTTTTAAAAAAAACGATGATTTTCTTTCTAAAACTAAGGCGTATTCTTACGGCGCATTTTATTTTAGAAACTTGCAAACGTACATTGAATCTTATCACTTGGGTTATAAATACAGCGCTGTGAAAACGTGTTTGTGATTGAATAAAGAACGAAACTTGTTAACTTCAAAAATAAAAATGATAAATTTGCAATATCTTCAAATTCAACGATAAGATAAACTAGAAAAGTGCGAAAAAAGTAAAAATATTTAAAAACATGCGTGGAAACAAATTCAGTAAAAATTTGAAAACTTTTTTTTTTTAAATGTATGCGTATACGCATAAATTTAAAACAAATAAAATGTGAAACATACAATAAATTGAGGCTACAAGAATTGTCATAGCTTCGTAAAATATTAAAAATTTGGTACAATATTGGAGAGGCAGTTGCTTTTCCGAAAATTTTATGGGGAAAAAAAATAGTTTATTAATTAAACGTTTTATTTATTTTGTAGCAAAAACTAAACTCACACGCAACAACGCATTACGATTTGTCTAGGACACGCTGAACATAGGATATTGAATATGATTTTCAGATTCTTATAACTTAATCTATAAATATTCCACAAAATAGCGTTTTTTGATGAAGGATAAAAGCTTCGATCATCGACTTTTGAAATAAGGATCGGTGAAGATTTTTACACTTTTTATTAACTGAAAATCTATTACAGTACGCATTCCCAGGGATGGAACAGCAGCATAATAATTTTGGAGCAGAAAAAGCGTGTTTTGGAGCAAGTAAGTTTGCTTTTTCTAGCAGACTGGAGCAAATAGTCTAAGTATTCAGAGAAGCACAGTGCTTGTAAAATTAGACTTTTGAGCATATATGATAACAATTTCTATCATTTTTAGACTTTTGAGCATATTTGAGCACATATGATAACAATTTCTATCATTTTTAGACTTTTGAGCATATTTGAGCACATATGATAACAATTTCTATCATTTTTAGACTTTTGAGCATATTTGAGCACATATAATAACAATTTCTATCATTTTTAATAGAGCTTGGAAAAAAATGCATTATTAAATGAAAAATATGTAATTTTTTGGTTTTTGGAGCAAATAGTTAAAGTATTCAGAGAAGCATAATGCTTGTAAAATAATATTTTTGAGCATATCAACTGCCTCCATCAATCGTGATTTGTCAGATTTCGACAATTTTTGTTTTCATTTGTTAAAAAATCAAATTGCAACCTATAATATGCAAACTTTTTAATCTTCACCTTTGATAAGGAATAAGGAGTAAAAAAAGTTTTTTATTATGGGTGGTATTTAAGAAATACAATGTATATAAAAATATGAGAAAAATCCTTACAAATAAAATTCCAGAGAACTCATACAAATCTAAAAAAACCAACTTTTCAATGATTAAGGGGTCAAAGTATCCTCGTAAAAATTATTATTCTTTTAAATAAAATTAAGCGTATAGCACCTTTTCAGTTGCATGACATGCTAACTTTCATGAAAAATCAATTAATTTTCAAAAATTAGTAATACAACTTAAATTTTTTTTTAAATTCAAAAAATGTATTAAATTTTCCCAATTTTTTTTAATTTTTAAAACTGAGAGGTACTGCAATATTTTTCGTAAAAAAATTTTTAAAAAATTTTTCCCCCTCCCCTATTGGAAAAAAATCGTAAAACCAGTATCAAAAACCAGTAAAAATGATACCAGAACCAGTATGACCATACTGGAAATTTAAAACCTGGTATAATACCATACTGGAAATTTTAAAACCAGTATGGCACCATACTGGAAATTTCAGAACCAGTATAGCACACCATACTGGAAATTTTAAAACCAGTATAACACCATACGGAAAATTTTAAAACCAGTATAGTGCCATACTGGAAAGTGTAAAACCAGTATGGCACTATATCAGAAATTTAACCAGTATGGATCATACTGGAAATTTTGATACCAGATATAAAATCGCACTGGAAATTTTGATACCAGTTTTCAAACATACTGGGAGATTTAAAGTAGTTTTAAAATATAGCTTCATTCTTAGTAAGTACATATTGTTCTGAAAATCTAACGGTTTTGACATTTTCAAACTTCGTTTATTTTATTTATTTATTTTTACTTCTTTCAAATAATTAATTTCTTAGATTTGTATAAGAATTCTTAACGTATATATCAAAGGCGGTTATAGCGTACATTTTCTATGTACATTAATTAAAAAAATACATATTTAAAAATATTAAAATCATTTTATAATTTTGAAGAAAAGGAAGTTTTTGAGTAAGATTTTTACACATTTTAATTATTTTAAATTCTGCTTAAAATCATTTAAATGTAAGTAATTTTCTAATAAAAGTAATTTAATACTAATAGATTGTGTTTTTATACGTTTATTATTTATTTACTTATTTATTTTTTGATTTACAAAATTTATTTTATTCAAAGTCATGATGACATATTATTTAATTGTATCACTTTAAATTTTATTATAGATTGTTTTTATTTATTTATTATATTTGAATTTATTCTAGAACAATGTTACTCCCAACCGAAACTAATTTATCAATTCGCGAAATAAATTAATTAGTTTAGGTTTCAAACAACTTCGCAGCAAAAGAAATATTTTTACATAAATTAAAAATTTATATAAAATCTCAAATTTTTTCCTTCAAACATAAACCTCTCCTTCATAAATTTATAAATTTCAGTCCGTTTTAGAAATTTGTAATTAATAAATTTAAATCATAAAACAAAATAAACTTTTTTTGAATGAAATAAATAAACTTTTTTTGAATGAAATAAATAAATTTGTTTTATAACTATATAGTTAATTCAATTCTAAATTCTGCAGTAAATCTGCGCATTCATTTGCTTATATATCAATTATAACATTTTTTATAGTTCCCTATATGCAAAATTAAAAAAAATAAAATATTAAAAAAAAATATCGAATGCAAATATAATAAACAATATAATAAGCAGCTATACAAATTTTAATTTTCAAAATCCTTATTTTACGCACAATTTTATTTTACGCTGATTGTGAAAAAAATTACCTTTAAATTCTATCTTCTGAAGAAAGAAAATCCACATAATATGTATTTTATAATATCCATGGGATTCTAGTAACATGCAATCAAGAAAGCATGCTTGTAAAAAAAATTTCGTTTTTGCTGAAAATAATACAGATAGAGAAATGAATTTTTTTCAGTGTGTTTGGAATTGTTTGAAAATTTAATGTAAGAAATAAATTATTTCTCAATACTATTGCCTATATTAGACGCCTTAAAATTAAATTATGAACTTTAATAATTAATTTAAATGTCATGAAAAATAATTTACGACTTCATAAGATACACTATACTATGTATCTGTGTAAGAACGTATCATGCTATAGGAAGCATGAATAAACAGTTTTATTAAAATTGATTTACCCAAACAATTTAAATGACAATGACTTTAATTCGTATTTTTATTATTATCATTAAAATGCACAGGCAATTTTCTGCATTCAAGTAAATTATTTATGAAATTTAAATCAGATAATACAAGATTAATAATAATTAAGAGTAAATAAGCTTCAAGTGTGTGTGTGCCAATAGACATTGTTAATGAATTTTTCTTTCTTTTAGAAATAAAACTAAACTGTTTATTTTAGAAGTTTTTTAAATTATAAGTTGCAGATCTATAATGACATCGGAAATTTATTTTCGAGAATAGTTTTATATTTGGTCCGAAACAAATAATATTTAAATTGGGCTTATTTCACCGTAAATTTTACAAAATTATGAATGTTTTGTTAATCTTATCTTAGTATAATCACTAACAATGAATAAACAGTACCCAAAACATTGTAATTTTAAAATACTTCTTTTTTACGTAAGAAAGAAATTACGTTAGCCTCCAATCGTAAGATTTCAAGTAGTTGCGCATGCGCACTCAAACGCTAACGTAGTGGAGTATTTTAACTTCAACCACAAAATCAAAACAATAATTTACAATGGACGTAAACTATCTCTTCAAAGCTGTGATATACGATTCAAAATGCTTTACTCAACATAAAACTGTGGTTCTATGAGCAGACAAATTTGGTAGATTATAAATCTTGATGAATTCAGCGATAAAGAATGCAGCTTATTGCTATTAATAATATTTTTTTAAAATGTTGTTGATTTTTTATTGATTATTTAAATTTTTAACTAAATTAATTGTATAGTTAAAATATAAATATAAATTTAAAATAGCGAAATTATATTTAGTTTCGTATGACAATCAAAAATATTCTGCACATTTAATATGTTGTACAGTTAAAGATATTTGAATTAATAAGTTAACTTTATAATTGAATCATGTTACTTCATTTTAATTTTTCTCCTGTGAAAATTAACAACATAAAGTGAGTTTTGTATTTAAGTCATAGACTGATAGAGCGATTGCTTTATAATGCACAACATTCTTGCCTTGGGTACTAATTTTATTGAAAATTCACAAATAGTCAGAGAAGGAGCTTAACGAAAAAATCTATCAGTTTTATTTACTTATATTTTGTTTACATAATCTGTTGGCTATAACAAAACGATTGTTATTCGCTTGTCGGTCCGACCACAGCACAGTGAGGTTTTTAACGAAACTATTATAAAATGATTATTAAAAAAACACATGCAAGTGAGAGGAAATTTAATAGCAATCAATTAGAAATGTTGTCTTTCTTCACTCTAATAAAATATTTTAAATTAGTTAAATTTAAAAAACAACTGCTATCAATCAATTACACTGATACAGACCAAATTTTAAATTAATAGTTAAAATAACTTAACAACTTAAGTAGTATTTTTTATAGTGTTCAGGATCATTGATGCATGTGGGCGAATTTCAGGAATCATTAACCTATATGTCTTCCAACTTTTCTTATAAATATATAATATAATAAGCGAAAATTAATTCTAATAAAATTACAGAAATAGCTATGCATTACTAACTTTAAGATACGTACAGTTTTGATCGCGAGTAACTTGCTTTTGGCTTTCATTTCTTACTTCAATCCTACATTTGACAACTTTTCATGAGTGCGCTTAGAGTGTTTAACATACTTTTTATTTTATTTTTTCAATATGTATTCTGTTTAAAAAAAACTGAAAATCACTAAAAACATAATTTAGTAGCTCATCTGTACTATCATATTTTCTTGAATGATATTTTTCGTGAATATTACGTTTGCAAACACTTAAATTTTGTCGCCAAATTTTGGCACGTCAAACCGTAACTATCGAAAATTGAAGAAAAAAAAGTTATACAATCCAATTCTGCGAGTCACAAGTTAAACTAATGATACAAGTTTGTTCTACTTTAAATAAGCTTTTTGGAATATCACTAACATAAAACTCGCAGAATTGGATTGTATACCTTTTTTTTCTCTTCAATTTTCGATGGTTACGGTTTGAAGTTTGAAGACTTATAGGTTAATGATTCCTGAGATTCGCCCATGTACATAAATAATTTAATATTATTTTAAGAAGTTTTATATTGTTCAGTTATGATTTTAAAGAAGGATTAGAAATGTTTTAATACACTAAGCTAATGCATTAAAATATGTTGTTTTACACATATAAAACAATATATTATACTTAACTAAAACCGGTTATTAATTATCATTTTAACAGTGTACTCCACTATTCAATATTACTACTACTTTTTTTTTCTTTTATCTATTTCCCTTGCTTTTTATTTAAACAAAATATAGGAATACAGAAAGCATCACCATGTAAAGTAATGTAAAAAGTTATTAAAATAAAGGTTATTAAATTATGGAGAAACTATTAGCTTGTTAAACTGACTAACTTTGAGCAACCTTTTTTATTTTTCAATTTATTCTAAACTGGCTTTAATTATATTCAAAATAATGATTCAGAATTTAGCTTTAAAAACAGAGTGCGCAGCCAAATTTTTCAACAAAAAATAAGCACCTTTTAAGCACTCAAAAAATATTTTTAAGCACTTTAAAAATATATAATAATTAGACAGGTTTGGCAAGTTTTTGACAATTGACGGTTTTAACCGTCATTTTAAAAAAACCTCTTGACAGTTGTCAAAAACCCAAAATGTTGGCGTAAGGATAATTATTAGCTAATGAATATTTTTAAATTAACATACATGTACAATTACAAGTGTTCCATCAGTCATGCTATCGAATTATTTTAACATATAACTCTTTGTTTTAAAAAATTATTGTCAAAAACGTTATTTTTGTTGTGTATAATTAAATAATTATAAATAAAAAAATTTTACATTGTGATTTTTGAAATCCCTTAATTTGTTTAATTATTGAAAAAAATACAAAATAATTATCTTATAGAAGAAAAAAAAACACTTAACAATCATCTTATTCTTTATATGTAAAATCAATTTTCATTTACATATATTTTTACTCCTCTTTCCCCCCAAAGCAAGCGATTACAAGAAAATAGTTTTTAAGCTCTCTGTATTCCAATTATTTTTTTAGCTTTATATATATAAGACCGAAATTTTGATTGATGCTCAATTGTATAGATTAGAATGTTGACCTATTAAACTATTATAACATAATAAAATAACAGATAATTAGAAAATTTATTTTAATAACTGTACTAAATATTGATAGTAAACTAAACTAAACCCTTGAATTGATTGTTTTAAAAAATTATTCACTCATTTAAAGAAAAATTTATATTTTTTGTAAATTATAATTAGTTTATTTATACGGGAATATATTATATTCATGATTTACTGGAGATATTCATGAACAGGAGTGAAGAAAATTCTCAGTCCCTAATATTTCCTCAGAATATATATTTTTTTAATCGAAATTTCCTCGAAAATTTTAACATTTCTCTTTCTTTTAGTGCAATGACTTTTTAAAAATGTTTTTGGAAAGTAAAGTTTATCTAAGAAAAGAAATTAGATTTGACACAACTCTTGAATAAACGAGCATAGCTTAAAAATTATCAGAAATCATAATATAATGAAATAGTTATAATTTATTAAATTAAAAGTCCCATCCAGAAACTTAAGGAAATCAAAATAATACCCTGAGGATGATTCGGATCATCCTCAGGGATGTTTCCCAGACCGTCGCCAATAGCCCATTGTGCAGCTCCAGTGCGACGTAAATTAACTACATCTACATCATCAAAATAATACATACATAAATTGACATTTAATGTTTTTTAACAAGGAAAAATTTGCAAAAGCATCTTTTTATAATAGAAAATTTTGTAAAAATTTTTTAGACCGAAAAGTTTTAATTGGCTAGCTGCTGAATTTCCCTCAAAACCTTGTTCACATGATTAGACATATTCAGCTAACCTACGCATTAATAATAACAAACATTAAGAATCAAAATTTTTGCTTATAAGTTAAGATGGGCTCACCCCATTGTATGTCTATCCATGAAAGATTGTAGCGTCAGAATGTACGTGGATTACACATTGCTAAACAGCTTCACCGTTAGAGTTACCGATGCCTATCATATGCCAGAAATCTTTTGTTTGAAAAGGTAAATTATATCAGTGTATTAGACTTGACAAAAGGGGACTGACAAATCTCTATGAAAGAGGAAGTTAAGTATCTTTCTGCTTCTGTAACTCAATTCTACCCTTCGATTTGAAAAGCGCTGGGAGTACTTTGCTGTCGATCATATATCGACGATGTTGCAATATTCTCCGACTCTTGGGATGATCACCTTTATTATATTGACTAAGTGTTCAGAACCTTGAATGAAGTAAGGCTGAAAGCGAATCTTAAAAAATAGACTTAGGTTAAAAAAACCTCTAATTTTTAGGTCATATTATCGGATCCGGATATTCCCCTCGATCCCTGAAAGTTTGTGGCAATACATAAATTAAGCCGACGAAGGAAGTAAAAAGTTTCACTTTTCAGATATGTTAACCTTTGACCAACTTTACCAAGAATGAACACAAAAAAGAAATGCCAAAGCTTGCCCTTAAAAAAATCAAGAATTTAATAATTTGTAATTTTAGGTAAATGACAGTGCCAACATATTTGTTATTAAATGCAAATTATGTAAAAAAAAGTTTAGAGAGTTTACATAATATTGTCTTAAGCTTTTGGTGGTTTAAATAATAAGTAGTAAGATAACCAAGTGAAGGAACAGTTATTACCAGTGAGAACACTTAATGTTGAGAATTTTTTATTCTCTTTAGGAATTTATAGGTCATACAAATGTTTAAAAACAAGATTTTTCTTGGAATTATAACCACAGTTAACGTGGAAAATTTTACTTTTTTTTTCAGCCATGAAATGGAAAGTAAAATGGGGTTCAATACAGAATAAATAAATGTTTTTAATTTTCTTCCTCACAGTTTAATAGTCGATTCTAAATCATTTATGTTTATAACTGTGAAATCCAATGATGTTTTATTATTATATTATCGCGTTTTTGTTTTATCTTTTTATCCATATTTTTTTTTTTTTTTCTTCTCTTCATTAATACTTTCTTGCTTTAACTTTTTTTCCCCAGCGCTTTCAAATTTCGCCCTTTTTTTTGAAATTAATGCAAAAGGTAATTTATTTCTTTTGATCTTCCTCTTCCCAATATTTGGCCAATGTAAATATACCTTCGAAATTTCCTCTGATTTTCCAGTACCATTTCTAACTGGATAATTGATGGGGAAAAGGTGCTTCGAAGTTTGAGGAAAATCCATCTCTCATTGACTTATATCTTAATCTAGTGGGTCTTCAGTAGTACTTATCATTTTCAGACTAAGATTACTAATGGAACGAATTGTTTTTGCAACTAACAATGCCCCAAGAGAACTTCTCAAAATCAGTTTTCAAGATACATTTATTATCAATGCTAGTTGTTTCAGCACCAAAGTTTGACTTAACCAAATGTTCTTTTTGTAATTAATTCTTCCATATTGAGAAAAGCACAGGCTATTGAAAATTTGGGAGATTAGACTCTTCTGTTAATGTTCCTTTAAAAATTTGCATATCTTGAGAGATTTCATTCTCAAGCTTCTGAAGAAATACTGCCAATGAAATATATAGCAGGAACTGATTCTGTAATACCTCGAAGAATTATTCAGTAAGGAAAAACTATTAATGGGGGTACTTTTTTTCCACTAGCTGAAATGTTGGTCAAAACTGTTGTTCTTTCTTTTTCATTCCTAGAAACTATAGAAATATAAATCCTTATAATTTTTAGGGCGAAAGAGCTCCCGTTAAGAGCAGTATTCAACTCCTGTATCGTTCGCATTGTAGATGCGATCACATTCTAAAAAGATGGCAAGGTCCTTAAGATTCTTCTAAAATTCTTTAAACCACTCTCGAATATTATTATCTGAAAGGAAAGTTTTGCGTTTTGAAAATATCTTCGCATTGCACTGAGTTATCAGTGGATGTCGACTTAAAAAAAGCTTCGACCATTTTTCACCTGGATAGCTGTCTTTAAATAGATGTTTCCGTCATAACGTTAAAGACCACATTAGGATAACAATTTAGCTAATTATTGGCACAAAAGCCAGCAAAGAAATGCTCTTGCTCTATTCAAGTTTTTATTATATTTATTTAGTTTTCGATTAGGAAACATAGTTTATTAAGCTGTCTAACGTATAATGGAACTAACCACTACATTTATAAAGATAAATTATAACTAAATTATTATTATAATTCTTTCCATAAATTTAGCAATTAAATTAGCATTTTGAAATGAAATTATTTATACAACATTTAACAGAATTTTGGGTGTCCTTTATATCGCAGAATTACTTATTATCTTTCTTAGTGCCATGTAAGCTCATATTTCACACCTATTGTTCATTCACTGGAAACCTATTTCCAGTGAAGGAACATTTTCTTAACCGATTAGAAGTTGTTTTTTTGTATTTTTAACATAATTTTGATGTATAATATGACTAAAGGTACAAGAAAATGAAATTTTTTCTTTTATTTTCATTAACTTAGAAAAATCTCAGTAAAGGAACACTCGTTCATTCATTGGTTTTTCACGGTTTGGTAATCCAGTTAATAAACACTTCCTAATTTCAGTATTTGCTTATGCTATGATGCTTAAAATAAATAAAACACAACTTCAATAACCACATTTTGAATTCTTTTTTTTTTCACAGTGAAAAAAATAGAACTATTATATGCAATTAATTGCATTGTAAACGGATAAAAACAAACACTGACCTTATAATTTTGTCATAGAAACAAGGTGCTAAACAGTTACTAAAAAATTCAAAAAAATTTCCAGAAGACCATATGACCAGGCAACCCAATGCATTGTTCGATGACTTCCTATTGTTAGGCAGTAAGCTGCTGTTACCAATCAATCGAGGTAAAAACGTTTAAAATCTTAATTTTAAAAAATATTTGTAAAATGTTCCTTCACTAGTTGCTTTACCCTGTCTATATTTTTCTCTTTTTTATTTCAGTTAGACACTTTGTCTTCTTTTTAAGCCAGATGTTTCTCCAAAGGACGGAGGAGTGAAATTTGGAGTTATAGAAATAAATAAAACAGAACAATTATATCCCCCCCCCTCCAAAGGGAAAAATGAGCAAGAACGTTTACTTTTTTTGATTGTTCAACGATTGTTAAGAACGTTTCATAGGTTGTGCTTGTACAGAGATACTATGTTCATGATTTTTACTTTATGTATTTATTTTTGTTATTTTCAATTTGCTGTGATACGAAAAAGGTATCTTCAATGATCCATTTTAAGCTAAACACAGCAAATCAGCATTGAATCGGTCGAAGAAAAAAAAAGGCATGTTTATTCAGATAAAGTACTTTTTTGTGTGTGTCTGAGTTCATAACTTAAAATATCGTCTGCATTAATTAATTAGTATATTTGAGGTCACCCTCTCAAACCATTAAGATTGAGTCCTAGTACGTGAAGATTCGATCATTACCTCATAAGTTATTCAGGGTGGCCAGTTCATTTTTTTGCGCAGAGTACACAATTTTGTAATATTATTTAAGGAAGATAAAATTTAAATACTGACTTAGTGTGATAAATTATATAAAATACAGTTGAAATATATAAAATACAATTTTATTTGTACACTTTTTACAATGGCATATAAGTGGCAAGTAATTTAATTACATACTTACATTTAAAGATTTTTTTAAAAAAAATATTAGTGAAACAAAAATATTTTAAATAAAATATAGAATCTGTAAAAGAAAAAGAGCTATTCAACAGCACTTAAACAAAATATATACAATAAATAAAAAGGTGAATTATGAATAATCCTAACAATGACACAGATAAGAGTATGCATTTATTTAAAATATGCGACAGGGATAATTTAAAGTGGAAAAAAAATCTTCCAAATAAATACTTTTAAAGGACGTGAAAATTTTTATAAGAAATTTTATGTACAAAAACACATATTTTATACAATACTGCAATTGAAAAGTAACATTTCAAATTAATAAATAAGTAAAGATAATAATAAAGAGATACTCAAAGTCAGCTTGTTTGGAGAGCTTGTGACTAGCTCAATGACAGATTTTGCATAAGTTAGAACATAATTACTAGAATTTCCCAACGAGTATCATTTTATTTTCTTTGAGAATGCTCTTTTTGCATGCTTTATTCCTAAAAACATTATTAACAAACCAGGCAATTGTATCTTTTAAAAGCTAATAATAAGATAACTATAAATTAAAATTTGGCAACAAAATAGGGAAAATGAAAAATTTTAAATATTGATGAACAAAGATAATTTAGAGGATAAAAAAAAAGATAAAAAAAAAACAAAAAACAAGCTGATAATAGACATTGTTGTAAAATTAGAAGAATTCAACAATTTGAAAAACAAAACTTGGCTTCTTCATCTATAACTTTAAGGAGTGACCAGGATACCATCAAGATATGTGGGAGCAACCAGGATACCACCAAGAGCTATGGGTGTGACCAGATTACCATCATGAGCTATGAGAGTGACCAGGATACTATCAAGAACTATGGAAGTGATCAGGATACCATCAAGAATGAAAACTCCATTTAGAGAATTAAGGCCAGAAACTTTTAATTTTGATGAGCTCCACAAGACTGGAGATATTAAACTATAATGGGCTGGAAGTTGAGGAAATGAACTGTGTAGTAGATCTCTTTACAGCTCCATAGCAAGAATGAAGATTCAAGCTTATCTAGAAAGGTAAACTGTAAAAGGGCAATAAAAAAAATAAAAAAAAGCGGCATAAATGCCTAAAAAAAAGGGAGGTGAAAAAGGAACTTTTATTGGTGGATAATCCAGAAATCCCTGCCATGCTAATAGAAAAGTGTATTAAGTCTTAAGACTGAAAACATAACAGGTTTAAAACCTCATTGAAGAAAAGTTTATTATAATCATTAGAAGCGAGAAAGGAATTATTTTTTAATTATTGTAATATTTTTGCAATAATTATTCTCTTCGACGGTTGGCTTCCAAAAATATTTCCATTATTCTACGAGTAAAATTTCTTTCCAGACAAAACTTCCAAGATTTTTAGGGCACTCTAGACAGTTCATTATACTTCAAGGGAAATGAGAAAAATCAGCAGTATACAAAAGAAAGTCAAGGCATCTTTGAGTAACTAAGCATCTTTGAAATTATGCAGATTAACACAGTTCATTGCAGAAGAAGCAGGGTTCATCTCCTTTGTTGTTATTTCTTTTATAACTTTTCTTCTTATGGGATAACACATTCTTTTATTGATTAATTTTATTTCTTTGTTTCCTAAATGATATATTTAACTTTTAACCTTCTACTTAATGTAGTGTACGGATATACTTATTATTTCCTTTTCTTTGGAAAACTAATAATTTTTCTTATCTTCACTATTTTCTTCTTAATCCGTTGTTTAATACGGTTCAACGAACAGTCTATTTTCATTGTAACAATTTCGTATTTCTTTGCTTTCTACATTTCTAGACCCGATAAAACAGCTTTTTGACCTTCTTAACTAGCCTAAATGATAGAATATTTTTAGCTGCTCAGCTACAAGTAATATACTTATAATTTCCTTTTTCTTGAGAAATTTTTCTTTTCACTGTTTTCTTCTTAATCTATTCCTTAACACGGTTCAATGAACAGTCTATTTTCATTGTAACAATTTCGTATTTCTTTGCTTTCTACATTTCCAGACCCGATAAAACAGCTTTTTAATATTCTTTATTAGCCAAAATAATAGGGTATTTTTTAGCTGCACAGCTACTGGGAAATCTTACTGGCTATAAATCTTCAGGCTAACACTGATCTGAACTTATTATTTTCCTTTATATAACCAATATTCCAATTTAAAGTAAGGAATTTGACGACAATTTGTATCATTTATCAAGTTCGTATGCGTTGTGCATCCCAACTAGATAACATCAAAAGTCACAAGAAAGATAAGGATATTATCAAAGATCTTAAAGTCTATGATTTTCACCATAAAAAAAAAATGATGTTTTCTATGTGATATTAGCAAAGAAAATAATTAAGTTTAATGAGAGATTTAAACCTGTCTAGATTCAGTCTCACACTTTCTATACAAGGCAGGGATTAGTAAGTTGTAGCAGTGTTAGAAGTTTGCCAATGCACCCATTGAATCTTTGCAGTTGATTACATCAGCATCCACAAAAACTAGGTTAGCCTTTGTTAAAAATGCCAAACACTCCTCAGAATCAGGAAATGCTAAGGCAGTTTGAATATACGCTACCGGTAAGTTTGGACGAAATCTATGAAAAATAGGACATAAAAGTTAATAAAATAAAATTGAAACTAGCAGAAATATCCTCTGCTTAGTTTCAAATAAAGGAACATACAAGATAATAATAAAGCATTTAACTAAAAATTAAATTTAATAAAGACAAAATAATACTTTACCAAAATAATGCACCTGTAAACTAAAACAAAGATTATTAGTATTATTCAATGATTTTGTAAGCATACAATTTTGCCCAAAATATCTAATAATTTTTTAAATTTTAAATACAAAATTGCAGTTTACAAAACCATTAACATAATTAAATCATAAAAAAGTACTTTAGCGTTTGAGATGTTCACACCGATAAATTTGATGCTTTGATGATTAAGTTCAGTACATGATGTTAGTTCAGGACTTTTAATGGATCTGGCAGTTTAAAGTGGGTTCTGAGGCCAAACATTTATTTTACCATTACTTAGGATTTCGTAGTAAATTTAATTATTTCTATTTGTTAATGTTTTTTTAAGATAGTTTGTGGCATGAGATTTTACCCCTCTTTTATGCACGCTTCAGATGTAGTTAGTGGCAGTCAGCATAGGTTTTGACTAAAGTGTTCCCTTCACTGCCCATCAGCAGATAGATCACAATTCTTAATATCATTTAGGAGAATTAAATCATGTGAAGCAGGGTTCCCACAGTCTGGAATCTTTTTTAAAGTGGTAACAAATGTGAGATATATCTAGATGTTTTATGCTATCAATAAATATTTCATTTAAAGAAAATATATATGGGAGCAAAAAATAAAGCAGTAATTATTTTTTAATTCAGAAATAAAAGATAAATTTAAGTTTTTTAATAGTCCTGAAAAATCTTAGCTACCTAATTTTTTCCAGGTCATGAGAGCCCTGGTGATGTTACTAAAATGCCACAAACAAAAAGGTTGAATGTGCAAATAATCTAAAAACTTAGTAACATGTTTATTTGCGTGGATTAAAAAAAAAAATGTTTTAAATTTTATTTTTAGCTTCGAAAACTGGATGCAAGTTCGAATAAAACAAATTTAACACATATTTTACTAAAATTAAATTGTAAAAATTTTAATTTAAGGCATTTCTTAAGGAAGAACAAGATATGTAGCATACTTCAAAAAAAGGGGAAAAAAATAAATATTCACATAAAGTTCATTAAAATATATTAGAAAGAAAGTGTATTAATATAAATCTGGAAATTTGTCTTTAAAATTTCAAAAGCTCTTTAAGCCAGCCTTTAACTATTTGTAACTGTAGTAAATTACAGTTACAAAATAATTTTTAATGAAAATTTTCTACTGACAAGATGAGCGATTAATTGATTATTACACAGTCCAACAAAACATCTCTGAACACAGATTTACACAAGTTCGTAATTAGATACATTACCTTTCAAACATTTGGTTCATTATTGTAGTAGATAACATTAATTTAAGTATATTACTTTATTTATATTCTATGAAAGCCATTTAAGGAAAATAATAAAACTCACGTTCACTTAAGAATTATTAATCTTACTTAATTTATCACAACCTTCACAGTATTACAGCATTTTTTAGTACCTTACAGCATTTTTTAGTACCTTACAGTATTTTTTAGTACCTTCATATTTATTAAACCCTAAATTTTACACTGATGAATAATAAAAAATTGTGAAATATTCAGCTATATTTTCTCACCAACATTTGGGAGCAAGATTACTTATTTTTTGTTCAAAGCATAATTTTTTGAAACAAATTTATTTGACTTGCATAAACACTATATTTTGATTAATAAGCTTTTAGGTATAACTGCAGTTTTTAAAAATTAAATCAGAGCATAGAAAGCAATAATTTAATTTAGATTCTGCAGACATTCATACTTACCCATTGCAATATTACAACAAAATTTAAACACAAAAAATGAATAAATACGTACGACTTTATAATGGTCTTTAAAGCAGCCTTTCTAATGCGTTCAACAAACCAGTCCACAATAAACGAAGACATTATAGGAGCAGATAAATAAAGTCTAAAAAACCTAGAATAATTAGAGTTTGAGTATGCTTTAGCTATTTTTAAAGCATGAGATACTACAATGTCTTGTTTGTCTTCATCTGTCAATTCTGAAAGAATATTTTTCAATTCTGAAAGAAAATTAAAGATATACATAAATTAGTTTACTGAACATAGACAATTTCGGCAGACAAAATTAACATATTTTACATAATTATAAATAAGAAATCAACTTTAATATATATATATATATATATATACATACATACACACAGATATACAGGTGGTTGGACAAAATAATGGAAACACTTCTATACCAACACATTATTTGATCTTTCTCAAAAATACTTAGAGAATCATTTTATAAATTTAGGAGTTTTTAGGGTATGCGATTTCACATATATATATCAATTATGTTTAAGACTTTTAAAGGGATCGACAATAAATTACAAACAGAAAAAAGTGTTTTTAAATAATCTATGACAAAAAAAAATAATAATAAATTTGTAACTTGTGACTGTTATTTTGGTTATTATATGCAACAATTGTACAAAATTTTGCAAAGCTAGCATTCATGGAGATATGGTCATTTTTATAAAAAAAAAAAAAAAAAAAAAAAACTATTTTTTTGTCTAGCGTTTTTAACTTTAAAACTACTAAAAAAAAAAAAAAAAAAAAAAATTTCCCTTAGGATAAAATTTAAAATTAATGCTTTAACTTCTAAGAAAAATTTGTTTAAAACTGCGCAAGATACGAGTAATTAAATTATTTTATTCTGAGTGGGCATGGGAAAAATAAAAAAATATTTTTTCTTAATTTTGTACAGAATTGTATTTAGCAACAAATGAAAAAGCCTGATTTGAAAATCTTAGAAAGTTTCAGTAAGTAGTTTCTGGACTTTATTTTATTTAAAAAAAAAGCTCAAAATCATAAGGGGCTTTCCACATATTTTATTTTGTACTAATAAACAACATTTATTTAAAAAAAATTTTTTTTTATTGTTTTGGATCATCCCCTTAAAAGTATCTTTTCTTTCCTTATTAACTTTTTTTTTTATACAAAATAATATTTGTAGAAATTCCCATACCATTTTGAGCTTTCTTTTAACAAGTAGA
Source organism: Parasteatoda lunata (assembly GCA_949128135.1). Taxonomy (NCBI): domain Eukaryota; kingdom Metazoa; phylum Arthropoda; class Arachnida; order Araneae; family Theridiidae; genus Parasteatoda; species Parasteatoda lunata. The sequence goes on from OX421970.1 coordinate 49,668,520, forward strand.
AAAACTACTTAGAAAATTGCTTGAAACTTTTTTTTCTTTTAACAAATATAATTAATTGTGCAATAATGTGATGATTCCAACAAACTTTTTTAAGATTAAATCTTCCTTTAGAAATTAATGGCAAGACTAGTATTAAAAAACATGTCTTGGCATTTTCTGAGCCGGAAGAGCCCAATTCTCAGTTTTTAAGAATCTGGGATTTGAAATAGTAAAGTTTTTGGAAAATCACACATAAATTATCTGTTATAAAATAAAAAATCTGTTATAAAAGAAAAACTTTAATTAAATACATTTGCAGCAATATCTAAAGTTTTTTTTTTTTTTTTTTTTTTTTTTTTAAAGAATGAAGAGAACATTTCTATACCTATAGCATTTTCTGTGTAAATTGTATAAAGAATACGGTATCCTGTAAATTCTAATCTATTACCCTCATTAATTTCTTGATACAAAGCTTTAAGTTGAGACTGACATTGATTGAACTCTGTATGATCACCCTGTAAAAATAAACATTTAAATTAAAAAAAATATATATAATAAAGTTAAATAAGTAAATGAATCAAAAAATACCTTTTCTAGAGCTATTCTTGCATGAGTTTCATATACTTGAACAGTGAATTTATTTCGAATACACTGAACCTAAAATCAATTAGGAATTATCAGCCTATAAGAAATTAGTAGCAAAGGTCAGATACATTCATTACCTCTCAAAGACTTTACCTGAACAATGATTTGCTCTATTAGATCAATGCATTTTAATTTTTCTTTATAGATCATTCGCCAGCATTGTACAATTGGGTAAAAGTTTGCTATGAACAGTCAGATTTAGGACAAAGTCTTTTCATTATGAAGTAGTATGCATGAAGTATTTATGTAGTATGATTATTAAACATTTTGTAGCATAATTTATTGTTTTAAAAATTTTTTAAATCAATTTTCATACATTTTTAAGGTTTAGAAAATTACCATAATAATTGTTTCTATACCTAACTCATCACAATAATTCAAATTCAATTATAACAAACACTAGCAGCAGCATTTTTAAAAACATGTGCTCCAAATAAATTATTCACAATATAAACTGTAGCTGTTAAAACTTAATTACAATTTTGCATAATGTAGATGATTTTCAAAGAATAAATCAAACAAATTAAGCCAAAACAATTAGGAATAAAAGTGTAAAAAATTGGTATAAATCGTATTTTAAGACGAAAAAATGATTTCTCCAAAAACTAAAAAAAAAGAGACGTACAACTATTTCTGCTAGCAGGACACAAAATCTAGAAAATACAATTTTGAGGATAAAATTGATAAATAATATTAGTTAAAACTGTAAAAAGTTCAAATTATTCAACTGGCATTAATAAAATTGTAAAAATGTGAGAAATTTTTATTTAAAATTGATATGACTTACTCAAACATAACTAAAATTCTCACTATGGGGCAGATAATAAAAATTAAAATAAACAAATAAAATTTTTTAATTTAAATAAATCATATCATAGCAAACTATATCATAACAAATTTAAAGATATAGAAGAGAAACATAAATATAAAAAGTTTCAAGATTTATTAATTTTTTTAAAACTAAAATTAAGAAATAAAATTTGTTACTGTTAATCAAATTTACATGTTGGCTTTGATCAGAATTTTAAAATTATAATTTTTTACATATCTTATTGATTTTGAAATTTTCTTTACCGTTACAAATTATTTACATTAATTTGTGAGAAATAACATAACAAACTGAAATAATTTTAATATAATTATATAATTTAAATGGCTTTAAAAAAGTTAAATATTTTAAGTTTTAAAAAGTGACAATATATATATATATATATATATATATATATATATATACATACACCAATTTTTTCTTTCTAAAAAATTTTTTAATTAATTAACTGCAAATATCTGTAGGCTAAGAAATTTTTTTTGCTTAATCAATACAGCGTTGCACCCTCTTTTACAAAATGAATTGAAAGTACTCTCGTTTTAAGAAGATACTGATGAATAATAGCACTGACTTTTATTCGATCGGTAAGGCTTTCACACCAGATTTTGTAACTGGCTAATACATTGTTGTAACGGTGTATCAACAGTTCAAATATAAGTGTAAAAATAAAATATTTATATGTTTAATAAATAAAATTAAACTTACCACCAAATCTTGCCTGATTGACTTTAGCTGCTCACAAGCAAAGTGATAATCTTGTTTTTCAATCCAATGTTTTTTTACCATAGTTAATGACTGCCTTAAAACGTCTTCCGGACGTACACCAGAGGGATCGACAGCCTAAAAATTATAAAAAGGCATTCATGAATATTCTATACTTAAAAGCAGAGGATAGATTTGACACAGAAAAGTTCACAATTTCTTAAAAATATTTTTATTCATGGGTTGAGTGGTTACCAACATCAAGGCAAAAGGGGGGGGGGGTAAAAAAAAGGTACAATATTTTTTCATAATTCATTTTAAATAAGTGCTATCTTTAACGTAATAAAAAAGCTCCCCCCATTGCTCATTTATGTTATTTGATTTTTATATTGTAAATGGTTAAATTTTCAACTTTTCTATAGTATAAAATGATCACTTAGCCAAACTAGAAAGAGTGCGGAACCTGCTACTAGAAAGAGCGTGGACCTGAATTGAGAAACAGAGGTCGAAACTTAAACATTTTCTTGGACAAACAGAGCCCCAACAGACCAAAAGTATTAAAAAAACAAACAAACTATAGGGTTAAAAAAGGACCTACATGAGAGCTTTGCAGTATGCTTATGAATATTATACAAATCTTTGAGCTAACAAAATTCATAAGCAAAAAGTAACCACATAAAAATTATACATCAATTTACTAAGTAAAAGAAATATCTTTAAATTAGAACTTCTTAACATACATACCCCAGTCAATCTTAGAAAAGGCTTCTCCAGGTCTTGACACGTTCCAATAACAGCATCAGAATTCCAATCTATGTCTGCACCAGTTTCATCAATAATCTAGAAGATAATTATTTACCCAAATTTTTAAAAAAATTATTTATATAAAATTAACCAGGGAAAAAATGGTGCAAATAATATTCTAATAGAAATAATAATAAAATAAAGCAAGAATATAAACTTACAAAAAGATTTGCTGGAGATAAAACATTACTGTTGACTCTTTGGCATTTACTTTTTACTTCGAAGCGTGCAGCTCGTTTTAACAAACGCTCATCTGTTGAAAACTCTGGGTCAACAGTAAAATTCCTGAAGATAAATATAAAAATAAAATCAGAATAGGATCCTTCAATAAATGCAAATGAAATTAAACTATATATAAAAAGAAATGTCAGACTAACATTTTATTTCCTTTCTTTCTCTTGTTTTTGGCTTTAGAATTCAAGTTTGCCTTTTTTAGAGGGTGAGCATCAAAGTGACTTACTACACTAGAGTTTAAAGTTCTTCTTGAATCTCTACTATCATTACTTGAATCAGATGAACTGTTAACAAAAAATAGTGATAAAATTAGTATAATAAAATAAAGCTGATAAACAAATTATTTGTCTAAACAAGTTCCGCTTTTAAATATATTTCTTTTCAGGTACAGGAGCTTAGTGTTACAATATGGTCACAGACTTGTTAACATAGACATTGAATCACTGAACTAACGGGCCATCGAAATTTTTTTTTTTTTTTAAAAAAACCTCATCCTGATAAGAAGCCTGAAACAAGAGTTTTTTTTAAAAAAGGAAGATATCACAACTCTATTAAACCACACTAACGCAAAGCTACTAACCACACACCCCTATTTATAGAGACATTATAATTGCAACAATAACCATTAGTTGCCTGGAAGATTCCTTATGATAGCCGGACAGTAGATGTCCAATGATTTTTCAAGTAGATATAGAGTTCAATGTATAGTTCCAATACTTCTATGCTATGAGAAAATTTAAAAGCATTAACAATTCCATAAGAAATAAAAATTTTCAGCTCTTATTGGAACATCTCATGCATCTGAAACTTAACACCATGATTGTAAAGTTTGTCAATACTTTAAACTCAGCTATACATTTGAGTTTTTACAAGAAAAATGAAAAACAATGCTTTTAATATTATTGCGTTACAGAAATAATAAAACTTATAACATCTATCACTTAAAAATATTCCTACTTTACTTTACAGAAAAATTAAAATACAGCGCTAAAAAAATTGAATAGAAATTTGCTTTGTACATCAAAGATCAAGCTTAGAAACTTTAGAAAAAAGAAAGTAAATAACTAGACTAGAATAAACTAAATTAATAAACAAGGATAAGAATTTTTCCACACAAAATTCAAATTGAGAATTATACTTTATACGACCCTAAAATTAAAATAAAAGCATAAAAAATTTTAAATATTACCTATCATATTTTTTCCGATGAATCACTTTTCTAGGAGGACTTCGTGACCATGATCGAGACCTGGAGCGTGATCTGGACAAATATCAATTGAAAGAGTATTTTAAACAGGAATAATATAAAATTTAACAATAACTTAAGGCCACTCTTATTAAACTAAATATTTATTTATTTATTATTATTATTTTTACATTGTTAGAATAAATCTAAGGACATCATTAGAATAAAATTAAGACTAAGAAAACAGGGACTTTTATTAGGAAGACATTTGTATATTTGTAACAATTAGGAAGATTGTTGTTGTAGAAGATATTAAAAGCAACCTTTTAATTAATCTTAACTCAATCAACTTATCAATTTAAGACTAACTAATCAACTTTAAGTGATAAGTTATTAAGTTGTAAATATTACCAAGTAGCTAAAACATACAATGTTAATTTTAATTAAATATAATGTCTCTTTACATTTTCTTAATGATTGTGTAGTAAATTGTAATAAAAATTAACTGAATTGGGACCAGATACTGACTATGTAAAGCCAAAATTACATGTTTTAGTACCCTATTTTTTTAAGAGTTCTACTATCTAAAGCAGGGATAAAGTACCACGACTGGGATAAAGTAAGAAACAAGATAAATAAAGCAAAAAATAAGTGGAGTGCTTTAACACAGTTTTTTGCTTTAGTCTACATAGCACAAAGTATACTTTATCTTCATTTAGGCTATGTGGTTTTTGGAAGGGTATGGAAAGGATGTTAAACAATTTTCATTATGGTCTGATAAGTGTGGTATTGGCTTGTTTTTGATAAAATATTATCTTCTATTTTCTTAAATTTTCCACTGAATAAAGAGGACTTTTGGTCTTAGGCAACCTCCAATTGACTATATTACCATATATGGACACATATAGCAATAGTGTTTAATTTTCCCCAGCCTCTTTAAAAAAAATTCACAATTGTAGTCATAAGGACATACAAAAATATATTTTTAGGTAAATATGTATTCTTTTTATTTTTTTTATCAGTAGTAAAGAGTTGCTATTGATGAAATATAAATATCAGTGAGTAAAAATATGAATTTATTTAATAAATGATCAATTACCGTGAACGAGAGCGAGTTTTATAATTTCTATTTTTATTATAGAAATTATTCTTTTGGCTGGTATTTCTTGGTGGACTTGGTTTCTTAACTTTGTTCAATGATGTGCCAATAAATGAAGGTGAGGTAACCTCATTCTTTAAGACATTAACATTTTCTACCCTATTCTGTTGCACATCATTATTTCTGAAAATGCTATAGGAAAACAGAAGAATAAACTTATAACACAGGAAAAAAATATAAATAAAGCAAATATTTAAACAACATTTTAGACATAAAACACCTACTACAATAAAATCAACATCAAAATATTTCCATGCCTGGTAAAAATCAGGGCATCCAACATGTTTCAAACAAAGAAATGGAGACTTTGGAGGTCCATTTAAAGCTCATTTGTAGTTGAACAGAGAGAACATTAGAGTTTGTAGTTGAACATTAGAGTCTCATTTGTAGTTGAAACCATTTTCTACACAGGCACCATAATAAATGATTCAGTTAAGTGCATGGGTAGCAGCAAAGTTTTTAAAAATTTTAGGGTAATTTTAGGAACTTTTTTCAAAACATTTTAGGGGTAATATATGATTTTGCTAGGATAAAAACAGATCACACGGTAGTTTATTACATAACAGAAGATTATTCTTATTCATCCATACATATCATAAATAATTGCAAGACATAAAATAAAGCTCTGAAATTAATTAAGTCAAGAATGAAATCTCCAAAGTGTAAAAATGAAATTTCAACTTTACATACCTATCAAAAATTAAGTGCATAATTCAGGAACAGGCAAAAGTGAGAATAAATCAAGAGAAAAAATAAATTAACACCAACTTGGAAAAATTAAATATACTTTATTAAATCCAAAACAATTCGTAAATTAAAATGCAATACCAAATAAAATATTAAGGAATATTTTACTAGAACTTTACGAATTATTTTAAGCGATATATATATTAAAAAAACACACAATTTCATTTCTTTCCTATCCTTATCAGATTAAGTATACAGAAAATGATTTAATCATTTATGAAGTAAAAATATACCATATAAAAACTGTATCAACTTAAATATTAACAAAAATAATACTGTCGTAAATTGTATATACTTTAAACAATTTAAATTCTCATATCTCTGATACTTATATGTACTATTAAAGTACACAGAAAAGTTTCCAAAATTTAATATCAGATAAAAATTGAAGAAAATCATGACAAAAATATTGCTAACTAAACTTACATATATTGTAAACAATTCCCTTTCTCATCCTCTGCAATGTTTATATAAACAATAAAAGTATTAAAAAAAAAATAGTTCGAAAAATCAGAACAATCTGCATACCTTTAATTAAAATTATTACCATAAATTAAAATTCTATTTCAATTCTATAGTAATTTTTTAAAAAAGAACCTTCCTCTCTAAAATAGAATACTTTTTTTTATATGATTTTTACTTTCTTAATCACAACTTTATTATTACCCTTTACCTTACCTTATTATGAAAAAATATTGTGTGATATTATTAGATTTCAAATCAGCAATTTATATTAGAAGTTAGAGAAAAACAAATTAATTATGATAATTTTGCTAATATCTTGATATGATTTGTGAGATTCTTTTACTGCCCTCAATAGTGTTGTGGTGATCTTCAACACTCCTCCATATATTCGAATGGTATCTTTGATTAGTCTAAGAGACACACTAGTATTCTCATGGTGACTCACATTAAGCATTGCTTTATTTATCGAAAAACCTCTCAGGATCAGAATTCCCATGTGGCAAAATTAAAACAGTTTTAATTAATGTAGTTAAATTCTTATATTTTAGATCATTGCTTTTTTATTTAGCCTATAACTCAAATTTTTTAGGAACACCAACAAAATTTTATCAGATTTTTAGGAATTTTAGGGTTTGCACATAGTTTTAGGAATTTTAGGGAGAATGCGACCCATGTAAGTGACATAAACATAAAAAAATAATTTAGATACCGAATTTTATTAAGATGGAAATTAAGCAAGAAGTTCCTTTTTCATAACTTAGCAATTTCTTTTCAAACGGTACTGACTTTTAAAACTGCTCCTTTGGTTGGCATTTTACCAAAACAAATCTGAAATTTTACAAAAATGAAAAGATTTATTGAATAAAAATTAAATGAATCCGGAACTAGTGTAAGTTCTCAAACTTTATTTAATACTGCACAAATGTAAGACTTGCTACAGGAATTGTGTAATAATAATTATTATTATTAAAAAAAAGAAGGTATAATTTGTTAAAAAATTTATTTTAACACTTTTCAAGAAAATCCATAATTTTAAGTTTACAATTCCTATGTTTTATTCATTACATCTGTACAATTTCAGTATTGTTTCATTGTATTAGTATCATTGATTGACCCGAATTAATAAAGATGCAGTGCAAATTAAGCAGATTATAAGCAAATGTGCAAAATGCAAGTTGTTGCCCCTTTTTCGGATTTTATAATACAAGGAAAGCTTTTAGAAGGGGGTTATAAAAATTTTTTTTTGTAGTAACTATTACACATTTTAGTTTGATATAGATATACATATATATATCACAATAATGAATTATGTGTGAATCTAAGGCATAACCACCTTCACGACCAAAATACACTTTCAATACTCTTCTAAAAAGAGAAGTAAAATGCCGGCTTTATTGAGGGATGTAATCACCAGTCACTTAGTTTTATGCATCAAGTAATAAGTGACGTGCTGCTGTCGGTTCAGCATACAATGGACCCGTGCATCGGCAGAAAGAAAAAGTGGTTTTCCTATTGAAGCATTTCGTTGAATCTGATGTTCGTTTTAAACCTGTATTGATTTTTTAAGCGCGGGGCTAATTTTAGCGAATGTATAAAAACTTGAATTTGTTATCATTGATCACCAGGATTTAAAACAATTAAAATACGAACCAATTATCTAGAGATATGCAGAAAAATCCCAAGATCCTAGTTTTTAGACTCAGTAGAATGATACAAAAAACAAGAATTACAATTACCCCTGCCTTATGTTTACTAAAATAAATGAATGAAAGAGACAAAACAATTTTACAAGTGATAGAACTCTGCCACTGTTGACTTTTCTAAACTCACAAGGAAAATCTTAATTAGTGAATGATCCCCAGGATCAAGGATTGTGGTACTGACCTATAAATACAACAAAGATCTTACATCACCATCATCAGCTTTTAAATAAAACGAACAATGAGGAGATATTGAGGAGCAAAGTGAGCTTGCATTGCAATTTTAACATAATCGAAACACTTCTTTAAAATTATTTTCAAATCATTCAAAAGAGCACCAAAACATAAAAATGAAGACAACTAAAAAACTTTGAAGGGTAAAAAGGACTATTTGGGAGCCCTATATAATGCAGATTTAACTTTGTGATAATTACTTTTGAGGTTATATGTTAATACTTTGCAATTTTTTAAAAATTTTATTCAAATAATTTCTTTTTCCTCTAAAACGTTGGCCCAGGGTTTTTGATCCATCCATAATCCCTAAACACCAGGCTCTTTTTGGGTTTTATAAAACAATCAAGATAAGCCCCTTCTTAAAATTATTTATTTCGTATTTGACTTTAAATATATATAACTCTTTGCAGAAAACTTAGTATCTGACCGCAACATTAAGCTTTTATCTCTGGTCACTGAAGGAATTAAATAAGGCACATTTTATTAATAACAAAACAAGAAAAGATACTATATTAAAATTTAAGTTATTTTATTTAAACTAATAATTGATTATTCATTTTTCAGCAAAAGTTTTTTTTTTTCCATAGTAAAATATCTTTTTGGTAATGCCTAAATGTGTTAAAATTTTCAGATAATTTTTTCATCAGAAAATGTTCAATTATCAGTTCCAAATTTTAAAAATTGAAAAATAAATTTATCATTTTATTTTAACTACTAAGAAAGTAGACTTTACTTTTTGAATCATAAAATGAAGGCAGCAACATCTCACCATATTAGAGGGAAAAGTTAATAGCCAAATGTAGCTAGTTATAATTTCTTAAAAATTATCAGCAAGTATATAAACTTTTTCAAAAAAGAAAAGAATTTCCTTCCTTTTTTTTTTTTGAACTCACCGAGGTAAAGGTTCAGCACTCCAATCTTTCGTAAGAATGGTTCCATCACGGTAAGCTTGAATCAGTTTCCCTTTCAAAATTATTTCCACTTGGTCTTTATCAATGTCACTTGTACACTTATTAAAGCATTCACTAACATAATTCCTGAAATAATACCCATTAAAAGTTAAAATTGTCTCAATGACAAAATATGCTAGTAAAATATATATAAATATTAAACAAAATGAGAAAAACAAATAATAATAGCTTTCAAAGCATATTTAATTATTTGAACTTGAATTTTGCATATCTAATCTAATTGCATCTTAACAATGTAAATTAGTTAATTAGTTATGCGGTTATGCAAATGAAAAAATTATACACAGAGAAAAAATAATAAGAACACCAGAAATGACTTTTTTAAATATTATTTTTCAAATTATAAATCACCTACCTGTTCGTGAACTGGAACACTACTTCTCAGTATATTACTATATTAAGCATTATTAATATGAATTTTTATTAAGATTCATAAACCACAGTAGAACCTCGAACTCCTCGATCTTTTGTTCTATTTCTTGCCATTTGTTCTCATAGGTATAAACAGTCCTATCACTAATGCTACACTTATAAGGCTACCGTTTCCAATCTAGATAGTTTTTGAAACTAGCAATGTCAACGACCTTTTCCCAGTGATAATGACAAGAGTTTTGCACCGCCCTTCAAAGTGAAAGCTACCGAAAAAGCATAATGTCCTGATTCGTAGCTATCAATTTTCAAGTTTTATTTCTCAGCTTTATTTTGTTTCCCATTTTTTTTTTATTGTTGGCAATGGCAACTTTGGGTATTCTTTTCTGAATATATATTTTGTTTTCCCAAGTTTGTTGACTCTTGAATTCAGAGCCTCTTTAAAAAAACTCAAAACATATATTATATATATATTTATGTATAAGAAGTTCATTTAAGTTATTTTTTTCAAATTTAAATTATCAAACACATTTTTTCATTTTTGATTCAATGACTTAATTTTTCTATCTTTTTTATGACATTAATGATTTTGGCATAAAACTAGAAAAATTGAAAATATATACTGAATTTTAAACGACACTGAAATGATATGGATTTTGCTTTTTATTTTAAAAAACAAAATTAACATTAGAAATAGCAATTTAAATATCTTACTTCAAGGATGGTGGCCATTGATCATTGGGCATTTCAGAGACACTGAAAACATAAATATTTACAAAGATTACACTTTATAAATTTATATAGCAATAAACAGTAACTTTGAATATACATTTTAACCCTTGTACTGATAAAGAGTTACCTTCCAGCAAAGCAAATCAGTTTTCCCCCAATATTATTTAAAAGGGAAACAGTATTCAGTATGAAAATATTTGTATAAATTCTAGTCATATGTGGCAGAACAATAAGCTCAAAGCTGGATAACAAAAAAGGCAGATAGAACTTTTTAACCACACTATCATAATTAAAATTACGTTACACATCTTGAAATAATTGATTAATACAAAATACTTATTGTTTATAAATAACCTACACAAACATGAATTAAGTCTAGAAAGTGTCAATTAGGGAAAGTAATAAGTTCTAAATTGTTTGATCAATTCAAAGTATGAAACTGTTTGATTGGCAAATAAGTTAACAGAGCACACACAGATATTACATTTTTCTAATTGCCATGTAAAAAAATTATTATGAGATACTTACGATTTCTGATGTAAAATATTAGGTTGATCAGGGAGTTTAGCTTCTATTTTCTTAGGAGAGTGATTATTGAAATTTTGGAAATTATTCATTTTTCCTTGTGGTGAATTAAAGGAGTTCTGAAAATTATTATTCTGTATTTTCTTCTTAGGGAGAGAAAATTTGATGCCTCCACTTCCTGGAGCTTCTAAATAAATAAAAACATAATTAAACATTAAATGTTAACATAACATAATAAAAACACTAAATGTAGAAATAACTAAATATTACAGACATGAAAGTGGATAATAATAAAAAGATTAGAAAAAAAAAAAAAATAAAGGAAAGAAGGAAAAAGAAAAAAAAAAAAAAAAAAATGAGGGGAGGGGGAGTAGAAAATGTATTTTTTTAAAAATAAATTCTTTCCTGTTAACAGAAAATATGTTTAGAATTGCAGTCTTTATATTTTGAGAGATCTTCACCTATTAAACAATCCATTTTTTCATTCAACTTCTCATTTTGTTTTTACAACACTCAATATGCTTTGAGATTATCCCTGTTTTTTTAAAGACACTAGACCATCTCATTTTCAAGAAATCCTCTAAAGAAGAATATTACTGCAAAATCAAACAACCATAATTGATTGTATTTTCTAACAGAATTTCAAAACTACAAAAAAAAAAAAAAAAAAAAAAAAAAAAAAAAAACTGCCAAAATAATTTCTGTCTCGTAAATACATTACTAAACTCAATTTACCTGTAAATTTAAAAGAGGGGGGAAAAGATCACAGGAAAGATTATACAGATGACAAAATTTGTAAAAATATGCTGACATATAATCTAAATTTGAACTGTCAAAATTAGTTATTATTATTAGAATTAGTTATTAAACAAAAACTTACGTGAAAATCCTAGGCCTTCAGGTGATGATGATGCGGATGAAGAGTTAATCGTAACTACTTCAGACTCAGGATTTGGTCTATTGGCAGAAGTTACTACTGGCTCATTAGACTGATTATTATTTGATTGTGGTCCTTCAACTTGAGGAATGGTAGGAATTTGAGGTTGAAAATTATCACTGGTAGCAGGCATTGGATTCATATAAAATGGATTGCTATTTATAACATAGGGGTTGAAGTTCTAGAAGAAAAAAATGTTATAAGTGATAAAGCAATTGGAAATCTGACTAAACAAGAGCTTTTATAGAAACTTTAATTACAGTTATAATTAAACATTCGACACATAATTAATACAATTAGCCTCCCTCCTATTACGGCAACTGTAATCTTTAATGCCATAATGCAAGTTATACCACAATTGAGTAATCTTGAATTTTAGCTTAATTGAGGTGCCAAAGATTAAAATTGTATATTTGTTATATTTTAACCTGCATGGGATGTATTAAACCCATAATAGGAAACAAGGAAACTACAAAAAGGAAACAAGTGGAATCTTTCTAAGTTGTGAAATGAGTTTCAAAAACTGTATTTTAAGTTTCCAAGAATATATTTATGCACAGATAAAGTCAAAAATGATATTTTTAAGATTTCTGAGAGCATAATAAGTCTGTAGGAAATCAATTAATCATCATTCTTATTTACATGTATATAAATTTCAATTTTTTACTAATTAATATTTTATAAATTAATTTTTTATGATTAAAAATTTATTCCCTTATAACAAGCACTTGCATTCTAGGTTTAATCTTTTTGAGAATGTTTTTTTTAATGGTTTAGATTTTTATAAACAAATTATTGGAATTCCACAAGGTAATTCTTTTTCTGGTGCTTATGATAATATTTTTTTTGCATTTTTTTGAAGCTAAATTTCTTGAGTATAATGAATTTAATGCTTTCAGATATATTGATGATTTGATTTTGTTTAATTGTGATAATTATAATTTTATTTATAGTATTTATCCTAAAGATTTAGTTTTGAAGAAAACAAATGATAATTGCTTAAATGTTGAATATTTAGATTTTAAAATTGAAATTGTTAGTAAAATAATAAAAATTTTTTGTTTTTGATAAAAGAAAAGCTTTTAAATTAAAAGTTATTTTTTTCTGCAACTTTAATATTAATCTGTGTAATAAAATTTTTAGAAATTTAGTTTTTTCACAATTGGCTAGGATTAAAAATATTTGCAATAATATTGACAGTTTTCAGGAGGCTGTGAATAATTATTTGAATAATTTGAGTAATAATGATTTTCCTTTTAATTTTTGTAATATTAATTTTTTGATCAAGAAAATGATTGAAGAATACTAGTTTTTTATTTCTTTCAACAGGGTGCAATTGAAGTCTTAACTGAGTAGCCCCAGTTAAGCATTATACTAATTTGTTTCGTAATATTTTCTTTTACTTCTCTCTTTTTTTTTCATTCTGAGCATTTTAATAGAGGCCGTTGTTTTCTTTTGTTTTAAGTGTTTCCGTTGCATTTGGTTTGTTTGTGAAATCGCTGTTTGACCGGTTTAATGCGAGTTTTTATTTTCTCAAGATTTTGTTTGAACTTCTTTTCTGAATTGGTTTTATGTATTTCTTCCTGGATTTCTACAAAACCTTCGGGGTACTGAGAGAGTTAATTTTGGCAATTGTCTTCTCTCTCAATAGAAAAGGTTTTGTTTTATGGCTTCCGAGGCCGATACCCCCTGAAGACGTCAGCTTTGGTGGTCACATTTTTATTTTTACTTCCCTCGTTTTTTTAATTGCTATAGTTATGTATTATGTTTTACTTAAAATTTTGAATAGTAATAAACATTTAATTCATCAAAGATTGTAAAAATATTTTTTAATTAATTTCAAAAGGAATATCTGAATAAAAATAAACTAAAAAATTTAGATCAATTTTTTTTGTTTAAACAGATATTTTATAAATTAGGCTTGCTTTATTATGTATTAGTAACACTTATTTCAATAGGGATTTTTTTAAAAAAGGAAACTTACTAGATCTTATGGAATTTTCAAAAGCCAGGAAAATTTTTATTAAATTGGAAGATTAGGAGAAACTGGCAAAATCCAGTAGAGTTTGTAGCTCAGCAGAGTTATTCATGTCTATCTCATTGTTTATAATGCTTTGATGTTTCACTATAAACAAATGTCTGATTTTTCTACTGGTGCATAAGCCGATTGAATGATCTTAGTGAAATTTTAGGGGTTTGAAAAGTCAACTTATACACTGTATAGGGTATATAATTTTTATGCTTCTTAATTTTTGTTTTTATTTGTAGTGGATGTTGGTGTAGTGGATGTAGGAGAAGATAATTAAGAAAAAAAATCTTGGCAAAACGTAACACTAAAAATTAAGATACATACCCAAGCAAATCCATTACTCTAATAAAAAAAAATATAAAAGAAATTAAGAATAAACAGAAACAATTCCAAAAGCAATGAATACACAAAAATGTAGATAAAACCACATGTAAAATTAGGTTTCATAGCAAAATATTTTATAAAAGATAAACTTTATACTCACATAATTATAAAAGGGATAATTAGGAGGATATCCTTGATACCTGAAAAATTAGTTAGATAAATAAAAACAATGAAAGTAATCAACTGAATTTTCATTTCTTTTTGAAAAAGGAAAAATATGGTATAGCTTTAGAAATGTGTCAGTTTTGATGGCTTTAACCATGATAAAAATTGACACATTAAAAATCTAAAAAATTGCATCCATAATTTGGTATAACAACTAATATCTCAAATAGAACATTATACGTAATGTTTAATTTAAACACTGAAGTGGCACTAATTTCAGAAATATTTTCCCACACTAGCTATGTTTAGTCAGCCTTTCACCCCTTCAGTGGGTCGATAAAATGAGTACCAAGCATGCTTGGTGACTAAACACTGGGGGCTCTGTGTCTGGTTAGCCAACCAAAACATCTGCTCCTGCACCTCAGATCCCAAGTTAAGAAAACAGATGGGCACAGTAGTCCTTGGCCATCCATGGGCTATCGCGCCACTGAGTTGAGTTTTAATTATGTTTAGTCAAGCTGTATAGAAAATAAAATTTCCCAATCTAATATCAAATCTTAACTAACAATTGCAGTGTAAAAACTTCTATAAGTTTATTTTAAAATGCTTTGAGAAGATGAGAGGTTTTAAATAAAATCAAATCAGGGGTCTGTCCAGACATTTTGTGAAAGGTTCGTTTTTGTAAAATTGTGAAAAAAATTACTCGTAATTTGTGAATATAAAATAAACGTTAAGTCATATTCTTTCCACCAGGGTCCGCTTTTGTGAATTTGTGCAAATAGGGTCCATTATTGCAAAAAAACTTTTTCAAGGAGTTTTTAAATTGTAAAGACATACAAGATTATGCTCAACATTGTAAAATTGTAATTAAAAAAAATTAAATTTTAAAAAATAAACAGCAATTGCAGCTACTCAATTAGCGATGCAACATACAAATATTTGGTATTTAGCCTATACTGCTGAACGCAGATTATTAATTTCGGACGAATAAAGGAAGAAGTGTCTGCCGAAGACAAAATTTAGTTCGTTTACCCCCATTCCTGGGAAGGGCTTATTCATTTAACACAACAATAATGAAGATAAACAAAATTGTGAAGGGTCCGATTAAAAGATAAATTATTTTGTGAAGGGTCCGTTTTGAAGTTCAAATATTTTGTAAAGGATCCATTTTTATGAAAAGATATTTTGTGAAGGGCCCGTTAACAGACCCAAATTTCTTCTAAACAGACCCCTGAAAATAAAATGTGTAAACTGAATAAATGTGTTAAGTATTATTTTAATTTTAATAACAGTATTATTTTTAAATTAATAAAAAATATACATTAAATGTAATGGTATGAATCAATTTATTACATTAAAGTTGGTACAGTAAGAACTGCATTTGGAAACAATATAATAATACAAAAAGAATATAAACATACCCAGGATATGCTGTGTACATAGTAGGGTTAGGCCACCTCATAGGAGCAAATTGATTTATGGGATTAACCTGAGGTTCAGTATTAGTGGAAGTTACCTCTGAAGTTGTTGCACTTGGTCTAACAGCCTGAAGAGCTTCATTAGCTTTTAACCAGGCTTTTGGGATTTCAGCAGGCATGGGTGGTCTAATTGGCTGACCATAAGACCTTTTTATAAAAAAAAACAAACTTTATTAAAAATGTAGTCTATCAATTAAACTATTTTTTATCAAATTTACAATGCTAAAAAAAGTGTTGGTAATATATAAATTAAACTGGCATATTAGAGAAAACAATTGAAAAGATATATAAGATACATATGTACTTTTAGTTTGAATTTAACAAAAACATTATTGCAGGAAGATTAAATAAATAAAAAAAATAAATCATAAACTGCAATTATGGATTCACAAAAGTTGAGAACTGGAGAACCATTGCCATCCATAGGGTTGCATGGAAATGTTTGGCTTACCATGGGCTGTGCTGTCATGCTAACGATAATAAAAACTATGTACCACAAAATTTAAAAGGACATTTTTTTTTCATAATTCAGTGAATAAAAAAAATTAAAAAAAAAAAAAAAAAAAAAAAACAACCAAGAAAAGAAAAACTTTTTGCATTGCATTTTCCAAAGAATACTTGGAAACTTGACAGAGTATTGTAAATTAAAAAACATACCCTTTTAATTGTTCAGCTTGAGCAAGTTTGTAAAAATGTGCATCATTTTGGTAATATTCTATTGTTAAAAAGATACAAAATAAAGATGGATTTTTTTTGTGTGTGAAGAAAAGTAATAATGTTTCAGTTGAACTTTTGGAGTTAACAGTTGAGGAATTAAATAGAAGAATAAATTACCGAACTATATTCAGTGATACTACTAGATTTTGGAAACTCTAAGTCCTCAGTAATACACAAATCTTCAAATTTCTGAATCTTTTTTTATTTTTACTAAACAAAAGATCCCCATTTTAAAGATATAAACAAAAAAATATTTTATGATAATGAATTTTTTTTTAAAATTAATAATTTATTCAGTAATAATTTGACCAATTAAAAAAATTATCTTTAAAATCTCAAAATCTGGTTATTTCTTACAAAGAGACACAATATTCTTTTTCATATATACCAATTCATAATACAGCCAGACCTTTATATAAGGTCACTTTTGCGATGTCCCTTAGGGTGACCTTATAACGAGGTCTGACAGTACTGATTAAAGTTAAAATAAAACTTCCCTAAAGGTATACTAACAAATGTATCACTGAAGACTGCTTTAGCAAAATTTTCGAATAACAATAAGTATTATTATATGCTTCAGGTTCCATAAAGAAATATATTAGAATAGAAGTTTTAATTAATTGATAACAAACACAAAACATAAATGGAAAATTGTGCACAATAATTAGACTAAAAGGTATTTACAATGAAGTTTTATTATATAATTTATTTTTAATGAAAAATACTACTAAGCAACAATAGATTTTGCAATGAAAATTAAATATTTGCTTATAGCAACTTTTCTATCATTTATATTCTAAGTAAACTAACTTATTTTGTTTAGATCTGTAAGAGGAAGATATTGACTTTAATTGATCTGACTTCAGACTTTAAAAACAAATTAAAAATGAATTAGAAAGAAACTATTTCGTCAATACAATTTATAATCAAGAACATATAAAATATCTGCAACAATAAAAAATTAAGAAATAAAAATGAAAAATATTTTTTAAAATGTCAGCTTAACATTGTCTAAATAAATTAACCAAAGGTAAAATAAACAATAAAGGTAAATTAAGTACAGAAAGGAAAAAAAAGTTCAAAGATTTTTATATTTTTAAAAATACTAATGATTGTGTCATTGAGCAGACAAAACTCTCTACTTCTTTTATCCATTTATTAATATGCACATTTCTAACTATTCCATTAATTGATATACATTAGAAAAGATTTAAAACAAAAAAGTTTTTCAAAAAATGAAATAAAATTTAGAATAATAGTTAGTACACATCGATAGGATGCATCAAAACTTTTTCATGTAACATCAACAATTACATAATCAAAGCTCTATACATATAGTCCATAAACCCTGATAAGAGCCTTACATTAAAAGCACTGAACAGCCATACGTGCGTATAAAATGTAAATGGTTAAAATAGCATGTTTATAGATGAAAATGAGCCAGGTAACAAAAACAATTAAATTGTAAAAAAAAAAAAAAAAAAAAATCAAATTTTTAGTTTTTCACATATTAATATCATCATTAGTAGGGTCAGGTGGGGGAAAGTGGTGGTAAAATCAAGGTTTTTTTTTTAAAAAGCCTTATAACAGTAAGTTTTAAGCACTAGATATCAGGTTTTTAGTAGATATTATATACATTAGACTTATATAGGTTAGAAATATTGTGTTTATATAAAGTTTTGCCAAGAAAATTTCTTGTAGATTCATTTTAAAATAGGCATGTTTTGATACCACCACTTTCCCCCAGGGTGGGGTAAAGTGGGGGTTTAATATGTTTTTATTTATTATTTCTTCAAAATTTAACTGTGAAATAAAGGAAATGCTATGAGATTTACATTCAAATCTATATTCAAAGTATCCAATTTACATAAAATTTCTTGCATAGTTTTTATTATAATTACTGATTAAAAAAATAAAGTCCATGACTGTCAAATCTTGGTTCATCTAAAATGCGAATAATGCTGCTAACTTCCACATTATCTTCATCATCTAACTCTGGAAAAATATAATAATTTCCCAATTTAGACTTAGTAAGATATTTAACATGATATAGATCACCATTTTTCTCAACAACTTGCCCGATAAATGAGCATATCATAATTCTTTTGGAATTGTATTTTACTTCAAGCCATGAACCTAGATTGATTTTTCTGGTATCGAGAGGGGTAGTAGGACTGGTGACTTTTTGTTTTTTTATATCAGACCTTTTTTGGTCTTTTCGTTTAGGAACCTGGCCTAAATTGCATTTTTTCTTTCTGTCTTCTTCCAGTGCTAATCTTTTTAAAACATTCTCTTGAGTTAAAATTTCCCCAGATTTGCTTTGCAACCTTTTTCTTTTTTTCTTAGAGTTATCCATAGCTAGAACCGTGTTTGCAGATGGTGTGGGAGATACTGTCAACAGAATTGCCTTTTTCAAATCTTTCATAGGTGAATCTAGTAGTGCAGAAACTTTAGAAGACGCCGAGCTCTTATTTGTAGCTGCAACTGTTGGATTATTTTCTGTAGGAATTATACGATGTTGAATAGCATTTCTATTGAGAGGATAAAGGCCAGTCCCTCTAAATCATTTTACAGCATTTGTTGCCTTCATTTTTTCAAATAATTTCTTAAGAAGAAATGGAAAGGTTGCTTTGGAAACATTTTGCAACCTGCTCTCTCGATACCAAGTTTTTAATACGTCCCTCCACGAATTTTTCATTGGTGAAAAAACTTTAACATCTAGTGGTTGAAGTGCATGGCTGCTATTAGGTGGGAGGCATAGTAAAATAATACCATTATCCATGGCTAGCTTAATGGAGTTATATGTTAGGTGACTTCCATGGCCATCATATATTAACAATACCGGCTTTTTAAAGTTTTTGACGAAATCGATAAAAACCTTCATCCACGTTTCAAACAAAAAATCCTGCAACCAACCAGACTCTGTGCACCCGTAAAGAGTTCCTTGTGGCCCTCCAGTCACCCAGGATTGATATAAGTTCTGTCCTTTGTAGACAACAAAAGGAGGTAAATATTCACCAGCAGCAGATATGCAAAATAATACTGTATACATGGCCTTACCACAGTTGGCAGACTTTAAGTAAGCTGTTCGACTTTCTTTCTGAACAAAAATCTTGCTTGATCTGGGGTCAGTAGACAACCCTGTTTCATCCAAATTGAAAATCCTTCCTGGCTCCTTAAGCAAACCATTGCTAAGCAGTACATTTTCATATATGTTAAAGAAAGCATTTGCTGTTTCTTCGCACATATCTTTAGCTCTGGCTTTCGTTAAAAGTTCTGGCTTTCTTTTCCCAATTTCTCCTTTCCATCTCTTTTCAAATCCTCTCACCCATTCGATTCCTGGCTTTCCATTAGGAAAGAGATTGCTGAGCTCCTTATTGCTTAGCAAGTATGCTTCAACAACATTAAGAATATCTTTTCTGTCGAATAGAAATCCACATTTTGACAGAAATTTCACAGCTTCAACGATGCATTTCTCTTCTTCCTGACTAAGAAAAGGCAATCGGCCAGGTCCTTGATGTGATGGACTTTTAACAATCCACCTCCTTGAAGTTTGTTCAGGAATACCATTTTCTTGGATGCAGAATAAATCGATGCTCCATTTTTAACTTCTGCTATAGCCATCTGAAGATCATTTTGTGTATACTTTGGACCACTAGTCTTTTTTTATGTAGCTTCTAGGCATACTTAAGCTGAAAAAAAAAAATTACATGTCAGTGAACAGTCACACATTAAAATTATCAAAATTGGAAAAAAAAAAGAATTAAATTTATTCTAATGATATTAAAAAATATTCTAAATCATGATTAAATATGTAAAAAATAACTTTTAATTTAATTGCATTATCATATTAAGATAAAAATTTATAAATAAAGCCTATTTTTTAGATTAATACTTTTATTACAGCCCATTTTTAAAAATTAATGACATCTACAGTCTAAAATTGAATCATCATACAACATTGATCTAAGCCTAACTATACCACCACTTTCCCCCACCTCAGAAAAAAAATCATAAAAAATTTAAATAATAAAATAATTCTTACCTTGATGCATGAATCTGTTTCTAAGAAGTTCTACTGAAATGTATCAAAATACACTAATTTTTTCAAGTGAGAAAGGATCAAGAACAAAGTTTATAAATACCATGTGTTAAGAACAAACTGCACATATATGTAAACAAGAAGATAAACAACAGTAAACTTGTTGCCAGATTTACAAATCTTAATAGAAATATTTGTCACTAACTCCAATTATGTATTAATTGAAAAAAAAGTAAAAATATGTACATTTATTGTGAAAAAAGTGCATTTTTTTGATTACCACCACTTTCCCCCACCTGACCCTATAGTACTTAATGATTTGAGAACCTTATCATAAATAAGCTAATTCACGAACTATAAAAATTTCTTTTAATTAAAAAAACACTCTTTTTTAGATTAGTTGAATTTAATTGAAACTTACAGTGCCCGCATAACCAACCTAAAAGGAAAAGTTAATGCAGTCAAAGCTACATAAGTGATTCAAACCAAGGTTGGCAAGTTTCTGCTGAGGTGGTTAAAACCACTGGTAGTGGTTTTAACCACCGGTAAAAAAACTGGCATGGCAGGAACCTTTTTCTGCCACATTTGTGGCAGAAATTAAGAAAATGACATAAAAGTAAGTACTGAGATTGACATACAATGGATTAATTCATAGAAAAACAATTAAATGTTAAACAAAGTACATTTTATTTACAAAATTATCACCATTCAAAATCAAATATTAAATTTTTTGCACTCTGCAGTATTCGATAACAAAAGACAAGCTTTGGTGCAGTTTCTAAACTTAAACAATTTCTCAATTTGCTATGCCCGAACGAGAAAATTGAGAAGATTCTTTTAAGTCCAGCAGAACTAGCAGGCATTGCCATCAAGGGACAAGCAAGATTTGTGAAACTTTCATCTATTGCATATTTTTTAAAACTGGACCACCATGTAGTAGCTGGGGTAGTTGTCAAAACTTGACTGGAAAAATAAGTCTCAGGAAATGGGATCGATTTGTTTTGCAAAGTTATGACATAAGGTACAAAATCTGGGTAAATATTGGCTAGTAAAATTCTGACACTTTCTTCTTGAGCACATGATAGTTTCAATCCCAAATACTTTGGATGCAGAATATAAGCTAGCAAATGATAATCAGTAACTGCCTGTTTAAATCTGTATGTCACTTCTTTTTTATAAACAGCCACAGGATTCTCTTTACTTAATTCATTTTTTAGTTTACTTAAACAAAATGTCATTAAGAAATTACTAGAACTAATAGACGTTTTTTTAGTTTCTGCCGGTTATAACCAGTTTCTGCCACTGGGATGGCAAAAACCAATTTCTGACGGCAAAAAGCCAACCCTGATTTAAACAGCATATAATCATATAAATAAATATTTAAAATGCAATTCTTACCACTGGGACATCATGAAAAGTTAAGATCAGAATCTAAAAGCACAATAGAGAAGAATTAAAAACATGGCAGTTTACAAATGGCAGAAATACACAATCAAACGAAGGTATAAAACAAAAGTTACTTTTACCTTATATTATATTGAGGAAAATTACTACACATTGAAGGTGTTTTAAAACGTTTATTCAACAAAGCACTTCATTTATTCATTTAAGGATTACAAAAATCACTTAGATAGATATGTAATTGAGCAGTGATTATTCTAAGTGTTTTTAAAAGGGCAGTCTACCTCCTCTGCCTTTTAATGTAACTTCTTTGTAAAAATAAGCTGCTATCTCTTAAAAAGACCACCTTTCTATTCATATTCCATTAAAAAAATTAATTAACTGTTTAAATAATACTTACACACCAGTGCAATTATTTATGCTTATATGTTCAATTCTGTTTATTATTACAAATATTTATTTTGTTAGGATTATTCTCAACTGGTGAAATTTTCATAAGTTTTTCTTTTTTTAGGAAGGAGGGGATTATACTAATAAATTTTAAAGTGATTTTAAGTTTTAAAACTATTTTTTAAATGAATAATGAATTAATTTATTTTTTAATGTACCTTAAAATGTTCAATTTCTTATAATTTTCAGTTTAAAATTTATATATATATAAGCTTACAATTTGTTCATCAATTAATCTCTTCTTTAGTTTACTTTTTTTGGAAAACATTCCTGCATTGTAATTGTCTTTTAGCATGGCTTTATTTTTTATAAACTACAAATTTAGAACCAAGTTAAATTAAAATCATTTTTCGGACACAGTTCTTTTTAATCGAGAATTTCCTCAAAAATGATTGCACTTAATTTTTTTTTTTAGTTACACTTTTCAAAATATTTTTAAAGTTTAGTTTGTCAAATTCTTTGATATCTCTTTCTTTAGTAGCATAGGGAGAAAAACAATTTGATTACACAATTTAATAATAAACTTGCATATGTGATAAAAACAGTGTTCTTCAAGTGGGCCGTTCAGAATTTTTTTTATTTCATTTAAATTTCAGCTCTGCAGGCCCTTTGAATCTGATTAACCACTCAGATATATATATATATATATATATATATATATATATATATATATATATAAAAGTCGATTTGCATAGCTTTAAAAAAAAAAAAAAATCCACATGATTATCTGATTGTATTTTTACTGCTGTAATAAAATTTTTTTGGCGGATTCTCAATGGTTTTTAAATTTCCAATATATTTAATATGTTATAACATGCGAATTTTAAATTTAAGCTATCACTTCGAATTTGTGTTATCACTTTTAGATACGTTTGATTACTGATGTTTCAATACGATTTTCCATCATTGAATGATAGTTTTTCATCCCTTTCACATGATTATTTTTAATACATTATTTTGTCATGTGAATTTTGAATTTGAGATATCATTTTTTGAAGAGTTCTATTAACATTGATTCTATCATAAATCCATGTATATGGATCATTTCGTAACAGCTGTTGGTCGAGTTTCAAGTATTTCCGTGTGGTTTATTACAATTCAAATATAAGTGATACAATGTTATGGATAGTGAATTTCACACTTTTGAAACCACTACTTAACTCTTAACACAATCGATGTCACCACAACTCCACATTAATTTCTAATTACTTTTTGGTAATTATAGTTACTTATCGCTTTTTTCTGACATTACATTTCAATATTGTTTTTCAAATTTCGATACTTTAATACATTATTACAACACTCCGCATTTTCAAAATTCGGGAATCACGCTTATTTAACTGAAGAAAGTTTAACTATTTCTCTTTAAAATTAAGTCATTTTTAATGATTTAACTTATTTATAATTCAGAAAATTTATTTAATTACTTTATTTTGGATTTATTGAAAACCCTACAAATGTGAAAAACAATGCTCTTTTTTGGGTGAATATGGTCTTTTTAAAGTCTAGCTTGGGAAAATTATGGACCAAAAATTTTCCCAAGGCAGCCTGAATTTCCATTAACTCATTAGCCCAATCAGGAGATATTCTGCATCCAGGCTGTTACCCAAGTTTAAGGGAGGTAGTAAAAATATATTTTTAGGGATGATTGTGAGCCCAACTCAAAAATCCTGAACATTTCTTGAGTTAATGACGCATTTAAAATAAAATTAATGTTTTTTAAAATTTAAATCTTTGATATTTTCACAACATGAAATTCTAAATAAATTATATGAAGCATAATTTAAATGAATAATTTTGTATAAGTTTACTTCTATCTCTAATCACATTTATTATTCTAGCAGAAAAAATATTTACAAATGAAAGAGATGCCAAGTATAAATTCTAGTTCCAATATTTTTAAATAAAATATACAAGAATTTTTATATATAAATGTGATCGATGATTTCTTGAAGCTTCTTGGATTTCTGGGAAATCCGGACTTTTTCCGGACGGATCACAACCATCTCTGGATTTTTCTAAAAATTTCAACTAATCCATTTTCAACTAATCCACATTCTCGAAACTTATTATTTTTAGGTTTTTCTTGAAATAATCGGCATGAAATTTATCATCGGAAAATAATATAAATCTATATGTAAGAGCCAAAATATTACTATAAAAATATTAGTTACAGCCCAGATGCCTATTTTTCCTAGCTGCTTTTTTTTAACTGTTAAAGAAACTTGCTTAAATTAATACTTTCACTGCAAATCCACCACTATTTTTTTATTATTTTGTTTGCTTGCACGCCAGCAAACAGCGACATAATTTTCATACACATAACTTACAGAGGCTGTTTGTGCTTATAAACTATCTCTTTAAGCTATTTAAAGTAAAAATATGTTATTGGTCAGTTCACTAACTTAATAGTAATAATCAGGAAACAAATCTGTTTGAGTAAAAAATTGCGGAAAAGGTCCCATCATTGATTCTCATGAAATATTTTAATCCACTTAGGAAACTACAATTTTAAAATGCTTTAAGATACTGTTTTGAAACTTGTTTAGTATTAATATAAATAAACTAATCTTGTTTAAAATGTTTTAGTCTGTTCTGTGAATAAGATAAAGGGCTATCAAAATTAAGAAGTAAAACATTATATGACTGTTGAGTAATGTCATCATTTATCTTCATTAGATACACAATTTTTACTACTATCAAGTTATTCTTAGAAATTCGATTCTTCCAAATAAATAAAACATGGCGCCTATGGTTATTTATATAACTTTGCTTACTTGATGGACTATTAGAACTTGAGGATTGTCGATCACTTATTTTATAGGAGGTTTAGGTAATAGTGATATATAAAAATGAATTATTTTAAAATTTCTAAAACAAGTACACTTTTATTCATTCTAAGAAAAAGCAGAAAAAGTCGACGTAACAGAACGCCAGATTTGGAGAACAGTATTTCTTCATTTAGCTTCAGTTCTTTAGCATTTATTTTTGTTACTTCAATCTCAAGCTGTGTAAAGAAAGTGAGTATTTAAAACTGAAAAAGTTCAAACAGTTCAACATAACCAATCATTTTAATGAGCTATTGAAAAATAGAAAACGAAAAACGTAGTAAACGGTTATTTATTAAGTAATATTGGAGATTTTTTTTTTTCAGTTTCATCTCAACTCCTCTCCAACCTCTCAGATTGGTTGGGTTTTGGTTTTTCAATAACAGAGTTATTTAGCAAATGTTTTGCATTTTGGAGATTTCAATTTTATCAATAAAGGCGAACGCAAGTAATGTGATTGCGGATTATTTTAAGTAAAGAAATGAAATATCGGAAATAATAGTTTTATCCATGATAATGTGCTACCATTTTTATTTATCGTTCCAAAAATAGAAATCACTGTTGTCTGCATTATTATTTATTTTGCGTTATGAAATTAACAACACAAATAAGATTTTTTTTTGACATGTACGTAAGATTATAACATAGCTGGATTAAATATTTGCTTATTGTAAATCCTTATTTGATAATTATAATAATTTTAGTAATATATTTAAACGTATTTTCTCCCACTTTCTAACTCAGTTTAAATCATATAAAAAAAAAGCAATTGATTCATTATATGTTGTAGGATCATAATACTTCTTTAAAAGCAATGTATGCATTACAATGCCAAAGGATTGAAAAGTTCATTCTATCAATGAAATATGGAAATTGAAGTTATTGAGCCACAGGTATGTTACATTAATTGGTGTGTTTTTTCATTTTTAAACAGCTAACACAGTCTTACACTCTTTTATACTTACATTGTATTTCTATGAGAATAAAATTTCTTTTCCGTTTAATTTCACAAGAAAATTTTTCACAAATTTAAGACATTTTGAAAGCTGTGATTCAAACTTTAGAAAT
Source organism: Parasteatoda lunata (assembly GCA_949128135.1). Taxonomy (NCBI): domain Eukaryota; kingdom Metazoa; phylum Arthropoda; class Arachnida; order Araneae; family Theridiidae; genus Parasteatoda; species Parasteatoda lunata. The sequence continues at coordinate 49,695,240 of OX421970.1, forward strand.
GGTGTTACTTTTTGTAATAAAAATATATGCACATTATTACTTACAAATCAAAATTATAAATAAATTTTTTTTATTATCTTTTCCTTCCTTAATTGGTATTCTTTTCCAGCTTTGAATTAACGTTATGTACCTATGTTGCAACATATGAACATAGCTTTCAAGTGTTTCTATGAATTATATAATTAAGGGACTTTTTTTAGCTAAAAATGAATAATTTAGAATTGCTGTTTTCAAAAAGCTACCAATATCCTTACAGTATATTGTGCAAATTTTATATCGGTATAAATAATATTTTTGGAAAGTTGCATCAATTTATTTTCAAAAGGCATAATTTTTTTGAAATATGAAGTTGTCAGGAAAAATATTTAAGATGGAGAATGTTGTTTTTTTTTTTATTCATTGCATATATTTATATTATAATGCATGGTATTTATATTATAACATTAACACACACCCATACAATGGACTCTCTTTAACTCAAACAATGGTCAGAGTTAGATAAAATGAAAACATTCTGCCAACACATCTCAGTTTAAAAACTTTCTGAATGCATTGATTAACTCTTGTAATTACCAGTTTTAATCCTTTCATCGCCACCTCATTTTGGTGAATTCGTTTGAAAATCACTGATTTTTAAAAAAATTTTTAATCTCTATAGAATTCTATATTGATTTATACCACAAGGATGAGTTAGGCAAAAAATCTGAAAATAGAAATCCAAAAATGTTATGTGCAAAAGCACTTTTTAAATAATTGAAAAAATACCTGAATTTAAACAAGAAAAAAGTGTATGTAGAAAATGTTTATATAATGTTAGCAACGTTTTAATAAGAATATTGATGCCAGATTTTATTTATTTCAATTTTGTGAATATGAATCTCAATACTTGATTTTATAATCACATGAATACGAATCTTGACATTTAATTTTAAAATCTAATAAATATGAATCTCAATGTTTAATTTTAAAATCATTATAATACAAATCTCGATGTTTGATATTAAAATTGCAGGAATACAACTCTTAATGTTTGATTTTTAAATAGCATGAATACAAATCTCAATGTTTTGTTTTAAAGTCGTGTGATACGTGTGATTCTGGTGTATAATTTTTCAGTCACTTAAACATGAATCATAACAGTGACTTGTAAATCGTGTGAATATGAAACGCGATATTGTGTTTAAAATCTTGAACATACGAGACACAAGGCCCGAATCTTCGATCGTGTAAATAGGAATTATAAGGCGTGAATTTAAATCATGTGAATGAAATTTTAAATTGTATTAGCATTGATAGGAAAAAATGTAAGAATAAAACTTTTTTTTCACGATAATTTGAAAAAGACAAACTTTCTTTGAAGAAACAGATTATTATTTTCTTTTTTAGTAATAGTAAAACATTTTCCATGATTGGCAGGTTTTTGACAATTGACAGTTTAATCCGGTTTTAACCATGGTTTTATCCGAATGTCAAAAAATCCTTTTTGACATGATTGATTTTGTGTAATAAGGATAAAATTTGTGTTTGAGGATAATTATTAGCTATTATAAATATGAAATATTTATAAATGAACATACATATAAAATTATAACTGATTAATCAGTTATGTTCTTGAATTATTTTGATATTAAACTCTTTTCTTTCTTTTTTTTTGTTGTTAAGAATCACTGTCAAACACTCAAATTTGGGAGAGGAGAATATTAAATAATTATACATAAAATTGTGTATAATAACAATTTATCCAATGAGTTAATCCAATCCGTTCTCAAAACAAAAATTTTTATAAATCGATATTTCTTCAAAACTTTTTAGCATATTCTCTATTTTTTTAATACAATAACTTTTTCAAAATATTTTTTAATAAAACTAAGGTTTATATATTGTTAAAAAATTTTAAAATAAAAGAAAAGAAATTGATTTGATTTTACACAATTCTTGAATAAACGAGCATATGTGTTCAAGATATTCGAAATCAAAATATATTGAAATAGTAATAATTTATTAAATTAAATTTAAGGTTACACTCACATACTTAAATTCAAACACAAGTACACAGTAAATACTCAAGTTTACTTTGAGTGTTTTTTTAAAAAGAAAAAACTTTTGCAAAGTGTCACATTTTTCAACAATTGAAAATTTTGTTGGAAATTTTTGAACCGAACATTTCCCTAGGGTTGCCTGAATTTCAATCAAACCTGGATTGCACGATTGGACATATTCTACTTCCCTCCGTATAAGTAAAATATTAAGAATAAAAAAAAATTGAGACCAGACAATTTTTGGCGACCACTTTAGCTTTATTTAATCTAAAAAATTAGCATAAATTGAGGCATAAAAGAATTAAAATTTATATTTAAGATTGATAATATTTAACAACTCATAGTATCTGTATTATAAACTGAATAGTTATAATATAACAAATAAAATTGATCAGGTACTTGCAAGTACCATATTTTTAGAAAAACCAATTAATAGTTTCAATAATTTTGGCTATATTTTTTTATAATGATCTAAATTATAATAATAGTATATAATGCGAGTATTGTGCATGATTTAACATCTTATAAAATGTCCCCAATAGCAAAATAGAAACTTGTCCTAATTTCGATACTTTTAAACATGTTTTTGACGTGTCATGTCAATAACCAGTTTTTGCCATCAAAAATCCAACTCTGCACGATGGTAACAAATTTTCCGTGAATGGCGCTCAGGCATTTTTGTATACTATACAGGTCTGATAACGGGAAATATTTCATAGTTTTAAGTGACATTAATGAATGCCATTTAGAATATCCTATTCATAGCTACCTATGTTAAATTAGATCTTTAATTCTAATTTTTCGCCTCAAATAAGGTCAAGTTAAGGTATAATCCAAAGGAAATCGGAAGTTTTATTGGTTTCTAACTCCAGTTTAGGCAGTTCAATAATATGGAAATGAAGATATTGAAAGTAACATAAAAATCAGATAAATAGTGATTATAGAGTTTTGTATTTTGTCTAATAAATCTGCTGGTTTGCTAATTTTTTCACGTGATTCAGAATTACGCATGGCTAGGTGTGCATTATAGCTGATTTTTTTGTTCCCTCTTACATTTTGACATGCTATAGCATGTATGTGGATTGATTGGAATCTATAGAGAAATATTTTATTGCTTAAACAATTTAAAAATATAGTTTAGCATTGTTTTGTCACAAACTCTTCTTACTTCATGTTCGTATAAATATAGAATTTATACTGTGATTTTGCTAGATTTTTAAAACTACTGGTCCTTAGCAAGCACTCAGAACTTTAAATTTCTGGGTCTAAAAGCAGAAAATTTTAAACTTCATAAATTACAAAATTTTTATTTGGAATGTAATATATTTGCAATTTTAACTAATTTAATTGTTTTAAAAATTAAAGCATTTTGAAAAGAAAAGGAGGAAGTCTCTTAGATTTTTTTAAAGTGAGAGACAAATGATCTGTGATTGTGAGCAGGCAATAAATTCTTCCATTCCATCTAGTTAACATGCACATTTAAAGTATTCCAATAACTAAGCAACAGAACAAAAAAAGAATTAAATTGGTATAAGCTGCACAATTTATTGCAAGGGATGCCAATGAGACATTTAATTACATTTAAACAGTAATTTTATTCTGTGCAAAATAATATAAAATTTTCAGATATTTTCCAAATTCAGTTTCAGTTATATATGAATTTTTGGTATTAATCCTGCATTTGCCTAATGTCTCTATTGGTTTTGAGAAAAGAATGCCGCACAGACTTCCCTCCTTCAGGAATTCTTTTTTTGGTATATTAATTATTATTTTTTAAGGATAAATTTCTTTTAACTTTTATCAAAAGTTCATCAAGATTTTTTAAAGTTTTTTTTTTTTTTTTTTTTTTTTTTTTTTTCATTCAATCAGGCAGCAAATGTGTACTTTTACAATAATAAAGAGAAAAAAAATTTTTAAATTTTTATTCCTCTTTGACTTATTGAAAGTTGTAAAAAATGATTAGAAAAATAGTTTTAATTAAGACATAACACTATAGTTTGCTATGCAGCCAATCACATTTTTATCATATATCCATTGCACTTAAAGTGTTTTTTTCTGATCTAAAATATTAAAAATGGTGATTTCAAGGAAAATTCTGAAAGTAAAAACAATACTAGTTTTATTAAAAGGTGTTTTTATATCTTTATATTTTTATCTGAAACCTAATTAAAAGATCAAGAATAATTTAAATTATATTAACCATATTTTTATTTATATAATAATTATGCTATAAGCTAATTGCAATCTATCATTATTTCAGAGAGCTCCACTCAACTTCCTTGTGGACCTAGATGGGGCTCCAGCAGAAATTGTTGAAGTTGTTCAAATTGTCAAACGAGTATGTATTATGTAAATTAGGTTTTCTCACTAATTGCTATAATTTAAATTGTTTTTCATTTATTAATAATATTTTTAGTTTTTTATGTATTGTAAATTCCATAAACATTATGGTCATCATATTTTTAAACAGTCAGTTTGTTTTATAAAATTTCAGTTATTCTTTATGAATATTAAGTTAAGTATAATTTTTTCTTATATTCTTTTGACATTTGTTAATTATGCATTTTATTTAAGTATTTTTTGCTACTTTTTTGTTAGCCAGAGCAGGCAAATTCATTAATTTTTTTTCTCCTTTTTATATTTTATTTATAATTTTTAGGAGGGGGACTATTGGTTAAAAAAATAATAACCATCAAATTTAACCATAAATGACCCTTTTGTTTTAAAAAAATGAAAGTAGTTCTTCTGCCCATCTAACCAAAAGTATATGTTTTTTTTAATATATTAACAGATTAATAACCACGAAACCTGTAATCTATACAATTTAATAAACAATTGCAAATATTAATAATTTAATATTGTTTAAATATTTATAAAAAATGAAATAAACTACATTTCCATAACAAACTTTAATTATATTTAAATATAACTAAGCATAATCATAGGAAAGCTAATGTTAATTTATGGTTAAAATTTTTTAAACTACAATCAAAGTTAATTTATATATTTATTTAAATGTTTAATTTTCAAAATATATCAAGCAAATTGTTTTAGCATTAATTTATTATGTATAATTTTATGTGTTATTATTTATGTTTACATTTAATTTTTCACTAAAAAGGATGCCTTTTAATTTTAACCAAATCTGAAATAATATATTGGAATAAATATGTTTCTTATGCATATTAAAAGTGTTAGATATTTTTAGGTAAATTTTTTGGTCAATGTAACTAATCGTTGAAGAAAATTTATGTACATATATCAATTTTATAATTTTATAACTTAATGATGTATAAACTGACCTTATTTTTTTAAAAAATGTTAACTCTTTATCTTCATTGAAGTTTAAATGTTTGATCATGAATGTTACATGCAGGTTGCTGAAAAAATCTTATATCATTGGGAAGAATTTCCAATTGTTTTACCTCCACCTCTGACAGTCATTACTACTGAAAGTGATGGAAACAGAAAAGTAAACAAAACTTCAATGTGTTTCTAATAACTTTTTAAAAAACTTTTGTTGTGAAAACTGATTTATTCTGTAGTGTTAATCTGATACTATACTCTTTCTCTTTTTGATAGATTTCTTACTATAATAATACTCTTTCTGATGAAGTAACAAATTTAACTCATTTCGGATGTTTCATATTACCTTTTCATAGACTAGAAAATAACCACTTGTCACTCTCCATATAGCGAGCCAATGAAAAAAAGTGGTAACTTAAATTAAATAAGCAACCAGTCACTTTTTCTCATTTTTTAAAAAAAATTTTTAATGATAAAAGTACATTAATGCAGAAAAACTCTGGAAAACAGAATTTTTATTAAAATGTGCAATCAAATTTTGATTCTTCAGGATCTATCAATTTGTGATGGAAAGATTTATGTGGAAGGGGATTTCTTTAACAATTCCATATTTCAATGTTGTAATGTATGTATTCAATGTATTTTGCCTCCCAAAATATTTTTGAATAAAATCAGTGTGTTTAATAAAATTTTGTCACATATTTATATTATTTTTACTGTTGAATTAACTTTTTTATAGCCGTAGATAATTTATTTTAAGAATTTTGTTAAAAAAACAAAATTTAATCCGAGCAACAACAAAAAAAAAAAAAAAAAAAAAAAATTGCTACAAAAAGAAAAAAAAGCAACTACTGTTTGATATATATTTTTTTTAACAAAACACGATTTTTATGAACCCTAATAAAATAACTCAATGTCTCCCCCAGGGTTGCTAAACCCCTATGATGCACGCTCTTGCTTAAAAATCTCAGATTTATTTTAGAATTTTAAGTTAAAAGCTTATTAATTCAGAGAAATGTCAAAATTAAATTATACCTTAAATTTTTTTAGCAAAGTTAACATCACAAATATTTTGATTAGAATCAATTTTTTATTATATAGCTGAAAAATCACTTTAAAATAAAATACCAATAAAATTGGTTCAATGCCTGATAATTTAGTTTTAGTGTTGTATTCAAAAGTATTGCTCTAACTTCTTAATTAAAGGTAAAATATTGAATTATTTTTGCTTTATATTTATTTCCAGGCGAAACCTCTTATTGTTAGAGACTTATTTGTTGCACCTACTTTTGAGGAACTTAATATTGTATCATATGATGCAAAAGGTGATCCTCAACCGCTTAATAGAAGACAGTTGCTTAGTATTAGAGAATCTGGGTATGTTAACTTTCATTGATGTTTGATGATTGCTATTATTTAAAATTGATAAAATAGCACTACTGTATATTTGTTCTCCCTCCTGAGTTACTCAAGTTCTAAATTAAATTCTTCTCGGGTGGTTCTTTATATATTTCCCCCCCATATTTAGTTGTTTAACCTGAATTAAATTGCAAATTCTTGCTTCATTTTACTATTAAAATCAAATATTAAATGTGATTCTTTAAATCACATTTTTCCATAAACCATAATTACTTTGTGGGTGTAAATAATAAAACTTGCAGTTAAAAAATTTCTATAACAAAGCAAGAGCTATTGACTTTTTACATTACATTGTTTAATTTTTTGCTAAGAAGTTAAAATTTCAAATGCTAAGCAAACCAAAGTTAATTGGTTTGTTTGTTATTAGTTCTAATGCTGCAGGAAATTTCAATTTCCATCTATAAAATATAAATATGTATTTAAGTGCATATTTTGTGTTTTTAAGTATTAGTATCAGAAAACCATTTTGAAGCATTTTAATATGGATATGATTCAGACTATTATTGCCATATTTAGTATGTAAATTTAAAGATAGATAAAATGATCTATATAACACAAAATTTCATAAAATGCAAAGCCTCAGGTTTAAAGGTTTGTATTAGAAAGTAGTAAGACCTTCTACTGTATTATTACATCATTTATAATATTGTCAAAACAGCACTACTGTAATTTTGTTCTCAGTGCTAAGTTGCTCAAGTTCTAAATCAAATTTCTTTTAGGTTCTTTATTTTCCCCCCATATTTAGTTACTTTGCCTAAAATCCATTGAAAAGTACTGCCTCATTTTAATATTAAAATCAAAGATTTAATAATAATGATACTGTTGAAACAGCGTCACTGTATTTCTGTTCTCACTGCAAAGTTACTCAAGTTCTAAATTAAAAAAATGCATCTAATAATAGTGCTAGGTAATAGCTGTTTTAGATGTTAAATTATGAATACAAAGTTCTTTTAACAGACTATAAGGTAAATATTTATTTATTATTTTTTTCCCTTTCAATTCAGCACTTTTGAAGTGGAAAGTAGAAATTTTCCTGGTCAACTGCATAAATGGAAACTAAGCCAATTATTGCAAAAAGGGAGGCAAAATGTTCAAGATACTCTATTACAGGTAGATTTTTAATGCATAACATCATGAAAACATGCTAAATATCGTTTAATATTTAATATATAAAAATGCTTGTTTAATATCGATTTAATATTTTTCACAATAAAGAAACATAGGAATAAAATAAATTCTCTATACATAGCAATAAAACACACAACATTCTGTGAATTTCAATTCAGTTTTAATCACAGCTTCCAAACAAAGTTATATGAAATTTGGTATATTATTACTATTGTTATATATTGCTATTTGGTATATAACCGTATTATTTCTCTTCTCATTTTCCCTTTACTCAGGTCAGTGTCATATTCTTTTAAAATTTTACTGTCAATTTATTTTTAGTTTTGAATGCAGATTGGCATTAATTTCTTGTAACAAGTATAATAATGAATAATATTATTGAATGTAATTAGTACAAAGTTACTAATTACAAACTATTTTAAGTATAAAATATGTTTTATCACATTTGTTACTAATGTAAATTGTATATATATCAAAGTGTTCGTCTAAAAGGAAAGTTATAAATTAAACCAAGAGTGCATGTATAATTTTTTTCTTCAAAATCCTGGTATAAGCTAAATGATTTTTTTTCACTATTTTAATAATATTACTATTGAAATGTAATACCATTGTGTTTATAATTTTTTTTATCATCTTTTCATATTTATTTTATTTTTTGCAGGATGTTGCTCTAGCTGCTCATCTGATTGTTGTAACTGCTAAAAATCGCCTTTTGTCACAATTTTTCAGCGTATCTGAATCTGTACGTGCCTTTATACATGGGTTAGCTATACTATTAGGTATGCATTGGTTGAAGTTTTATCTAAAAGTAGTGTTTAATGCAGGATATTAATGATAAAAAGTATTTAGTGATAAAAATTATTTAATAATTAAAAAAAATGTACAAATAATTTAAGTGATGAAAAGTTCTTAAACATTATTCTAATTTTTTTAAGAACTTTATTTTGTTGTCTTTGTTTTGTTATAACTTTTTACAGTTAATGTCATTAGAATTTTCAAAAATATTATTTTAGATATAGTTATTGGTATACCTTCCCTTTCTGCTAAAAACTTGGATGTTCGAATACAGGAAGAAAGAAGTAAATATTTAGTAGCTGAACTTACAATTAGGGTAAATTATTGTTATTTTAAGAAAGTCATTTGTAAATATACAATATATAAGTAGTATATACAATACTGAACTTGTTTATTTTTTCTTTTAGCCCAGCTATGATGATGACATCGATAATTTGTGCCAATTTGTCAAGCACCAAATAAGAAAACAAACTATGGAAAAATATTGCTTTGTATGTTTATTTTTTTAATGGAATTATTTTAATGTAAGATTTTAAATAGGATCAGGTGGGGTTAAGTGGGTACATGGGATAAAGTGGTTACATGTAAGAAAACATTTATTTTTTCCTTTTAAATTGAGACAATTCGTTTAATATTTCCTGGGATTCTGGCAAGCATATTTATTTGAGTTTTAGAAACTCATAAAAAGTTTGATGTTTGCAAACTATCTGCTTATGATCAATTTATTCAGTATGTTAGTTAAAGCTGCTGATAAGCTTTATTTTAATATCATTAAAAATTTGCGAAGACTATTAACTTTCATTCAAACTGGTAGAGAAACATCCAAAAAAAAAAAAAAAAAAAAAAAACTACATAGATATTTAAAAATAAATTTCAAGATTATATTTATTATGAATTGTTTTCTGAAATGGATTAAGTGGGTGTTTGGTTACAGGTTAAGCTAAGTGTTGTGTAATAGGGATATTTTTTTTTTTACTTCTGTGTTAGCAAGTATCTGATGCTCTATATTTTATAATGAAATAGTGATAATAAATAATTTACTTGTTTGATTATTGCCTTACATAGTAATTATGACACGTAAAACAAAATTTCTTTTAGATTTTACTTTTTTAAAAAGCAGAAAGATGGGCGTAAATAACAATATAATAGGCATATACAATTAAAAATTATCCAAATAACATAATTTTACAACTTAAATTATTACTATCAATATTAATTTTTACACTCTCATTTATATTTCAAATAAACCAAAAACTAATACAGTTTTCTTGTTTTTTGATGAAATGATGTGTGAGGTTCAGCAAAATATACTGCATCCGAAGTGGAACCTATTTTTAATAACCATAAGCACTAATTCTTTTAATTTAATAGTACAAAAAAAAAATACTTTTAGGGCTTTTTTTTTTAAACGTAATCAAAATACATTCGTTCGCATTTTCATTTCAAAAACAAAATTTACACGTTTTTTTTAGGAAAATATATACTTATTTTAGAACTATACCCACTTTACTCCTTTAGGGTAAAGTGGATATATTAAAACATGTATATATTTGAATGCACTACTGTAAAAAAACAATCAAACAAAATAGATAAGTTATGCGTCATATTTAATCTACACTTGTGAATCCAATATATATAAACTGCATCAAAATTGTCAGTAAAATAAAATTAATAATTTTATTTTAGAGCATCCTTTAAAAAAAGCTTGATTTTATACCCACTCTACCCCACCTGCTTGTTTTATGAAGTGCTTGTTTTATTAAGAAAGTCATATTATTATAGAATAAGTTATCCAACATCTATTGTTATAGCTTTTAAATCCTGAAAAGTATATATTGGTAAATATTCATTTATTGATAAAGTAAAAATGTATATCACTTATAGGTTGATTAAGCTATTGTTCAAATACATTTTCTTTAGGAATCTTTTTTTTTTGTTTTTTTTTTTTTTTTTTTGTTGTTGTTGTTGTTAGAATATTACAATACTTTTACTGCTTATTTGCTTAGCATATCAGTTTGGATTTTGTACCATTTTTTCTTACTTTGTTGTGTTCACTAGTAAGCAAATTTGGGAATATGTTTTGACAATATACATCATTTTTCTACATAATGAGTGTAATTAAGATGCATGTTTGTTTTGCAAGTAAAAAATGTTAAGAAATATGCAACATCTATTGAAATTAAAATATGCATGAATGGATAAAAACACCAATGTTTTTAAATAATTAGTTGCGATAGTCACAATAGTTTTTAAAAGATGCATTTGGCTTAAAATATTATAGTCATTCCCCAACAATTATAATTTCTTTGTATAATAACATGAAAGAAATTAGTTTGCTCTGCAATATTTTTATTGCAGTTTGTGCAATAAAAGTATTACCGATGCTAGATCTTGAATACTAAACGAATTTCATATTAAAACTTTTTATTTTTATATAGCAGTTTGAAACCTAATTTTATTTGTTTCGATTAAAATTTATTGAAGAAATTTTTTAAATATTCTTATGCACAACGTTATCTATTATTTGACTGCTATTGAAATTGATAGTATTTAGTGTGCAGCAATAAAAGAAAGATAATAGCTGTAACACTGCTACATTTTATGACTTAAAATTAACGGAATCTCTGATTTGAAATCTGCAGTTATACTATTATATTATAAGTTTTAAACAGTAATATTTAAATAAAAAAATAGAAATATGTTTAAGTGTTTTTCTATTTTAAATTACTAATAACTTTTAAAATGCATTTGTTTTTCTTTTATTAATTTTTAAACTGTATTGAAGTAAAATGTATTGTCTAGAAAACAGCTATTATTCAATTTTTTTTTTCTTCTTTAGGAAAATGAAAAGGCCCCGCCTGTGCCCTATCACTTTCAAACACCTAAAGGTCGGGAAATTGATTTACGATTGTTCAATAAAGGTAAATTTTCTCTTATATTTGCTTACAATTAATATTTTACATAAATATTTGTTATTTTTCTTTAGTTAAAATGATAAATCAAATGTATGCTTTTAAGTTTTCCAGTTCAATATTAGGAAATGTGTAAATACGGTATTAAACGTAGTTATAATGATATAATTGCACACAGTTATATCATAGTTAACATTAAACTAGTAAATAAAACTGGGCAATTTGAACATAAAACATAATGTATGAACAATTAACCTAACTCAGTTTCATATAGCTTTAGCCTTAACTTCCCTGTCCCTCTTGTGTTGTCCCATTACAGGCTGTTAGAGGAATGCCTTGCTTTTAATTCTTAAGTATTAGTAACAAGGGTAATTTTTGTTATTTACCTAAATAATTTGAAATTAGCATTATGGTTATTATTTCCTACCCAACCTTATTTATACTAACTACTGGCATTTTAAAGTTTTGAACTAATTTACATAAGTAATTTCAAATGAATTTTGACATTATATCTCTAAAGAATATAAAAAGATAATTGTCTAAATGTATTAAGTATTAAATTATTATGTATTAAATTATTATGTATTAAGTAATACAGTCAACTGTTGATAATAATTAAGTTGTAATATGGCTTTTGATTTAATAATTACTATATTTATGAGTGTATTTTACTCATTTTCATTGCTAGGCACCTTAATTAAACCCCAATTTTATGGCACTTTAATTTTTAACAACCCCCTTCAAGCTAAGATCGGTCAGCAGAATAGTCTTTTTTTAAGATTGGAAAGCAGTGCCACAGCTGCATGGATAGCCGCTCCCCTCGACCAGAGATGAATTCACCTAGCTGTCAGCAGCCAATAATCAGAGACCATTAACAGTACTGTTGCGAAAACTGGGGCAAGAGAATTTTTTCTTATTCATTCATTCAATTTTGCCTGTTGTATGTTATAAAGGAAGAACAAACTCTTACTCTAGGGTGAAATTTTTATTTCTCCTGGGAGAAACATTGCTAGATATGTAACTGTAACTATTAAAATTTTTCAGAGTACCTAGCCTGAAAAGGCTATCTGCTCTTTCCTCTCAGTATAAGTAAAAATAAGGAGGAAGGGAAGTGGGGGTGTTACGTATAGCGTATGGTAATAAATCGCAGTGCACATAAGTGAGAACAAGAATAATATATGTTAAATAAGTTGAGTCGCATTTGATATACAGTCAAACCTCGATATCTCGAACTTGAAGGGAGAGGAGAAAAAATTTGAGATACCAAAAATTCGAATTATCGAAAATTGCATGTTATCAATGGCAGAATAAAGAAAAATGCTCTTTACATACCTTATTTATTATTCCATATTTATTCTAAAAACGCTTTTTACACTTTCATTTGAAAAAAAATTCAAATGTTGTTTGCTTTAGAGATGTGTAAGAAAGTTTATCTATAACACTTTCTAAGTGGACTATAGATTTAAATGTCTCCTCTGATATATTCGGCTGCCTCTCAATAAATCTCCTTACAGTGTCTACTGCAGAAAGTGCTTGTTTGTTAAAAACATTGGGCGGCAAATCTTCGATTTCCTCATCCTCTTCTTCTGATAGCTCACAAGACGCTTTCGTTTCAGATGAAATTCCATGTTATCAAGATTCATCAGTCCGGTCAATCTGTCCCAATCATTTTCGGTGTAGTTTTCAGCAGAATTAACGATATTGATTGTTTGACTACTTTCGTGATCTTTAATGAATCCAGCCTTCTTGAAACCATTCATTATCGTAGAGGAAGACACATCATTTCATGCCTTGTCAGCCATTTGCATAGCTTGTAGAACACTAACACCGGATGGTAAAACCCCATCTTCCATTTCGGACAAAAATTTTTTAACTACTTGATGACGATACTTTACTTTAAAACTTTGGATGATGCCCTGATCAAGTGGTTGAAGTTTTGAGGTAGTGCTTGGGGGGAGAAATTCAATTTTTACGTTTTCCATTTTAGGTATGGTATTGTGCCCTGTACAGTTATCGATGAAAAGCACAATTTTCCGTTATTCTGTTTTTATTTTCTTATTTAAATTTTTAATCCAGTTTTCAAAAAGGTTTGATGTCATCAGAGCTTTTCGATTAGCTTCATATTCTAAAGGAAATGATTTTATGCCGCTGAAACATCTTGGTTTTTTTCGATTTCCCTATCATCAACGGTTTTAACTTTTCTGTTCCATTCATATTTGCACAAAACAATAAAGTTAAACGCTCTTTACTTCTTTTGCCTCCATGACATGCTTCACCCTTTACATGCATAGTTTTGTCTGGGGTGCATTTAAAAAAAAGTCCAGTTTCATCCGCATTGAAAACGTCTTTTTCGTCATAATCCTTCACGATCAAGCATATTTTCTTCCTAAATTATTCACAAACTTCTCCGTCTACGCAAGCACTTTCACCACACATTTTCAAAAATGTAATGTTGTTACGTTTTTTAAAATTTTCAAACCAGCCATTACTTTTTTTGAAATTTAAGTGGCGTAATTCTTTTGCGAAAGATTCAGCTTTTTCTTTGATTACAAGTCCATCTAGAGGGATGTTTTGACTTCTACATTGTGTAATCCACATCATAAGGCCCTTCTCCATATCGGGAAATTCACAGTTTTTTAATTTCTTTCGCTTGCCTAGGCCATCCTCGAACTTTTCTCAGATAACTGCTTTATTTTTTTAAATTGTCGAGAGCGTACTGCTTGGAATCCCAAATTCCTGTGCAATTTCCTTTTTCTTTTTAAAATTTTTTTCAACTTCGTCAATGATTTTCTTCTTTATTTCTATGGAAAGCGTGTTTAATTTTCGTTTGCCAGCCATTTTAAACAAATGACTCGCCAAAGATCCAACGTCTAAGTGCTCTAATTTTTTAATAACCAAGAAAGGAAACTTTTTAGGAGGTCGCTTGGTCGAACAAAACAGGCGTGCATTCACACATATCTTTCACCCCTTGTTACAATGATAAGAAATTTTACAGTGTTCTTGGAAGCCACCCACCCTTTTTATTCTTGTTCATGCTGTCATTTCAGGTTTTCTTAAGACCACCCCCCAAGAAATGACCTTGCAGAATAAAAGGGCAAAGAGAGCATAGATGGTCATTGAATTGCAATGACAACTGACTGAAAGAGATAAGGAAACAGTAAAACAAGAATTTCTACTTGGGGGGGGTTAAGAGAAGTGATTTCAATGTGTTACTGTCGTCTTTATGTCCATTTTTTTTAAAAAAAAGTTTATCATTATGAGAATTGGTCTTCTATTCTTAAAATTTTTGATTTTTTTTAGAATATTTTTTTATTTTCAGAAAAAAAATCTATACTATTAATGGAAAAAAAATTCAAGTTATCAAGGGAATAGAAAACAAAATTCGTGAAATCAAGTTTTTCTTAACATTGAGTGTATAGGAAATTTGAAGGGAATTTTTTTTTCCTTCGAGATATCGAAAAATTCGTGAAATCGAGGTTCGAGCTAGCGAGGTTTGACTGTATAATAAGCAAGAATAAAAAATTGGATACGTATCTCTCTTAAATACAATATTTCTTCCCCCCCCCTTAAATTTGAAATATAGGTGCCTTGTTTTAAATTTATATTATGTTAAAGTTATATATGTCCTGATTATTTAGTAATTGCCATGTGCGTGAAACTTTTACTAAATTGCCAAAACTATTTAATCTAGATCATTTTTATCAGTTAATAACTGTAATAATGTTGACCATTATTTTAGCCTTAGTTCATTTTGCTAATTAACTCTTTATAATGTTATGTTATTCTACCCTTTTTTGGTTTAAACATCCTAATTTTCAGTTGGTAGTTTAAATCAATATTAATTTATTGATTTCTTACCCTTATGTTGTATCTTAAGTTTAAATCTATATGATCACAATGTTAATCATGTTAATGGATGCATCATAAAATTTTTATTTTGTTGTCTATGTATTCTAATTGGCTAGAAAAACCTTATCATTTTATCCACATATCTTTAATTATTATCACCACAATATTGATAAAAGTTATATAGCCTGTAAATTATATCTTTTCCCCTTTTTTACTACTGTTTCCTCCATTTTTTTATTCTCTCTTAGTCTTTTCTTGGGTAATATTAAATATATGATTTCAACTTTCCTTTCATATTTAAGATTTAAAACTAAAATCAGTATTTTTTTCTTACTATAAAGTAATTTATTATTAGTTTAAGATGTTATCTTATTATGCTGCATTTTACAAAAAACATATTTAAAACAGTCTGTAATTTATTGAGAATTTTACAGTTATCAAACCATAAATAGGTTATATACTTTTTTCACAGTAAGCATTTAGTAATACTATGCCCTATTAACATATGTTATTAAAATAAAGAATACAAAATTGTAAGGCATTATTAGGAATTAACTTATCACACTATCGCTAAATATATTTAGTGAAAAATAAAACTATTTAGCTAGTTTTTATAGCCACAAAAAATTTATAAAAATTTAAAAAACAAGCTTTTATGAAAGTTGCAGTCATAACCAAGTAAATTTATTAATTTATACAAAATAATCTTCCAATTTAACCATTTTATGCCATACATAAAGTTTTCTTCATTTTTTTTCCAGAAATTATTCGTAAATCACTTCCAATTATTGCCAATATTTTAGAAAAGGAATCACGAGGCTGGTTTCTACCCTTTAGAGAGAAAATAATATCTGATCTTAAAAGTTAGTTTTATTTTGTTTTTATAAATCAATATGTATTTTTAGATGTTAAAGATTTATTGTAATTATCTTCTAAATTGACAATTGACTTTCTTTAAAATTTTTTCAGCTAAGAAAATTTCAGATGAAGAGCTTGAAAGAGTATGAACATTTTGTTTTGCTTACTTTAAAAATATTGTTTTTTCCATATAAATAATTCATTTAAAATTCCATATCCTTAAGATTAGTACAATTTTACCGTTTAGCTAAAAACATTTCTATTGCACATTTCAATGTCAAAACTTGATAAGAAGTATAAATATTAAATTAGGTATTAATTAGCAGTTTTTTCTTAATCTTGTATAAAAGTTGAAATCATGTAATAAATTATGTATAATCTATGAATAACCTGAGACATTCCACACAATGCTTTTATAGATGCACTCGTTATTTTTGTGAGAATAATTTTTTAAAAAAATTGCGTTTGTGATAGAAACTACTTCAGATAAACATTACAATTGCTTTCTAGTTTCATATATGTTAAGTTTTTTCCATGCTTAGAGCTTTAAAAGAATTTTGCTTTTCTCAAGATGCTGTCAATCAATTAGTAACTTAGAAATTAATAATCTAAAAAGTTAATTTTGTTTGTTTGTGACGCTCTGTAATTTGCCTAGAAAACTTTGATCGCTAAAGTTTTAGTATTAACTATAGTTTTATTTTATTTTAACTTAAAATGTTCTAAAATGAAATTTTTCATCAATTTAATAAATGGCTCTTAAAAATATTTTAGCAATCACAAGAATCACGGCAAGGAAACGTATCTTTGTAGAAATTAAACTTTAAATTTGAAAAACTTCTAAGGTTTTTGCTTTTATTAATGTTTGATGTTAATGTTAATTTTGTAATGTTTTCAGGTAGCAAATATTTTAGTTCTGGATGAATATTTACGTCGAGTTTTTGCAGCTATTTTATGTCATCCACAAATTTTAGAGTTAGGATCTGGAATAGGTATTTATTTTGTTTGCGTTCTAAATATTATTTTAATCTGAGTATGATATTTATTATTCAAAATATGTCTTTATATTTTTTAAAATTTAGGTCCATTATTAGTTGAACAAGCCCAGTGTGTTATCTTAATGCATCGAGCAGTTGAAAATATGCATCGTCGATTGAAAGAAACACTTTCTCAGGTTTTTTTTTTTGTGCAGTTTTTATTGAATATAAAAAATTTCTTAAGAAATGATGCATGAAGTGATTTTACTTTAAACTTTCAGAAGGTTACTTAAAATACAAAAATTTAAAAAAAAACTTTTGTGTTTGTTAAAATTTCTCACACTTAAAAAACTTATGTTAATTAAGGAACATTTTAACTTACGTTTAATTAATTGTTCTCAAGATCTATCCAATCTTTCACTTTAACCTCCTGATTACCAAAGAATATATAAGTGAGAAGAAGACCAGCTCTCATAAGCCCCTATGGTAAACTGTTCCGGAGGCAACGGTTACCTCAATCGAGGTGTGGAAGTATTGCTAGGAAAACAACCTGCTTCCTTACAGAGGGTCCCTCTGTCCTTACCCCGTAAGCAACTCCATTCCTCTCCGCTCCCAACAAACACCTTGCTCCTTGTCTCTCCCCACTTATGTAAGCTACTAATAAAAAGTGACTCAAAACCCGTCTGCTTTTGTTTCTTTACAGACTTATATGGTTTTGAAAAAGGTTTACTTAACAAGGAAAATATTTACTTTGTGACAAATTCATTAAAAAATATAAATAATTTATTATTTTAACATAGGTATATAATTTAAATAGATATCGGGACAGTCACTTTAAAGATGGCGAAAAATTTGTTGTTAAACAAGTTTAGAGACGCTATGATGGATGGAAGATGAAAACCTTCTGCGCTTTTCTTGTCATTCAGAGGGACCTTGCTGGCCCCAGTTACGTATCGGAGAAGCTAGACTTCTTCTCACATTATATATTCTTTGTCATAAATTTAGCTATATATTAAGAGTGTGGGTGACTGAATGTATTTGTAGATAATTTTACTTCTGAAATATATGAATAATTTGAAACTGTTTAATTTGTTTTAAAAATATCTCTGAATTTTCTTTCTTTTAATGAGGGACTTTTTATTTTTCTTTAAATGTAATAACATAGGTAAGGATATGAACAAAATTAGAAGTTTTAGTTTTAATACACATTCAGTTTTTATTTAGGAACAACTAAAAGTTTAGTTATAAAATTGAAAAATGTTAGTTTAATATTAATGATTATTTTTAAATTAAAAAGGCATTATATGGCAAGAAAAAAATTGCAATTTCGTGGGGATTTTTGTATTGAAATAGTGAATTAAATAAAATAAAAAATATTGCTTTTGGATTCAATCTGATTTAATAAATTTTTTTATTGTGTTCAACAAGTAAAGAAGTATTTAAAAAAATGCTTCTTTTTTTTCTGAAAATATACAAATTTTTTTACTTGTTTAATTATACACTTTAATTTTGTTCACTGCTAAATTTGTACTGCTTATTTTTACTTTTGTAGCTGAAACGTTTGCTGGGCGAAATGTACCCTGTTCTTTCACAAGTGAAGCCTTGGGTGGAAGAAAAATTGAATATAGCAGAGGTAATTTTTGAATTTGCATTATAAAACTTGCAAAAAGTTGAAGAAAGTAATACATTGAAGAGCTTAGTAGAAAAACGTATTAAGTGATATTTTATTGAATTTAATATATTAGAGCTGCGACATGCTCATAATAAAGTTTCATATTTTCTTACTACCTTTAAATTAAACATATACTTAAAAAAAAATTTTGGTTCAGTTAAGTATGAAAGTTAAATTGAATTTGCACTGCTAAATATCATGATCTGAAAATAAGTATTCTAAAATATTTTTTTGAATTTTTGCTGCATTACTTATTTTAGATTATTGGTTAAAAGACACATTTAATTCACTTTATTATTTCAGTTTGTGATAGAATTTCTAGTGTATTTTTTATAACAATTTTTAACAAAAAGTTCTTAAATTTAGGAAGAGTTCTTTTTGGATCATTGCTGGGATGCCCATGAAGAAGCATTAGCACTTTGTCGACAAAGTAGATTGGAACAAATTTCTTATTTTTTGCAAAGAGATTTGACATTCATGAGAGAGGTGAATATTCAGTTTATATACTTTTTTATGTTTTGTGCTAACCATGAGTTTTTTCATAATATATACTTTTTGAATTGAATTTCATAGTTTTTGTACATACGGATAAGCAAAAAATGTATGAAATTTTTTTATCATAATTAAAAAACATCGACAGATTAATGTTGAAAAATATTTGCCATTTAGATTAATATTCTTAGGTTTGAAATTTCAAGATGAATTTTATTTAGTTTAAATAAACTTTTAGTAATCTATTTACCTTTTTCTTTACTGATTAAATACAATACAAAATGAAAGCAGGAAACAAACATAGAAGAAATAAAATGTGATTATACATTAGGATAAATGAAAAGAAAAGATACACTCATAAAGTGAAACACAAAAGAGTTAACGAAATGCAAGTATAAAATTTAAAGTTTGAAAGGTGGCAAGCAGGAGTGTCTGAGTTAAAGCAAGTTAAATCAGTCACAAAATCTGAACATTATAACTGGTAAAGAATATGAACATAAAAGTAAAGGGTGTATCGAATTACCATGAGAAAAAGCTTCAATATTAGGTAGAAAAAAGTAAACTTTTGTTAGAGTTTTTTAAAATTATTTAAGCTATTGGCATTTTGAATTTCAGCAGGGAGTAAATTAAAGCATTTTGGCAATAAATACTTTTGCATAAATTTTCTTGCTATGTTTGAGTCTGAAATAAATTTGGTTAGGTTTTCTTATCTAATTGTGTCTTTTACATTACAAGTGTTTGAGGTTTTAAAAAGATGTAGGCATAGTCTGCAGATAAATAAATTACACATTGGTTAGAGTAACTGGAAGTGGTTTGGGTTAATTCATTCATTTTTATTTAGTAAGAATTTAATAAATTTATTTTGGATATTACATTATTTATTTATATTAGTTATGTAATCCTCACCCCAAACTGATTAGCCATAATGAATATGAGAGTATATCCATGCATAATATAAAGTTAGAAGAAATATATTTTCAATTTTAAGTAGTGGAATCTGCTCAATATAAATCTTTCTTATTATTGTAATTTACATCCAATTTTCATTTTAAGTTTGAATCAATATGTACACCAAGTATTTCATTGTGGTCTTGGATTCTAATTTCTCACATCTGCAGCTTATTTGTTTGGTACTTTTATACAAGTATTTGAATAACAAGTTATATTGAAGTGTATTCCATTGCTATTAGTGAGTTGGAAAAGCATAAATTTTGTTGTGTTGTTATTATGTTTGAAGAATTATCAATAAATTAATCTCTGATTTTGTAAAGTTTACTATTAAAATCAATTTCTAGGTTTTTCAAGTTGTTTGATGAATATAAAAATGAATCACATGGAAAAGTTATAATTTTAGCATTTAATTTTAAGAAATAGCTGTGGTCTTAAAATTGTTCCCTGATATACTTCTTGGTTGATTTTAAATTTATTACTAAAAGTTTTATTGATTTTGACTTACTGTATTTACTTAATTTTACTTATTAGTGTTATATATATTTAATTTTACTTATTAGTGTTATATTTAAAAAATAGTGGTGTTTTCTGAATTATTTTCACATGAATTTCTTTCACAAAAATTAAGTTTTTATTCTAATTAAAAAATTAAAAAAAGTTATATTCTAATTTAAAAAGAGCTAACAAATAAACCCTGAAAGATATTTTATGGCATACTTAAAAATACTTTTGTTTGTTACTTAGAGAGAACCTGTATTAAAACAAGAACTTAGTAAAGTTCGAAAGCCCAATCGCTCTTTTCATTGGCGAACACAAATATGGAGTCCTCATCATTGGAACGTTAGAAAAGTAATCCAGGGAGAAGCTGAAACTGTTCCCACAGTCATTAGTCGAACTTCTTCTTCACTTGCTCAACCACGTTCAGATCCTAACCAAGTATGTTAAATCACGATTTTATATTTCTTTCATTTTTAAAATATTACTTCATTCTGGAATATTTGTTGAAATGAAAAGTTGATATTCAATGTTAATGTTAAATAGCTTAAATATTTGCTTAAAGTAAAGCGATCAGCAGTCTACCTTAATGCATTTTAATTATTTCTCTAAATTAGGACTACTCTTTAAAAAGTTATTTTATCAAACTGTGAGGGAGATAATTTAATGTGCACAAATTTATAAATTGCTTTAACTTTTCATTGACTATTGTTTTTTTCTATAATTTTTTTTTATGGCATAACAGCAGTTTTAGGAAGTTTTAGCAGAAGATATAGCTTTTGAACCCAATCGTAAAGGTAAATTATAAGAAAGTAATTGGGTCAAAATGAGAATGATGGTTGGTTATTTGGTTTTAAAGAAAATTTTTAATGATCAATAAATTCATAAAGTTTCTTTTTGATCTCTTAATTCAAAAAGATAGATTTTATTCTTCATGATTCTTAACCTTTTGACGCAGATGGGACACTGGTGTATCTTTTATAGATATTTTTTTCTGAGACTCTAATTACAAGAGAAAATAAATTTTAGTATTTTTTTAATTATAAAAAAATTAATGTAAAAATCTATAAGATTATAATAATTTTATTTGTACTAAAATATAAAACTTGAAAAAAAAGGAAATATAAAATTTTTTCTATTCATATTCAAAAATGTATCAATAATTGTAAATGAAAGTAATTGAAGTATTCGTATTCAAAAATATATCAATAATTGTAAATGAAAGTAAAGTATTTATAATTATTGAAATTATTGCAAATTTTGTAAATGAAAGTATTTTCAATAATGAATAACTGTTTCTCTTAGATCTAAATAACTGCAAATTTGAAAAATTATAGTTTGGAAGTAAGCTGCGTTTGGAAGATTTTATCTTTAACACAGAATAAAAACACTTATGTTTCATGCTGTATTTTATAACCATAAATTATTAAAACCCTAACTATAATATTTTTCACTAATTTTGATTTAAATTAATACAAAAAGTAGAAAAAAAGTATGAAAAATATGTAGAATTGTTATTTGTTAAATGAGTTAAAGAATTGCTTAGTTTTAGATTAAATATAATATTTTTTCACAAGTCAGATTTCATCTTTATCACTAGTTTTTAAAGATTCGGTATTAATTTATTCATTTATTGAAGTACTCTATATACAAGTAAAATTTAATCATATATATATACACACAGAGTGTTCAAAATGTACGGATAACATCAAATATCTTCAGAAGGGCATATAAGATCAAAAATCTCAAAATACATATCAGAAATATTTTTGAAAGATGGAATTAATGACAACTAACTCAACTGCCAATCTCACCCACTGGAATAGGGGCAACTTCAAAATCTCTAGATAGTAACCTCAATAGCCTTTTTTTCATTTCTGATTCCAGAAAAAAGTATGCCAATCTGACACACAGGTTGTTGCATTTTAGTTCATAGGTGACATAAAAATTGTTTAAAATAGAGATATATCAAAAAATGCATTGTCAAATTGCAAACTATTTTAAATTTTTAATTGCCTCTACAGAATGTAATTTTTAATGTTTAGCCTGTTTTCCTGGTGGAAAAACAGAGATTACATACAACCACTACCAGATCACCATTTTGGAGATGGATCAATTATTGTTATCGCACTTATTCATGGATGTGGAATGCTATGTTTATATTCGGTGTAAGTAAAAATTTTCATACATTCTATGTTTTTTATTATTTCAATACATTAAAACTGATATTATGGTTTTTAGGTAATAATACCATGGTGCAGCCCTGTTAGCTTGAGGGCTTTATTTTGCATTCGTCCCTTCATACCAGATTTAGAAATCAGTCAAATTGATGTAAGTTTCTCTTAATTTCTTATAACTTTTTTTTTTATATTTCTAACTCATTAACGTTTTGAATTTAATCATACCATACTATCTTATATTGTGAATTTTTCTTCACAAGTTCGTTTTTTTTTAAAATAAAATTTCAGTGTTTAAATTTTTGTTTTTTTTTTCTTTTAAAAAAAACTTTCATAAACAAATCTGATTACTTAGCAAAGTATAAATTAGTTTAGTTTAATACCTTTTCGTTTTTTGCAATAATTTCTGAATTTTCTTTTTGTAACTTTGGTCAGTTAAGATTACTTTAAATACAAAAGAATGTCTTTTTGTTTATTTGTTTTGAGTTTTGTATTATATACTATGAGACTTGTTTTTTTACTATATATTATTCATTTGGTTTTGCGTAAATTAATGGATCAGAAGTTTACTTCTTATAATTTTACTTAAGTAAATATTTTCGTCTAAATAAAAAGTCCTTTATTTCTTTTATTTAGATTACAGAAAATCCGCACCTTACTGTTATTGATGATTTTGTGCTGAAATTATTATGAAGAATTCCATTAAGTTCTACTTTTTCTATAAACAACTTTTTTACAAAAATTTGCCCTTTTCCCATAAAATGCTATGCGTTGTTAAAAAAAAGTGTTTTGAGCCAAACATTATTTCTCACTGAAGGTATTTCAAAATTTAGCAAAACTGCTAAGGAATTTTGAAATGCACAAAATGCTATAAAGAGTGGTTATTTCAATAAAAATTGAGATTTTGATAAAAGGAATATAGAAATCATTGTCCATTTTCATATCACTAAGTTTTGTACTATGTATATAAAAAAACAGTCAAATCAGTGAGAGAAGCTTGATTTTTTGAGTAAGATATTAAAATTAGATTGAGGCAACTTGCAGAAATTGCCGCTTGTTAAAGTTTAAACTTAAAAATGCAACTCTTTACAATTAATTTATATTTGAGCCATTATAATTAATTGTTTTGACTTAGCTTTACCATTTCTAAATAAGCTGAGGCAATAAATGTAGTTAATATTAGAGTTACCTTATTGTTGTGTTGCACTTTTTATAGTGAAACCTTATTTATTCAGTTAGCTATAAATACTCAGTTCATTTATTATGTTATTAGTTTATTTAGAAACTCATCAATTTTAGTACTGATACCAGATCTTATTGACAATTAATCTTGATGTTGATTTCTAATCTATAACATTTTTGATCTTCTGTTTATAAATTACTCTATGCTTTCTAGGGTACATTATATCCAAGAAAATCATCCATAACTAACACTTTGTGCTCAAGATTAATTTTACTGTGGAGGCATATATCTAAGTCGAGAACTGAATTTGAATCTCGTCCTGATACAGGTGAGCAAAAATATCTACCCAGAAATGAAATATAATTTTGCATACGCATTTTTTAAATTTTATTTTCATTTATAGGTTTTATTGGTAAAGGTTTTAGTCGTCATTTGAATCGCCTTTGGAATTATTTACTTAAAGGTGCTTTGGGAACATTATTGATCGTGTTCTTTTTTCCATTTCTGTGTCTGTTTGTTTCATTCCTGTCTTTATCTGTTGCTGTATTTGCTCCATTGTGGTAAGTTTATTTTACTATGCATATTTTGGATATTTAGCCATAAGTTTTAATTTCAAGTTCTTCCTCAGTTTCAGCTTTTTTTTATTTATTGTATGAATAACAATAAAGGTATAATCAATACTATATGAATTTATGAAGTGTGAATTTATTAGTTTAGAATTCAGGCATAGCAGCATACTTTTTATAATGTTAATCGTATGTGAAACACTTCAATCGAAAATTGTAAAATTTTTAAAATTTGCCTATACTAATTCATATAAAGGTGTAGAATTTTAAAGTAATACTACAAAAAGACCCATTAGAACATAATTTTTTATAGTAATTACGGCTTTTTATTTAGTTCTGTTGCTTATTCCTTATAACCTATGTGCTTAGACAATTTTATAAACAATAGAAAGATTGGTAAAATAATATTTCAATTAATGAATTAATAAAATAGATATGTTTAAAAAAACAAACATTGAAATCATTGCATTTTTTTCAATTTGAAAAACGTGCTTCAGATGCAAATGTGCTTGCATATAATTCCAGTTTTTTTAAATACACTGTTCTGTTGGTGGTGTAGTGGTCGGCTGGTTTGATGGTGAATGGTGTTACACCCAGGTTAAGATCGCTGGTCATACTGTGTTGTTTTCAATCTCAAAAGGAAAGACAAATTTATCAAGGCACTCATGGGGTGAGAGAAAAAATGCAGAAAGGATGGTACCAACCTTCGATGAAAGCTCTAGGTCAGTGATGGGGAAACTACGGCCCGCGGAAAGGTTTAATCCGGCCCGTTTAAGAGTGCCGTCATGAGAATGTTTGAACGCGTTCTGACTTCGTAATGTGACGACCCGCATAAAAACTACCTGCGGCGATATTCAAAACACAATAGTATTCTGGACAAATCCATCCGACCTATACAGATGACTCATCTTCGCTCGAAACTTCCAGACACTCTCGCATTTTCGATTCATTGTTCTGTTTTCTCGAAAGAACCGGAAAAATCCAGTTCCCGAACAATCCTTGCAGGTAGGTATAAATAGAAGCAAGGCCGCCCGAAGATCAGTTTCTCAGCTACCAGATTTCTGAGACTCTTTCAAGAAATGGAAGAACTGTTAAAGGACGAAGAACTTGTTAAGCTACTTCGCTCCCTTCTCCCTGAGACCCAGAACTAGTGCCTGCAAGTTATCTTCACACATGACCTTCACAGCACTTCGATGTGATGAACTTTTCTAAATATTTCGTTATGAAATATATGGCTATTCAAATTAGGACTTTCCATTTTTGATGAATCAGTTAGCGGCGCTTCGCGCCGAATACTGAGATATCTTCAATTTCCAACAACATTCCAACGAAGATCAGTTAGTTAGCGACTTAGTCAGTCATCTGCAACGACCCGCTGTGACTCGAGTAATTGTTTGTGTAATCCCCGAAACTCCCATTGCCTCAATAGTCCGTGGGCCGAAGACTCAAAAGCAGTTCTAAACTGATTTTCGTTCCTACACTCGAGTGGCAATTTTAATCTTCCAAAATAGAACTCAATCTGGCCTGGGAAATATAAATTCACGAAGTTCTCCAAAATATAATAGGCCATTAATTGACAGTTATCAAAATATTGAAGAACTATTTTAATTTCATGAATACAGAATTTTGCCCATGAATATCCAAAGAGAAGGGTACTGTGACGTCACATAAAAATGAATTGACCAATCACAACCAAAAAGCTTCGCGATTTGCGTCTGCTCTAGTTCTTGTTTCCTTTGCTTCAAACTGCTTTAAAATTTTTGTATAAACGTTATAAAAGTTTAATAAAATTATAATTTCATTTTAAGAGGACCCGCGCAAGAGCATTAGTTAGCAGTAAGCTTTCGTCAATTGCGTTTCTGTGTGTTGTTCTCCGTAGTAGGTAACGTCTAAAATGGATGTTAAAAAAAGAAAAGTGGATTCAGAATGTCGAGTTTTTAAAGAAGAATGGACGTGGAAATAGTTCTTTACTTTATTTAAAGAAAAACCTGTGTGCTTACTTTGCAATACAACTGTTGCAGTTTTAAAAGAATATAACACTCAACGCCATTTTAAGAGCAAACATGAAAACCACTCCTACTCATCGTTAAGTGAAGAGGTGAAAAAAATTAAATCGAAAGATTTAATAAAAAATTTATCAAGTCAACAACAATTCTTTCAGAGAGCTAATCATTCTCAAAGATGCGCTACGAAAGCCAGTTATGTGTTGGCTTATAATATTGCTAAATCTAGTAAAGCATTTTCAGATGGTGAATTTATAAAGCAGTGCATGATAGATGTGTGCGATATTATGTGCCCTGAAAAGAAAAATGATTTTCAGTCACTGTCTCTCTCAAGAAGAACAATCACCGAGAGAATTGAAAATATTGATAAAAATCTAATTTCACAACTGACTACAAAAACTCAAAAATTTATTTTTTATTCAATTACCATGGATGAAAGTACAGATATCAGTGATACTGCACAGTTACTCATATTCGTAAGAGGAATCAACACCCACTTTGAAATTACAGAAGAATTTGCAGGGCTGCAGTCAATGAAAGGAACAACGACTGGTGCCGATATATTTTGTGAATTTGAAAATTGCATCGATAAACTGCGTTTACCTATTGATAAGTT
This sequence comes from Parasteatoda lunata, assembly GCA_949128135.1. Taxonomy (NCBI): domain Eukaryota; kingdom Metazoa; phylum Arthropoda; class Arachnida; order Araneae; family Theridiidae; genus Parasteatoda; species Parasteatoda lunata. The sequence continues at coordinate 49,722,675 of OX421970.1, forward strand.
ATGTAATGTAACTACAGATGGTGCTCCTAATATGGTTGGAATCAATCAAGGATTTGTTGGGAAATTCTAAGTATCCGGAAAATGATGTTGTTTTTTTGCATTGCCTTATACATCAGGATGTTCTCTGTAAATCGGCTTTAGATATTGACCATATACTTAATATTGTTGTAAAACTAGTAAATATGATTCGTTCCAGAGGATTATTACATCGCCAGTTTCAACAGTTTTTGGAGTCCGTACATGCTGAGCATTCCGATATCCTGTATTATTCAAAAGTTCGTTGGCTAAGTGCTGGAAAAGTATTTGAAAGAATTTGGGATTTAAAAGACGATATTGTGAATTTTCTTCTTGATAAAGACATTTATAATCAATTTGACGTCTTAGAAAACGAAACGTGGCTTTCTGATTTCGCTTTTTTCACTGACCTCCTCGTACACATGAATATACTTAATCTCAAATTGCAAGAGAAAAATCAGTTTCTTCACGATATTTGGCAATATCTGAAAAGTTTCAAATTACAGTTATTATTATTTGCTAATCAGATCTCTAAATCTGATTTTTCTCGTTTTCGAAGAATACAATCTTTAAAATTCACTATATCAAACAATAAGATTAAAAAATATGAAATTAATTTGAGTAAACTATCTTCAGAATTTGAAAGGAAATTTCAGGACTTTAGAAAAATGGAACCAGAGTTTAGTATTTTTGCGACCCCATTCAATGTTAATTACGAAGAAGTTGATGCAAAATTTCAACTTGAGTTGATAGAACTGAACTGTAATACTCTCCTGAAACAAACTTTTCATACAGTACCATTACTAGAATTTTATAAAAATTTTAAGTCCAGATAATTTCCCAAATCTAATTACTCATGCAATGAAGATAATGACAATGTTTGGCTCATCTTATATATGCGAACAAATCTTTTCAACAATGAAGCTTAGGAAAACTTCTTTAAGAAACAGAATTACAGATGAGCACCTTTCATCAGTTTTAAGAATTTCTGCTTCGCAAATGGAACCGGACTATGATGAAATTTTGAAGAAACAGTCTCAATTTCATTTTTCTCATGCACCATCAACCAGTAATGACACCAGAAAATAAAGTGATAATACTTCACATCAAGAACTACACTAAATTCATTTTATATTTTGTGCTTATAATTTTCTTACCTTTTGCTTTTTTACTATTAAAATAATAAGTGTATGTAATAATATATGTATATGTTTATAGAACACATAAATTTTTTAACGATTAAGCATTATTCTTTGGCCCGCTACGATCATCTAGTTATTACAAATGGCCCGTCTTAAAAAAAGTTTCCCCACCACTGCTCTAGGTAGAATACTGGTCTATCTCCAAAAAATAGCGTCCCCTCTTTAGCGGTTTCGAGAATCTCCACAGTCAACGTGGTAGGCGCTGAGCCCTGGAGATTTCGCAAAGGCCAAAGACAACCAAGAGGGCGCTTCAGTTGGAGACAGCCCAGTTGGCAAATGGCACAACAAACATTGTGATGATCACATCACATATACTATATTATTTATCAAAGTTAAAAGTATTCGTATTAAAAATATAATGCTTTAAAAAAATTTCTTTTAATTTCAGGGTACCTGCTGCAACATTACTTTTCCATTCAACCATGATTTTAATTTATGACTTTGATAGTCCAGGTATTAATTTAAATTTAGATTTTTTTAGTACGTGATTGTAGTATAAAATGTTTAATAACATTTGAAATTATAAGTAAATAATAGCACCTGTTGCCTATTGTTCATAAAAGAGATTGATAAAAATTTTTAAATTTTTATATCATCTAAGTGGTATTAGAACATTTCGATATTGGCATTGATTGACTATAAATTTATGTATATATTATATACTAATTGAAATCCAAATTTAGTTTTGATATAACTTACAGCTAACAGTTCAAAATAAAATTGAGCTTTTAATTGAAAGGTTTGTGTTTTCCCCCTTTTTTTTAGACAAAGGCAGAATAAAATAAAAAAAATTTTTTGTTACTTCAACAAAAGTATTATCTTAGAAAAAGTTTCAAATATAACTGTCATGAATATTCATTATGGGTTTTTATAAATTAAAAATTAAATTATTATTTCTCTGAATCTTTTTTTAATAAAATAAACCATTAATGGTAGTTTTTATTTAATAGTCTTGACACACTAGTAGAAATCATTCTATTTTTAGAGATTCCCTATAGCTGTGCCTAATACATTTGCATGGAATTTAGAAACCTTTACATAATTTTTAAAATCTTTTGTTTTTAGTGAAGAGCTGTAATTCTTTCTCACACTTTCTTATGATATTGGTATTACATTCTTCTTATACTTTTGTATGATCCACCAATACATTTTAATGTATAAATCTAAAAAAAGGACTTCGGCAATAATTTATTACATTTAACAGTTAAATCACGAATTCCTACAGTTATTACAAATTGTTTTAGCAACTTTTATTTTCATAAATATCATATTTCAGAATAATGGAGTCAATTGTTGTTAAAAAATATTTATTGTTGTTTTTGGCAAGGAACAATAATGGAATTCCTTGCCAAAGTTTATTATGATTTTTATCCTGTTTCATTATCTACAATTTATTTTGTTTTCAACATATTTGATATTTAACATATTTATTATTTATTTATTTACATATTTATTTTTTGTATTTGAAACATCATCATCCAAAGCTCATCTTAACTGTGATGAATAAGTATAATTTACTACTTTGTTTTTAATTAAATCCTGAATGGAACAACATTTACCTATGGACATTATGTGGAACAACATTTAACAATGGAACATTATTTACCCACACAATCATATTCAACCAAGATCATCAGTTTTAATTATCCACATGCACCAGTTCTTTTTCACTGTAATAACAAATAGCTTGATTTATGTATGATCACAAATATAGTTTTGAATTTTAGTAATTGCTTTTGAATACAACTGTATTGATGCGCTACAAGATTTCATTTAGCTATGTCAAAAATCACCAATAACGTTTCATATTGGCTTGCAATAACTAAGTTAGAAATTCACATTTTCTCCATTAGGTTAAAAAAAAATTTCTTACTTTTTTTAGAACTATAATGTTTAGAATGCTTGTTATAAAAGCAAAATGGTAGTTTGTGAAAAAATTCCCTTTTAAGAACTGCAAAAATTTTAGAAAAATATTTAATCAAATTATACCACAACTTTTTGAATTTTGCCTTCTGGCACAGCGTAGGAGCAAAATTTCTGATTTTGTTAAATTGCTGATGCTTTCTTCATTATATTTCAATTAAATTATTATGATTAATAGATTTTTTTTAGCTATTCAAGAAATTGATGCATTATATATATATTTTTAAATATTTTTTTTAAAATTAAGACAGTTATTTAATACTGAAAAAAAATTAGTTTATAATTTATTCTAAAGAATTTTTTTTTAATGTTTGTTGCTATTAATATTTATTGCATTCTATTTACTTCATTCTTATATATTGGCATGTATCACTAGAAAATAAATGAAATAAATTCATTGTAAGTGTAATAAACACTTTATTTTTTTAAATGATTCTAATGTTAAATTAGAAGCTAAGAACTGAAAAGAATGTGTTTGCTATAGTAATTTGTTGCATTAATAGAATTATTTAAATTTATTTTTATTTAAATAGGTCTTCCAAGGAATAGAATAAGCATAATTTTAGAGGCACTTTTATGGCATATCTGTGTTCAAGGCCTTTTACAGCCTTCCCTTGCTTTATTTGTATCGCTCATTATTTGTCCTGTTGTATCACTTGTTGTTCTTTTAGGTAATTAAGATTTAGTTCTTATAATTTTTAAAAGATAAATTTTTTACCATGTATTTGACTTTTGTTTTTTTATTTTCAGCATCCTTGTTACGTTTTTGTTGTAGGGTTGTTTGGGATATTGCAATGTTTCATATTCTAATCAAAAGACGTGGTCGTGTACCGTCTAGCAATAGCTGGCTAGTCAAACGGATTGCTGGACCTGGTCTCTCCAACGAACATTTTTTTCAGGTAAAAATATTTTAAACTTATGTTAAATCAAAATTTGTTTTAATTTAAAATTTTTTTTTTTAAAAAAGTTATTGTTTGGATGTAGATTTATCCAGAACAAGCTCTAGCTGCTTTTGAAGCAAAACTTGAGACTGAAGAATTAAATGCTTTCAAAGAAGAAGTAGAAAGAATTATTTTACTCCCACAACAAACATTTAGGTGAGAGGTGTATTGCATTTTAAATATATGTTTACAATTTGTATTCTTTAATGACATAGAAGTAGAAATATGAGATTTTGAATTTATTTTAAATATTAAAACCTAAAAATAGACATTTATTTTCAAATGCATCTTTCATTTTCACCCACAATACAAAGCTGAATTATAAAATATATGAATTTGTAATTTAAGAAAATTTATTAATTTTTTTATAATATATTTTTTTTAGAATCTTGATTATGGAGAAATTTTTTATTATTTTATTAGTTGCTTCAAAAATTTCGACATAGCCATTTGGAAGTAAAAATAAATAAATAAATTTATTCAACAAGTCATTTATTTAAATTATTCTTTTTTTTTAAATCTCTTATAGGACAGCTAAGTATTATTTTTAGTCTTATATAATATAAACTAAATTATATTCTTTTTAATTAAAACGATTAACATATGGCTCTATGCAAGAATAACCAATGTTAAAATTTCATCCATTTCACAATTAAAGCTTTTATATTAATTTTAAAAATTATATAATAATGTTTTCCATTTATGACAAAATTTGTTAAATGAATTTTCTATGTACATTTTTAAAGTTATACTTTTTGAGGATTATGTGGCACTTCTTAAAATAAAGAAATATTTAAACCTTAAGTCTCAAATATAATTAAAGCTGTTGCTTATTTAATATACAATTTAAACACTTAAAAAGCACAATGGCCACTTAAAGATAAGAGAGATTAATTCAGTAATTAAACAAAATTAATGCAACTAGATCAATATCACAAATTTAATGTCTTTTTTTTTTCTATTTATAATATATAAAGTACTCTGTATGCTTAATTTTTAAGATTCCTTATATATTTCTTGTATATATTAACAATTAAAAATACAGTAAATATTGTTTTTACAATTTCATTTTGTATAATTTTTTTCACTTTTAATCAGTGTTGGAGATAAACTCTACTAATAATTTTAATTTATCACATTTTTTTAATTGTTCAATACACTGTAAAGATCAACAACTATTTCCACCTAATTTATTAGTTAGCAGATAACAAAAATTGGATGCATAAAAAAGTTTTTTTATTAACTGATTAACGTTTTAAATATGATTATTTATTACGTTAATAAAATTTTTAATTGTATAGGGAATTCGCTGCACAATGTTTTCATCCTTTTTCTGCAACACTGTGCAAAGAAGGTGTGTATAAAGATGTTGAAAAAGAAGCTCAAGAATTGTTAGTAGCTCTTAGGGATCAAGTGGATAGGTAATTTTTTTATTTTTGTGTTAAATGTAAGCTTTTTTGGCAAATAAAGAGATTTATATAATTTTATGATTTTGGTGTTTGTACCTTCAATTAAGAAAAAATATTTTTTTTTAAAAAATCAATCCTAATTTGTGTATGTGTTTTAAAGTTACTGGTTCAGTTTTTTTTTTTTTTTTGAAACTTTACTAATATCTTGTATATGTAACCACTTTTATAAGATTTTCTATTATTATTTATGCATTCAAATTATTACCACTGAGTATAAAGTAATAAATTTTAAACTATAAATAAGTTTTTTAGCTAACTTCTAAAATATGGCGAAAGAGTTTGAATAACTTTCTTTACATGCTTTTTTTTAAAGTTTTTAGTTTTAGTATTTAAGTTTAGTTTAGTTTTAGTTTAGTATTTAGTAGTTTGATTCTGTGTGCAATGTTATACTGTTTTTTTACAGCTAATGTGCGTAATAAAGTTTCTCGTTTTTTTTAATCATTTTTTTTTGTAGAAATATATGAAAGCTATATTATTTATAAATTAACTAATTTTGAAATTTAATAATCCAATATCTGTTACTGTAGCTCTCTTTATATCTTTTAGGCGAAAAAAGGAACTCCAAACAGGTTTAGGAGTGAATGTTAGGTCCAAAGTCAAGTTGGCTGCTGCAGATCTGCAAGTAAGATCTTAATCTATGTGTATTGACTCAAATGTTTAAACAGTATGAATTCATCAATTGTTGGATTTTAAATTTTATTTACATTTCTAATCATATACAGATTTAAGATATAAAATTTCTATTACCAGAGCTATAGGTATACTAACCATAGATATTTTTTCTAATAAATATTTTACAATTTGCCATAAAACTAAAAAAAAAAAAGATCAAAGTTTAATTTTTTACCCAAAAAAATGTTATGTCATACATTTTATCTTGAAACAAAAGTTTGAAGATATAAACTCTTGAAAAAAATTTCAAGAAAAAAAAAAATTATGTATAAGAATGTGTATTACAATAATTAATGATTTAGAGGAAAATTTTTCAATGAAAAGATCGAAATACACAATTTTTCATTATAAGGTTTTTTTTTTTAATTCATGTTTTGAACTAAAACTCAAACAGAGAAGACAACTTGTATGACTAGTTCCCCTATTGTGAAAAAAAGAACACATTTATTTTGCTGCATTTAAATTATCTTAACTTCTAAGTTAAGAAACCTGCAAAATCGTTAGTGATACTGTATGTATATAAAAAGGGCAGTTAAAACTAAAACAGCAAGACAGATTTTTATTGTTATGTTTTGAAAAATGTAATTTATTAAATAAGAAAAAATTATATTTTGCCAATCAGTAAAATATGTTGAAAATTTGAACTTTCATTTTAAATTTTAAAAGGCAAAGATAAAATTTGAATAAAGATTTGAAAGCTAAAGCATTTTTTTCACACATCATAACACATTTTATTTAATTAAAAAGAATTTTACTCTTGTATTTTAGCCAACTTTGCATGTGGCCACTGTTATATTGCAAAGATTTTTCCCTGTCCATGTATTGAAGAGAATGCAAATGAAAGAAGAAGATTTTTGGGATAAAAAAGGATTATCTTTCAGAGATTGGCCAGGTACCTTCATTTAATAGTTATTCAATTTCTTTTTTATTTATACTGAAATTTTCACGTTAATACATGCTCTTTTATTTTAAACAGGGTTTGCTGCTCAACTTCTAACAGAAATATTTTCTGTGGATATATTGACTCCTCTAGAAGATCGTGACACATGTTACCGTTTAGAGGTAATTAATTTAGTCTTGCTATTTAATTGTAAATCAAATAATTTCTTAAAATATTTTATTCCGTCGTTGAATAATTAATGATGCAACAAAATTATTTTCTTGTTATTTTCAGTTTGATTCTTTCTTATTATCTATAAGTTTGTTAATGGTTTTATTTTTTGTAACTTTAATATTTGAACGAGAGCTTTTTTTTTTCAGGCCCATGGTGTAAATCTCTCTAGGTATACAGAAATGCTACAGTCAGTTGCTTTGCAACCTAATGTGGATTTCAGCAATGTTATTCATATACCCAAAGGTAAATCATTTTTAATTAACAAACAAGTGCATATCAGTTTATTCTCATGTCATTTTAATTAGTGATTATGCCTTCATAACGAATATTTAGACACTATTTTAATACACACTGATGTCCATTAATTAAGAATAATTCTGAATCACCTAGAAGTTGAACTCTAAAGTCAATTTTCACTTGCAGAATTTAAGAATAATATGCAAATTACAGGAAGCCCCCCAGATGATGCTGATAGTATGTCACAATGACAAGAATGTAGGAGAGGGTTATATAAGGAATGCTGGTAAAGAAATAAAATTCTTCACTAGTATTCTGCAAGACGCTTAGTTCCATAACAGAATAGTTAATTACCTTAAGTGTCATCTCTAGGCTTTGGCAATGATTCCTAGATGATGGAAATGTCAGAAGACATTACAGTATAGGTCGCCCTCTGAGTTACAACCTCGAATGAAGACTTGCATTTGGCAGTAACTTCCAAAAGAAGCAGACAGACCACATTATGGGACCTGTCTCATCAACTATTTGAAGCCATCCGTACCCCAGTTTCAAGGCAAACCATATATGTGGACAAACCCTTTCTTATGAGATGTTATAGTTGGGGGAAAATTGGTCTATATGCTCGCAGGCCTGTCAGATGTATCCTGCTCAGCAAAGCTTACTGTCGCCAACGTTTAACCTGGAGTAAAGAGCATGCAATGTGGACATTATCACAGTGGGATTTTGTAACTTTTTATGATGAGTCCAGGTTTAGCTTGCTGTCTGATTCACGTCCAGCTTTCATATGGAGAACGCCAAGGTACCCATTACCACCAAGACTATGTCATTGAAGGACACCGTTATGGGATTGCAGGATTGCTCATTTAGGATGGAATTATGCTAAACTCTAAAACAGATATCCATGTTCAAATTGAAACCATGACCGGCCAAATTTATCGGGACAGCATGTACATTCAATTAAGTATGCCATGAACGTAGAATTTGCGTTTATGGATGACAACGCCTGTCCTCACTGAGCAAACATAGCAAACGAATGTTTTCTATCTGAGGATATCACCTGTACGGAATGGCAAGCATTCTCACCGGACTTGAATCTGATAGAGCATGTGTGACATGCTTGGCTGACAAGTTGTAGTACATCAACCATCTCTTACATGTGCACTGGAACTTTGGAGAGCATTGCTTGTTGAGTGGAGTAATCTTTCCCAAGATCATCTCAATAATTTAATAGTCAACATTCCGTTTGATGTATGAACTGTATTTAATCACTTAAAAGATATATAATACATAAGCTATCATACCAATCATGTTTAGTTTTTGTGAAGAAGATATTTTTTATAATTACTCTACTGAGCAAAAAATCATACTTTTTTATGCATTTTATCATCTTTTTCGTTCTTTGTGTTTTGCGTTATAAATGGACTTTAAGAATAAGCCACGTTTGTTTTATTTCTGAACCTTTATTTACCAGAACTGGCATTATCCTTAAATTTATGGACATGGGTGTAGTTAGAATTATAAATAAAAATCACTTTTTATAGGTGCTTTTTAAAAATAATAAAGTTGATAAATTTAAAGTAATTTTGCCTTGGTTTATTAGTTATTTAAATTCATTCACTAAATTGTAGATATGTTAACATCTTATCAAGTAAAATAAAAAAATTAAAAAAAGAAAATATTTGTGAGAAAAATATTTGTAAAATATTTTTTGTGAACAAAAATCTTAAGAGATTAAGGTTTTTAAATCTCATGATCTCAATACATAGTAATTCATTATTTTTCAACCTATTATTTTCATTATACTTAGTGTTTTCATTATATATTTCATTATTTTTTTACTTATTCTAAAATTTTCTTTCTAAAGTGGCATTTTCAAATTTGAAAAATTATAGAATTTAAATGCATATAAAATTGTTTTTAGAATGAAATAAATTGTATTAATAAATAATTGGAATCTTAAAAATTGAATGGTATTATAGTTTAACAGAAATTAAGTAATGCATAAATTTTTTTATTTTTCATTAATACTGTTCATAACTAAGTAAATCTGCTGAGTTTACAATAGTAATAAAACATCAATCATTATACAGAAAAATGAGAAATATTGCTTTGTGGTTAATCAAAATTATTGCTTTTATCCTGTTAGTTCTTCATTATTTGTATTCATCCCTCATTTTTTTGTATTCATTATAGTATTATATGATCAATTAAAGTGTAATTTAATTTAAACAGCTATTGCATTTTAATATTCTTATTTGCTCATTCACTTATTATTATTTGTTTATAAATATTGAATAAGAAGACTGTGTTGTCTGTTTTAAATGAATTAATGCTGTTTTTTTTTTTTTTTTTGGATTTTTTAAACATCTGTTATAAATTTTTACTTCTATGTTTTTTGAGAAATCTTATTTTTATGTTTGTAATTTAAAGTAAAAACAAAGCAAATTTTTTATTGAATTTTATAATTGTGACTAAATGCTATTAAAAAACATAACTTTGTATTTATATTATAATTTATATTGAAATGAAATCTTAGTGTGTATGAACTTTTAAAATAATTTGTTTTCGATTTTTTAGGGAAAATTCATGTGCATTCACCATATTTAGATCTCAGTACATTTAATCCTATGTATAACACTTCTAATACAGTTCATAAAAAAGATGAGAGAAAGTAAGTGATTATGAAATATAACTTTTTAATGAAATAATTTTTTAAAATTTTATTTTATGTTTGGCAAATATTTATTTCCTATTTACACAGATTAATGTATTACTAAATATACAACTAGCTGTTAAAAAGAGAGAGCAGAATTTAAACATAAATCTTCCCAGAGTAAGTCTGTTCTTTTAAATTTTGCTTCGATTATGTGGTACAGCTGAACCTGTTTATCTCGAACCTCTTTATCTCGAAAACCTCTTTATCTAAAAATTTCTAAAATTCCCTACATTTACTGTTTAAAATCAATGTATTTTCTATGTTTATGTTGAATTTTTTTTCTTCAAAACCTCTGTTTCTCGAATTTCTAATAATAGAGCACAAATGTCAAAACTTTCTTTATCAGTAGAACTCATAGACAGAGATGAATTCCGTGAATCCACTGGAAGTAGGAATGAACAGGTAGGGGGTGTTTCTTGGAATTTCAATTACTATCCCTGCACTTCCTTAACTAGAAAGGAATAAAATGATTCTGGCAGTAAGTGAGGGGTTAATGAATAGTGACCATCAGGGGTTAGCTTTTCAACATAGATAAGAAAGCTATAGAAAACAGTTGGTATGCAAACTTGTAGATGCCATTGATGAAACAAGTTAGATACTATCAGAATTGCTGTTTTGCCTGGAGAAATGTGTCTCTAAAAACTATCCAAAAGGGTTTTAAAAAGCTGGTTTTAAGAATAGCTGTGAAGATGATGAATAAGAGGATGAAGGCATCATTAAAGAAGAAGAAACTGTTAACGCTGAAAATACAGTGCCAGATTTGCCAGAAGGGAATGCAATAAAATCTGGATTAATTGTTGACATTAATTTTGATGATTTTTACAAGTGGACGACTGCCTGCCAACATGCGGAACATTGGCAGTTGCGGAAATCATAGATAATGTCAAAGGAATATCAGATGAAAAGGAAGAAACTGAAAATCATATTGATGAATCAAAAGTGAATGCAAAAGAAGTAGAAAAAGCTGTAGAATTCTTATAAACTGCTCTTGAATTCCAGGGAAATGTTGACTATGAGGAATTTGCGATCTTTCTAACCTCAAAAGATTAATCGGAACAATAAGGTTATACGTCAAAAATCTTCAAAAAATTATTTTGAGTGTTTAATGAATGCTAAAAAACTGTTATGTAATTATGTGGTATAATTAATTTAAAGAAATGTCTATATTTTTCTACTAAAAACAATTAAAGCACTTTTAATAGAATTTCTTAATTAAAATTAATTTTTTAAAGTACCTGTATAACTCGAAACCTCTTTATCTCGAATTTTTCGCTTTTCCCATAAGATTCGAGATAAACAGGTTCGACTGTAGTAAAATGTAGGTGGCAAGGGGATTCATACCCACAATGCATCTACCACTGAGGATATTTTACATCAGCCCTGTGGTCGGCGCGAGTTGGAAGTTGAATTCATACCAACCTCTATCTCTTGAGCCACTGCGGCTCAAAATTTTATTATTAGAAAAAATATTAAAAGTAAAATATTTAATTTTTAAAATGAAGTCTTTAGGGGCAAGCTACTAGGCCAAATATGGCCATATTTGGCCTAGTAGTATATTTGACAAATATGGCCATATTTGGCCTACTCAGCTATTTAATGAAAACATACTTTTATTCTACTGACAACTACTGAACAAAACTGATTTTATTAAGGCCTATTAGTTTCATATTTATTTGATTTGTAAGGAAATTTGTGACTTGATTTGTCTAACTGCGTAAGTCGAAGTATGGGAGGAAACTAATTTTACTCTAGATTTTAAAGACTAATTATTAAAATTAAACAAATTTTAGATTCAAAAACTGGGTCACCTAAACAAAGGTGTTTTGAAACTAATATTTTCAAAGTAAAAATGTTTAATTTGACTTTCATTTTTCCTGAAAACTTATGTCTATTAATTTGTCATGAAATCTTTACGAGTCTAAACGTGCCAGGAAGCTAATTTTACTCAAGACTCTGAAACTTCTCACTGAAGGTGCCTTTATGTACATTTTAGTGCTGATTAGCAACATGTATCTGTCATGCAAAAATAGCAAACGTACATTGTATGCGAGTTAGGTAATGTAAACTTAATCTTGAGCAAATATATGATTTCAAAAATGTTTGTTTGAGCTAAATGCATACTGTCAATTAATTATCTATCTATAATGTTTTACTGTCAGAAAACAATTGTATCCATGGAAGAAGAAGCCTCAAAGCACATTTATTCAGAAGCTGATCATTCCTCTACCTCTGCCACATCCTGTTCAAATTTCTGTCATTATTTTTAATAGAGAAAATGAAGATCCTATTCCTAATGAAACTGACATGTGTAGTGATATCTTGAAAGTGAGTACATTCTCTATACATTTTCGAGTAGTAATGAGTGTTTTTTTTTTTTTTTTTGCTTTGTTGTAGGTCATTGGTTATGTGGCGATCACATTACAGTTTTGTTTTCAATATTTTCTATTTGATTTTAGACAAAACTTAACGTCCTTTCTTGTTATTCTGCATATATATATATATGTATGGAGTATATTTTGAAAAACTGGATATTTATTTCTTATTCTTAATTATTATTTAATTCTTATTATTAACTGGATATTTAATCTGTTCAATTTTATATATTTATTTGCCATTGAGGAAAAATAAATATTTTATATCTTTAAATAAGAAAAATACTAAAAGTTGCATAAATCAAATATTCATATGTGATAGTTAAATTTGGTAGCATAATTACATTTTTGCATTTTTATAACTTGATAAGACATTTTTTATTGCCTTTTTATATAAAATGTGGCGGTGAATAGAGTGATAACTATAAACGTTTGGTTATATTTTTAAAAATCAAGGTAAACCATTGTTAAAAAAAATTGTTATAACAGCACATTAATATTATAATTTTACTTTCAATAAAGGTGCTAAATGTTATGAAGTGTAGAGTTTATAATTTATATTTGTGAAGAGTTTTTTGTGTTGAATCAAGTGTAAAGTTTTATAGTTTTATATTTAATTCACTTAATGTTCTAATTTTTCCTGTGTAATTTCTTTTACAGTTTATAAGTAAAACTTTTATGTAATGCTGAATCTTTATCATATAAATGGATGTTTGAATTGCATTATTACATATCTGGTGATTGCATTTCTACAATAAATTTTTTTTTATTGTGAAGGCAATTGCTGATGGCGCAAAAAGTTCCAATATACTGATGTATGAATATGAAGATAGTCCTGCTGATGGACAAAGCGTTGCTACTACAGCTGATGACTTCAGGGCTGTCACTTCTGATATAGAAACAATGGCATCAGAAGATAGATTCAGCCGTTCCAGCCTGAGCCGTAGTCACAGCCAACAGTTGAGTGTTGCCGATAGCATTGCTATTAATTTAGCATCTACTGAAGATGTTACACTAGAGCCTGGTGATCAAAAAGTTACATACAGTCATAGTTCATACAGTACTACGGTTTGAACTGTAAACTTGTATTTTAGTATGAAGTTTTATGAAATGCAATTATCATATGCTGAAACGGATATAAATCATGATAGTGTAAGAATTCAAATTTATGCATCTTTTTGTGCAATGATCATTTTCCAGTGCACACTTCATCGTCATCATAACTGCCAAAAAAAATATGCAAATTCTCTAATTTGTGCTTGTGATTGTAAAATGTGCTGTGGTATATTTATTGTAACTTTGACCATTTCAAGTAACATATATTTTTATCAGTGTGATTACCTCATTTGTTTAGCTGTACACTCATCACAAGTGTATATTTTAATTTTCTTTTATTATGATTTAAGCTCTAAAACTATAATAATTTAAGCTGTCAACTTTATATTATTTATACCATTTTGTTATATGATTTTTTCTCCCGATAATTATAAGAATATTTATGTTTGTTTACAAAGTGTGATTTTTTTTTGTTTCTAAACTTACTGGTAATAAAGCTCAATTTTTTTTTAATTCTTTAGAAATAGCATTTTATTATTTAATTATTATTTTATTTTTCAAAATATAGATCTTATCTTTTTCTTTTTTTTTTTTTTGCTATATTTTAAAAAACGAAGTGTATTCTTATGGACATATAATAGTTACTTTCAGCATCAATAAGTAGTATGCAATATTTTTGGATTCAAAATTTAAACATTTTATTTTCATATCTTTTTATTTTTTGAATTTCCAAAATGTAACAGTAAAAATAATTTGATAGTTTAGTAAATGAAATCATGGAATCAGTAAAATTCAGATTTACATATTCATATGAGGCAAATTATTTTATTTTAAATATGACTTAGGTAAAAGTTTATGGTAGCGAAATATTATATAATAATTTTTTTTATTACTAAAGTTAACGGTACTAAAATATTAAGTAACCTCCTCATTCTTTTAAGAAATTTTCTCTCAAGTACTTTTTCAAATTTAACATACACCATTTCTACATTTTTAACATTGCAGTTTAAATTATTTTTCTTATAATAATCTCATCCCTTTTTTTAAATAATATCTAAAATGTGTTAGTTATTTTTTTGAAACTTTGAACTCCCGAAAATAAAATTTTCTTTAATTTTAAGATTTAAATAAATTAGCCTTCACGTGCAATTATTTAAATGATTTTGGTTTTTAATTTATATATGTTTATTATTATTTTTCTTGTTTGTATTTTATAATGTTAATTTTTTTCTAGAAACTAGTAATTACTCATATTGCTAACTGCTAACTTATGAGCATGTGATGCCTAGCTTTTTATGTTTTTGTATATTTATACAAATTTGTTACTATGCAAGATACTATTATAATTTTTTAAAGTTTATTTCCTAGTGATGGTATAAATGTGATTAATTTATATCTATTTTGACTGATTTGCATTTCATGGCTAATAAATAGTTTTAAAGAATTATGCATTTATATATTGATGTGGTAATAACTTTGCGAGCATTTATGTCAGTAGTCAGTTCATTTATATTAAGAAGTTGTTTGGGAACATAAAGGTCAAAGAAATGTAATTTCTTCTTACTTTTTAAATTAAATACTGAATTTTTTTCAATGTGTAATAGCATTGATTTCAGTTATGAAGAGGTATCAACTATTATGATTTTTGAGAATTCTCGTAATAATTTGTTAAGAATAAGTTTTTACTCTTTATGTACCGAGAGTTATAAATTTTTGTTGTTTGCTGAGAATATTCAAATAAATGAATAAATAACACTTAAGTGTTATTTTTTAATATTTAGTTTATTCATAATATTAATATTAGGTATATACCTGTATAGAATTATGTAGTAAAAACACTTTAATAATGTGCTTATTTGATTTTTGTTAACGATTTATGAATTATTACTCTTTTATTATTGATAGCTACGTTGAAAAGTTGACACCTCTGATTATGTGTATATTATTATCAAAAAAAAATTTTTTCCTCCTTTTTTTTAAATTTTTCTTTCCACTTCCGTAACTTAACATTTATTTATGATTTATATGTTTCTCATACAATTTAATTTTATAACATTTAACTTCTGAAAATTAAGTAATTCAAGTTATACTTAAAATTGGAATGCAATTCTTCAATGTTGGAATCATCAACTATAATATTTATTTTTAAAATTATTTAGTTTCTATAAAATTGAACAAAAGTAAAATTTCCAATTCCCAAGCACTCTTAATCGTTACTTTGTACATATCTATGTGAGTTATGACATAAGTTAAAATAATATATACTATATATATATATGTGTGTATGTCTTTAGAAGCTGGTCTTCAAGTTTTAACATTTCTTTATGAATAATTTATATTTTTGTTGGATTGTTTTTTTAAGTAACTGATTCAGCTTGTAGTGCTATTTCATTAGTACTTTTCATAGAGCTTATCTGCATATTATATACTATGCAACATTCATTGCTGTATCAGGTAACTGTTATTTTCCCTTCCTTCATCTACTTAAATTTTGTTGCTTTATTAAGTGATTATATTTAAGAAGAATTTACGTCATGTGTTATATATTTTTTTATGGTTATTATTCATTTAGATTTTTCAAAAAATTTTAAAATTTGCTAATGTGGCTTTTATTTTTAATTAAATTAACAAAGTAAATTACGCACAAAATGAATGAATAGAAGTATTATCAAATACTCTAAGTTGTTTGCTGTGAAAATATGTGACACTTCTATTAATGTAACAATCATATATTAACATAAAATCTATATAATTTTTATTTAGTTGTCAAGTCTTCAAATGTCTTGTATCAGATAGTGCTCAACTTTGTTCTTTTTAGAATTTTTTTTATTTAAGTTTGAATACTTATCATGTTTAAATGTTATTGTCCAGGAATTATATATAAATTTGTAAATTCTAAAAATTGAATTTTCTAACTTTTACTTAGTTTTATTATTTTTCTTGCTGAATTCTTTTACTACTAAACTACAGAATTTATTCTAAATTCTTTAATTGCTTTATTCAGATTTTTTTAATTTCCTAATCTACTAATAGACTATAATAAATGTATTTACCAAAAATTTATGTTATTCATAAGATACCAATTGCAATTTTTAACTCATAAAACATGTTAAATCTTCAAAAGTCTTGTGGTAGATAGTGCTCAACTTTAAATTTCTTAAAGAATTTTTTCCAAATTTCTTTTTTATATTGTATTTTAAATATTTATCATTTATTAATGTATTGTCCAGGATTTAAATACATTTTTAATTTTTTTTTATAAATTTTTAATTTTTTAAATTTTTATTATTTATTTTACTGAATTCTTTCACTACTAAGTATCAGAACTTCTTAATTCTTTATTTGCTTTTATAAGATTTTTTAATGTGATGTAAGATAAAATTTTTGTAGTTATAGAATATAAGATTTTTTGTTCTAATGTGCTATTTCAAAGTTCCGTATTCCTTATTTTTAGCTTCATTGACATTTTTTTAATTTTATACAAATGAGCTCAATTTATATTTCATCTGTATTGGTATTTTTTCTTTCAAAATTTGCAAAATGAATATCAGTCATTAAATTAAGAAAAAGGTGGTTTAAATATTATATTTATTAAAATAACTCAACATTCAATTTGTATGTTTTATTTATTTTGTTTTAACATTTTAAAATTTAAAAGAAAATATTTTTTAAAGTTGTAATTTAAGGTTTCTTTAAGTGGTGGAGAATATTTAATAACCTAGTTCATATGCATTTAAAAAATACAATTTTTGTTTCAAAATTTAAAAAAATTCAATACAATTTTATTTTACTAACAAATTGATATACAAAGTAAATAAAGAATCAATGACTGAAAATTTAAAAAAGATACTGTGTATTATTATCTGTTTCTTAACGAGTGGACGAAATGTAAGTTTTTGAAATCAATTTTAATGTTTTCTGAGAAAGGGTCTATTAAACTTATTTATTTTAACATAGACTGGGATAAAGCAAGTGACTTGACTTTTAAGCAATTTTGGGGATTTATTATATTACTAGTATTCTTTGTCAAAATCTATTAGTTGAACTTTACTTTTTACTCTTGAATTTCTTATTCACTTTCTTTCTTGATAGTTTATTGAAAAAAATATATATGCATAATCTAGTGACTGAGAAGCAAGCTTGATATGTGCTTCTAAAAGGAACACCTCTGTGAACATGTTAAAATTCATACTTTTTTATACGTTTGCACTCGCAATCTAACAGTATATACCTTCAATTATATTTTAAAAGCATTAATTGAAAGTCTTAAAAATTAAAAACATACTAAAAATTATATTGACTAATTTATCAATGTAAAAATATTTCACTAGAATAAATTAAAAAATTTTAAAACTTGTTTTATACTTGAAGCTAGAATTGGTTTGGTTTCGATAGTGTTTTAGTTTTTCCACGTATACATATTAATATGTATACTTTTTAATATTTAAGCGAGGTGTACCAACCCCTAATGTGTATGCTTTTTCTTCTTCATTTTGAAAAAGAATTCTAAGAATATATATATTAAGGGCGGCAATTACAAAGCAACTCATATTAACATCCTGTTATGTTAATTCAAAATATGCAAAATGTAAAAATTATTGTATCTTTATTTATTATGTCACCAATAAATCTAGAATAACAAACCTTTTTTCTAGATAGTCACAGTGGTGTTCTTGTTATTAAGCATATTCATGACATATTTTGTATGTTACAATTTTCAAATACATTTTGTTTGACTATAATTTGACTTTAATGTGCTGGTAACATGTTTGTCAAAGTGATTCAAGTAAAAATCCATTTGTTACTACCACCCATATTTTTTATCTATGTTATACGTATTTCTTATTTTGTTGAAAGCTTTTGTTTAAGGCTAAACATTTTCATACCTCCTAATAAAATATTTATAAAAAGATCTCTTTGACAGTACGAAATGCGTACAATTCAAATACAGGTTTTAATTTTCTTGTATTTTCTTTTCAAATATATATTGGATATTCTTCATATTCTGAAAACTAAGTTAGGCTAATTTTTTTATGTGTGATAAATGAAATTTGTCTTAAATAAGTTAAAATGACAATAGAGTGTATAGATTTTCTTAAATTATTGGTATAGTTATGGGATTTTATTTTTAAGGAAGTAATAGCACCTTATTACCTTATTTTTCTTATATTTTGCTGTCTTTACTTTTAATTGTTTTAATAACTAACTAGTGTGATTGTTTTTTCTTTAAAACGTTTCTGGAGGAAAAAATTTTTTTTATTAGGGTTTTTAGTGGGGCGTGAGATGTGAGTAACCTCAAAATTTCATTTAAACTAATGGCTTGAAAGTCTGAAGAAAAAGATTTTGATATCTAAAGTAGGATTTTCAGAATTAAAATATTAATTCAATAAAAGTATAATATTGAAAATTAAGAACAAATATAGTTTAAATTTTGAATTCATTTTTTATTTTAGGATTTCTAATGGAAACAAGTTGTAAAATATTAATTTAATTTTTATAAAGAAAAAATTTAATCACGCATATGATGCATTTTAAATATGGTTGTATATTTTTTTATTAATAATTTAAACTAATTCATAGCACATCATTCATGAATTCATTTAATAATAATCATTTAAATTTGTATTTTCATTTTTAATTTCATGTTAATATTTGTTTGTAAATTAATTTTTTTTATCCATTTTCATAAATCTTATATGTAGATTTTTGTTTTTCTATAATGTTGAAGAATATCTATCTTTAATCTAGAATAATTTATTTTTATGCTTACTAATCATCATTACCCGACTCAAGTGTATTTTGGTGTATAGAAATAGCATATCCTTTTTGCAACTGTTTTCATAAAGGCACTATTTTGAGAAAAATGTCACCTTTCAGATCTTGTACATTGGTAAGATATACAGTGTAAGTTTTGTAAGAATGTACCTGTAAGCAAGAACTTTAATTATTTCTTTAAAAATAATTTGTAGAACAAATTGATCTGTCTTCTGTAAAAAGTAAATCAAAGTCAATAATATTTCTGCAATAAACTGCCTAATATATTAGATGTATAAAATGGCATTAACAATAAAATACTATATTGCTGAAAGTTTTAGTTTGTCTTCAATTTTTCTTTTTTCCCAATTCATAGTTAGGTAAAATATCTTAATTTTTAAAACATTGTAATGTTTTTATCCCAAAAAAATTTCCCTTATATTTTCTCTCTTAGCTGTTCTCTCGTAGTTTTTTAGCTGTTAAACTTGCTCTGTATGCGATTATTTTACAAAAGCCTTACAAATCTGAAGATGCATTTGATTTTTTTGATTTAAACTTTCTATTTATTTTATTATTCTATCACAATTAGGAATATTTCTTAAAATTGATTTATTGGTCTAAGCCAGGGCTGATAACTATGGCTTGCATGCCAGTATGCCACACCGTAAAATTTTCTTGGCATGCTACAAAATTTAAAAATAGAAATTATGTGTATGATATGTATAAAAACATAAATTACTGGCACTTGAAAAAAATTATATTACAGTTTACTTAAATTAGAAACTATGATAAATGGAATCAATGCAAAGTCGCAATTGCTTTTATAGAAATTTTTTTATTGAATTGTTCCTTTTTTTTATACAACATCATATAACAACTGTGCTATAAAAATTTTAGCACATAATTACAACAAATAAAAAATTACATTCATTAAATTAAGCTTAAAATATTCTGTATTATAAACTAACTAGTATTTTTGAATATTAAAAAAGACACGTATTTTGCTATATTAAGTGCAGAAGTCATTTCTGTGATTTTAACCAATACTGAGATTATTTGAAAAAAGGTAATTTGTTTCACCTTATTTTAAGATTGAGTAGGTAAAAAGATGTACTTTTTTAGAAAAAAAAATACATGTATCTTTTTACTTACTGAAATGGATTTAGTTTATTTTGTTGTTGTTTTGAAGTCACTTCTAGGTGAAGTTCCTATATCTAATGTTAGATATAGAAACTCTACCTAGAGTTTTTCTATTTAACTTAAGTTAGATGAAGGAACTCTAACTCTATGTACTAAAAACAAGACTATAACTTGTTATAATTTCAGTACTTAACAGAAGGATATAGAACGAGTAAAACTTAATTTACAATTATAATAAATACTATAACTTGGCTTTAAAATTTTGATACAAAATTGCTTGAGAGAGCAAATGATGGTATTAAAAGAAATAACAGTATAAAAATTTGTAAAAATGATAGGAATTTTTTTATTCATATTTTTGAAGTATTGTAACTTTTTGTGAAGTTTTTTGAATTGGCAATATGTTAAACCGGAATAGAGAATTAAGAAATATACTGATTTTTCCGTTCCTTTTTTGGTAGTTTATTCGAAAACTCATCTCATTAAGTTGAATAAAAATAATTGGTAGGAAAATGTTAAAAGTAAGTTGGAGCTTTAATAAAGATAGTAAACTTCAACGTATTCAAAAGTTCTTGTTGGAGCAGATTATGTTGTGGTTTTGTTCATCCGTATGAATTGTGTAAAGCTCTTTAGCACTATACTTCTTCCTTTAGTACTATGTCTGGTATTAATAGACGTGTTTTTATTCCATTCATTTTTACATGACAGATGCTACTCAATTAGAACAAACTTTTGTTCTTATAATTTGTAAAAATGAAAATATAAACTTATCTGCGAGAACTTTTCAGAGACAACCTTATGCTCATTTATGTTAAATGCACGGCCTAATATTGTCAACAACGCTATACTATATCATATGACTGTTTAATTTATTAATGAGTGCGTTGTTACAATATTTACTCTCTTTCGTAAACAATTGCGAGTAAAATATATCGATACTATGTATTAGAAGTTTTTCCAAGTTCGATCGATAAACTCTTCTGACAACTTTTTGTCTAATGCAAGATATTTTTCATCAATGATTATAGGATTTTGTCGTACGTCATTTATATCTTTAGAACTTGAATCATTTGCAGGCTTTCTTCGTTCTGAATGCGGGGGAGAGTTTTCATTTTTGTTTTTGCGCTCACCCCTTCTTCTTGACTTGGTGTCTGATTTCACCAAAGGAAGATTGGAAGCAGCACCACTCGATGATGGAATGGATTCGTTGGTGTCTCCGCTGGGAGGTAATACCCTCATAGTGGATGGCGTTTTTGGTCTATTCCGTTTCTGATTAGGTTGGCGAACTGATGGAACCAACTTAACTGGAGGAAGGTTTAATACTTTTTGAGGTGGTGCTGCACCATGTTGTGATCCCAACCAGCTGATGAGGCGATCCCGTCTTTGTGTGTTTATAAGCGCTGGAGTTGGTCGCCCACAACAGCAGACTTCTCGACCACTGATTACACAACAAGCAAGAGAAAGTAGACAGTCCACCGTCGCTGTGGTCAAAAGAAGCATCTGTACGACAAATGGAGACGCATTTGATATTCCACGCCACACTAGCACACCAGCTACATCTTCCATATATACTTCTGCTACAAGTCCCATGGCAGTAAATGTGGCTAAAAGTCCTGTGTTAAAAAATCCAAGTACAGACAAAACGAGTAGTGCCACTAGTAACGCTTTTCTTTGTGGTTTCTGTTTCCTTGCAGTCAAAATAATGCACAGACCTGTAAAAATGGCAAATAGTCCACTCCATATACCTCCGTACATCCAGGCAGACCATGCCTGAACGTAAACTGCCATTCCTCCCAATAAAGCAAGACAAGCACCACAAAGAAATTTAGCAGTGCCTAAACCGCTCGCTAGACGACTGGGGAAACCACTATGGGATGCGATTTCATCGTCAATTCCAGTTTTCATCGCTGGGTAAAAGAGTGATGGTCTCCCATTATAGGCCAACAGACCATCAGGGTTTTTCACGGTGCCCTGTTTTTCCATTTCAGGGACAGAAAATCTGAAATCATAAAAATATTTGTTAAAACTACACTCTTAGTAATTTTCTTATGATATTTTGTCAATGATATATATATATATATATATATATATATATATATATATATATTTATATATATATATATATATATATATATATATATATATATATATATATATATATATATATATATATATATATATATATATATATATATAATATAAATTCTGTAGCCTTATAATTTTAAATCCCACTCATAAAACAAGGGAACTTTAATAGGGACAAGCTAGCCTTCGCGGGGAACTTTTTGACGGAACTGATCCGCATATGCTTTACATGGAGAGGAAAACATCTCACGATTATCCAGACAAGGAAATTCTAACCCATGGCACTTTTACAACTGAGAATATTTTGCGTCAGCACTGTGTTTGGTGCGAGCCGGGAGAGAAATTTATATCAACCAACTACCGGTGAGATTTGAACCTGGGTCACCTGAAACAAAACGCTTTGTTTTTTTGTTTTTGTTTTTTTAAACACATTTAATTAATATTAAATGCAAAAATCAAGGAGAAATCGAAAGGCGATTATAAGTAATACTTCCACGTTTCATAAGGTAATCATAGTTTCTGTGATTTTCATCTATCCTTCCTCACTAGTGATTCGAACAGACATCGAATTTTTTTTTGTGAATTCCTCCCTTAAATATTAAGTAGACTTTTGTATACATCTTTTCTTTACTTCCTTTTTAAAATTGTAAGTGTTAAAATACTGAATAATATGCAGAAAAATAAATGTATCTGGAAGTCGTCTCAAATGAAATTTTCAAATCTAATATACACAACAAAAATGCCGTTAATTTTATAGATAACTATATTCAAAATTGGTGGTTTCCAATTTTATATGATACTAAAATCACTTTATTTCAACGATTTTTCCCCTATTAAGTATTTATTTTAAAATATACGTCTCGGCAAATTTTAATTAAATTTCTAAATTAAAAAAAAATTTTGTCGAAATAATTTTAAAATGTAATACAAGATTATAATTATCTATCAAACGAAATCATCTCAACTTGAAGCTATTCGTGCTGTCGAAATACATAATTTTTCTTATAGAAGCAAGGGAAATAGCAGTACCCTTCGCAAATTTGAGCAGCAAAAAGAAAAACTATACGTTCTACTTTAATTCTTTAGAAAAGGAATAGGACTTTTTTGAGTTGCAAATAATTTTACGTTACAAGTTTGTACATTGTATTTTAAAAGTTCAAATCTAAATTTTAACATAGTTCTAATGAAACATGTTAAAATTGGACCGTAATCTTAAGGTTTCCTAATGCTAATTTATAGAACAGAGCTTATATTCATATTTTTTCAAGGAAATATGTTATAACTAGCTTTTAATTTTACTTAACATTCACATTTTGATAAGCAAATAACTTATAATCCAAAAATTGATTTCCTTGATATGTTATACGTATTTTACAAAATTGAAATTTAGAAAATTTAAAAAAATTGAAATTTAGAAAACGATTCTATAAATGCACCAAGAATGGAATTGTTTTTCTTAAAATATCGTGTTTTCCCCGTCACGTTTGAAAAATGTAAATTGCTTTCTAAATTTGTTCAGTATTTTGACAAAACTCAAGTAAAAACTGCCAAAATATTGATAAATTAATGTAGCCTACGAATTTTAAAACGCTAGAATTACACGTTTTGATTATAATCCGAAGAGTTTATAAAAAAAGTTTATTTCATAAAATTGTTTTTGTTAGAATTCTCTGAGAAATTACCTCCAATTACCTCCATTAAATAACCGAAGTTTTTTTATATATTGAATTTATTAGTCGAACTTCTGAAATCACTTCCTTTCTTCTTTGTCCTTGGTAAGTTAAAATTTCATGAATTATGCTAAACTTTTAACTTGTTTTTGATGAAGAATAGAAAAAGAGTCAACAGCTTAAGCTTTCAAATATTTATACTTCTTATTTTGTTTTAAAATGTTAATAATAGATAATGATCAAATCTGATAGAAAACGATTTTAAAAATGGTAGTTTTAGTTTTAGCACGACTTCTCAAGCTGAAATACGAGTATACTTTCAAAGTTATATTCTTTATAAACATATTTCCTATTTCCTAATTACCGCCATTTTCTAAGTGTTTTATTAAATCATAAAACGGTTTGATAATATTGAATATGATACTGAACTTTGGTTAAAAAAATTACTAAAAAATGATTTTCTTTTTTAAAATCATAAGGTTTAGAATTTCTTTATTTCGCGTTTTAAGAATAATTTTCGGTACTTACGGTTTAGGGACCACGAACATTGGATCCTAAAACGAAAACTGCCGAATTTAAATATTGCGATGTATTGTCAGAAAATATCGTTATTTACCTTTATATCGCAATATTTTTAAAATTTAACTCATTCATACTATTTTTAAATTCATTAATATTTTTGTACCCAAAATAAAATTTTCTAACACTCAAAATAATATCAGATTCAATGTTTATCGTTACGTATAATATTCACGATATTATGGTATTCGATAATCATAGTTATTAATGTCGATCGCGATATTTTTTTATTAGTCATATAGTGTTATTAATAATCACGAAATTTTTGTATTAGTTATGTATTGTTATCATTAAATGATCGCGATATTATCGTGTTTGATACACTTACGTGTAAACCAGTACCAGTTCGCCATCACAAAAAAAAAAAAAAAAAAAAAAAAAAATATAAATAAATAAATAAAAAAAAAAAAAAAAATTCAACTTGGTACCTTGTGCAACCGATAAGTACCTCATTTTCTGATAAGTATTTTAGGATTTTGTTTCTCAGCAGTGCATGATGTTTCAATATTACTCTTTTTAGGAAATATTTTCAGTAATCAATTGTTTGTAACTGTAAGATATGGTATTTTAAAACCAATTCTGGCATTTTCTTTCAGAAAATGTAAGTTTTAAGCTTTCAGATATTAGGAATAAAATAGGAGAGGCTTAAGAAAAAATTTAGTTAATCCCTACTGAGTTTTGGGCATGACCACAGTTCTATTTTAGATTAAGCCTGAAATCTGCATCACAATCCAATGAAAAATAAAACTTTATTCAGTCACACCATTACTATAAATACATGGTTGGGTAAAATATTAAGGATTCCTGTAAGATCTTTAATGTTTTAATTCTCGATAAATCTTTACAATTTTACTCATCAATGAATATTTTCCCACCTGGATTTACCTCCCTAAAGCTCAAGGCAGTAGGTTAAAAGACAGTTTTAGAGCAAGAAAAATGAAAATTGGGTCAATGTGTATTGCACGCTCTCTGCGATCACTTTTTAATGTGCTAATTTTGTTGAGGATATCAATCACACATCATTTAGGTTCCTTTAATGATTGTTCGATCCAGTTCAGGTTCAACTTCAATAAAAAATAGTAAAATACACATTCCCAAAAACTCAGTAATAAATAAATCAAAGCTGAGTTCAGCTCAAGTAAAACTCAGTTTCATATTTAGAAAGCTTTAAATTGTAATATCAGACAATCGAAAAGGGTGTTATTACAATTTAAAGCTTTGAAATAAGATACTTTACTTCATTTTGAGTAATCTTAAAAGGTTTAAAGATCACACCGTGGAATTCTTTTACAAATTATTAAAATAATTTCAATTGATGAAAGCAATACAAGTTTTAAAATATTTATTTCATCATTCTTTATCTAATAAAAGTATAAAACTGACTTAATATTAAAGCTTCATTATTATTATTTTTTTTAAATTGTTTTATTATCGATTATTTAATTTCCCTTATTATAGCACAGGGGTTTCCAACTTACATGAGGCCGGGGGCCACAATTAAAAACACAAATCAAATGGCAGGCCGCAACTTTATCAAAATTTAATGTAGAACTCTTTTATGTTTGAAGGAACATTAAATATTACTGTCAGATTTTTACCAAATTGTGTAAAGCAAAAGTATTGAATTACAAGTTAAAATAAGAAGTAGATTTTTAAAAACATTTAATTGTTACTAATAATATTTTTAAAAATATTAAATAAATAATAAAAATTCGGGCCACAATAACTTTAATGTGCACCTATGTATTAAACAATTAATGTGCAACAGATATCTAATTGTTAAGATATAAAACTTTAAAAACGGTATTAAAACTTACATAGTACCACACAAAATGTTTAATGAGAAAATTGAGGTTCGCCTACTGCAACCACCAGTAAATAGATATTTCCATTTTAAATTTAAAATTTGCAAATGTGTGTGTGAATATTTCAGTCAAAAATGAGTGGTTTCAAAAAGTGAAATCAGAGAACTTCCTCGAAAAATTTCTGATACACACATGCTGAATTACATTCACAAAATACAAGAAAATGAAATAAAAAAGAGCAACATACACGATTATTTTTGTTATTGAATAAATATTTTCTTGGATGCAAAACCCGAAAAATAAATTTTTTTGCACCTTTGGTATGTTAAATTTCACAGAAACGAAGAAATTAGGTTTCTATTAAAGAGAAAAGTATTTTAAACCCATATAGATTTTTTACGAAAATTGTCCGCAAAAAAATGACAACTAATTTATTTCAGTTCGCGAGCCACAAAGAAATGGTTCGCGGGCCGCCAGTTGGAAACCTCTGTCATAGCACATCAATTAGTTTTTCGATAACAATTCACATTAACAAAAGAAATATATTTCTTATAAGTTTAAGGCCGTTCTCATTAGGTAATTAACGCATGAAGTGAAATATTTATTTCCGTCTCGAATTGAAAATTTAAGACAATTTTCAACAATACGTAGAATTGTGATACTTTGTCACAGATTCTACAATTTACATACATCTTAGGTACGCTTTTCATAGCTGAAAAAATCTTATAATGATACTGTCGTTGAATATGACTTTAAATTTTTGTTTTTAAAAGTTAAGTTTCTTTCAATTTCATTTCAACTATTTGTAGAAATATGTATTACAGAGTATAATGTTAAACTAACATATTAAAATGACTAATTAAGTCCCGGATTAGTCGGAGCTTTTACTTCAGCTTTGATTTATTTATTATTATTTATTACACTATTAAAAAAAATAACACAAAACGTGTTCTGAAAATAATTTAATTTTTATTCATTTGACAAGTTTTTCTATTAACAATTTTTAAACTCTGAGTAAGGTATATCAGGATCATACATAAAATATTATAATATTGTACCCAACAAAGTAATGAGGATAAAGCATTGATAAGTAACAATATTGATTCTGATAATCATTTTGCTACGCATATAGGAAGACTTGCATAAAGTGAAATGCACTATATTTCATTGAGTTATAGCCGGTGCACGAGGGGTTATCTGCTGCTTATCCTAAAGTGTGATTCAACACTATGGAGATAACAGGAGAAATAAGATAAGGGTATGAATATGTAATAATATGGACTGTAGAATAGCATGGATGAAAACATGAAATTAACAGGATTCCTGTTTAAAAGATGGTTTGTATATTTGTAATATAGTAAATGGGGTTTGGTGCCACGTTAGATGAAAACTACTGAATTACTAGTAAATATAGATAACTATTATAGACAATTTATTCCGGATATCTTGGAAAATAAGTTTCGGAATTTAAAGAATAAGATATTTTCTTTTCTTTTCTCTCACTTTCATTCCATTTTTTTTTTATTTCGACACGACAAAACCATTTATAAAGTTGGATTAAGTTCCATGAATACAAATTCTAACAAACTTTTAAAAAAATTTTTTATAAATTTTCATGACACCTTTTATCTACTATTTAATTTTTACCATTGTGAGTATAATTTATTTATTAATATAATTATTATTTATGTTTCATGATTATAATCAAATTTTTATACTGCTTTCTTCATGACACGTACAGCTACCAAATTCATCAAATATATATATATATATATATGCAACACCATATATATATATATATATATATATATATATATATATATATATATATATATATATATATATGCAAAAGTGAAATTGCAACACCAAGAAATAATGCACGTAGCGTCATGCAAATTTCAGGAGCGATAGTAGTGAGATAACATATTTTCTATGAATAAATTGCTTTATAATGATTTTATTAGCCTGTTTTTTTAATCATTTCATATCCATCTCACTACTATCGCTCCTGAAATTTGCATGACGCTACGTGCATTATTTCTTGGTGTTGCAATTTCACTTTTGAGGAGTGTATATATATATATATATATATATATATATAATATGTAATAAAAGGGCTAAAATCCCCGTTATCAGTGTTGTATTTAGCTTAAAAAATGCTGTCGTAAGCCATCATACTTTCTAAAATGGTTTATTAACGGTAGGTTGGTGTTGATAACAGTTCACATCCGCTCTCCAGAAGGGAGAGGATGGACAAGACTTCTGACAATTCTGGAACAACTTATCAGGATCACAACATGATGAAAAGGACATGCGAAAACCATTGCTCTCGCATTTTATACTAACACATATTGGAGTAAAAAGGCACAGTCTCTGACATACTTGTATCCTTACGCATTAAGGAAAATCATTTACTGCTTCCTTATATGGAAGTGAAAAGGGGGAGAGATTCTAAAAATAACTCAATCGTATGTTATTAGCCTTGAATTCCCAAAATAGAATCTCTCTACGCTTATTCTTTAACAAAGACATTTTATGAAAACGAAAGAGTTTTAATTCTTTTATTAATACAAAAGTATTATAATTTTTGTATTACATATATATATATATATATATATATATATATATATATATATATATATATATATATATATATATATATACCTAACAATTCTAATATTTAAATACTACTTGTTATTTTTGTATAAATCTGAAATTTGGTCTTATATTTAACAGCATTTGCAGTGGAAGAAAAAAAAGCTAAAGTAGAAATAAAGAAAAAGTATATTGATAAAGTTTTATTGCTATTATAACTATCTGTTCAACTATCTGTTCATAAAATAAGCATTTTATTAATAAAATCTAGAAAAATAAATTTTGGTTCTGTTACATTCTTTGAAAAGAAAATATTGTAAAAACCATGATGGAATTACGTATTGAAATCCAAACGAGATTATGAAACAGGTTTTTAATGTCAACAAATTTTTTTTAAATGATCTTAGAAAAAGCATAATTTCAGCAAACGGTGCTATTTTACTGTGTCTTTATCCTTGTTTTACTGAAGGTAAAATTAATGATCAAGACGAAAAAGAATGTTGTCAACCTTGAACAAACATTTTAAATCGACAATAACTACAGTAAATTTTTTATTACCATTCACTCAAACAATACCTTGATCCCTCATAGAGAAAAGTTCTCGGTGAATTGAATAAATTTTGCCAATGGATAAGAAGTTAAGTTTTAAATTCAATGAAATTTAAAGATAAACGAGAATTTATTTACTTTTTGCTATTTTGATATCTCTTAACAATGAAACGTTGAATGTGAATTTCTTTTCATTCTTTTTCAATTATTTCAACCCGAGACTTAAAACACTGCAGTAAATTTCAATTATTTTAAAAGGAAAAAACAGTAAAAATTATTTTGCTCGTTTGATTTTCAAATCTTGAAAATTGTTTTCTGTCACTAAAATTAAGTTTATGGGAGCGGGGATATGAAATATGTTATTTGAATTGAGTTCTAAACAACAGGTTTGAAAACGTCAAATAATAACAATAATAAAAAAACAATAGATTAAATTTAAAAAAATTAAAAAGAGTTTCGAAATCATAATGCATGAATTTTTATAATGTATTTAAAACTTTAAAATAACATAAAAAATGTATCAGTATGTGATACATACACAAAGAGAAAGATAATTCTGATAAAATTACCGTACTGTATTTTATTTTTGGTTTAAAAAAAGCCTTAGTTCTGGTTAATAAAACCACAATAAACAGTAATTAAACCCTTCATACGGTAATTTTTCAATTCATATGGTAACAGTTTTCCGAAAACTTTAGGTTTCAAAATTACAATGCTTATTAACCCACATTTAGTAAAAAATACGAAACTGAAGAGCAAATTTAACCGAATAAATGGTTCTTATGCCTTGCTGTAAGGTATCATGAAAAGAGTTCCGAATGTTACCACATTTACAAAATTTCATCACATATTATAAAACCATATTTCATTCTAATTTTTACCTATAATCATTACCAAAATGCCTCGGTAAAAATTACCAGGATATTTGGTGTTTCTATAGAGCCAGAAACACGTTAAATTTTATCATACTTTGGTAATTTTGACCATACTTTCTTCCTCAGTGCAGTTAGGTTTAAAATTTGTTCAGAGATGTGATAAAAAATATGAAGAGGATGAAAATTTACCATAGAACATGGAGTCGCAAACCAATTTTTTTTTTTGGGAGGGGAGGGAGGGATTGCGATAAATGCATGTAAACTCTGAAATTAGAAACGTGCAGAACCATTTGTATGGCCCCGCGATCTCCGGACCTTTATCTGTGGGACTTTTTCAATGCCATAAAATCACCTTAAATGACTAGTTTATGTGACGCCTGTGGACTTACTGGAGGTTCATATGGTGCAGATTGACATCACTTCGACAGGCATCAAAACTACATTTGAAAGACATTTTCGAGAGCGCGCCCAAGAATCGTATTTTCGCTGTTAAAGACTGTGTTAGGATGACAACGGGCCCCACTTTAAACAAATATTTTAATAATTAATCAAATAAATCTTTTAGCAGATAGAAAGTTTGTGACATATTGACTATTGTTTCTTAGCTTTATTTTCACCCTTTATACGTGGTTTGAGACCAGTGGCGAACATACAGTTTGGTGCTCTAGCCCGCAAGATTTATAAATGCACCCTATCATACACTCATCACAAAATTTTTTAAATTATAATAAGAAACAAAAACACTTACAGTGATGAGGTATTCAGGTATCTATAACCATTAGTTCTATTTTAATTAAAGATGATGAAAATCGCAATTTCAATCAATAGGTTCTGAATTGAAACATTGATAATGACTTATAATACTTTTCACATTAAAATGAAATTTATCTTAATAATTCAAAAAAATAACGCACTATCAATAATTATATAATAGTTATATTCAATATAAAAATAATTATATTCTATGTTTATTTAAGAGTTATTATTACTATAAAATGAATTTTAAAAAAAATGTCTAGCAAAAATATTTTTATGTTTACTTATAGTGATAATTTTTTCTAAAGTGTGCGCCTTCCTCCTCGGGTGTTATTTACGCCACTATTTGCGATCCTATGTTCTGTGGTAATTTTTTATGCTCTTGAATAGCTTTTTTCACCCCTCTGAATTTGTCGGTTGGATTTTGAGCCACTCAGTAAAAAGAGGTAATAAATAATGATTCAAAATTATAGTTTTAAGCCGCATTTAAATTTCTTTTACAGGTTTTATTTTAATTAACAGCTATCTGTCTTTCTCATCTTCTCAAGAAATTAAGTTGACTCAATGCAATGAAAACAAAAAACATAGTGTGATAACTATTTTTCAAGATTCAGATACAGGCGTAGAAAAAAACATATCAGCATGAATCATTAAATTTTCGAAATTGATGCAGAGATATTATTCAGACGGGGTTTGCAGGGACTGCCCTAAGGAAGAATTTTCACCTGAACATAAGGGCGAATCTCTGGAATCATTAATCGAATTCGATCTATTCTCTAGGTTGTCCAGACCGTAACTCTGTCAAACCGTAACCTCAGGATTAATTAATTGAATTTAACATAATAAGGGCATCAACGATGTTCACGATTATTTTCTGATATTTTATACATTTTCAAACAATTCTGGAGATGTAAAAATAGTGTGCCTATTATTTTTTATTATTTATTTTTTATTATCAAAAGTTAAAGGTTTTAGAGATCTGCACATATATAGAAACATTAAAAGCCTTGTAAAAATTGGAAACTCCCATATCGGGGCTAACTAACTAAATTATTACTATTTTAGATAATTGAATTGTAAGTGTTTTTTTTTTTCCTTATTATAATTTTCAAGGCTTTGTTTTCCTCGCAAATTTTATACTCTTACAATTGCATGAAATTAAAGTTACAAAAGTGGATTCATTTATTAGTCTAACTATCTAAATTAAAAAATAATAATTTTAATATAATGAAATAGGAAAAGATACTGATGAGGATTCTGCACTTACAGAAATTTGGCTTTTAAAGTTTCATACTTCTTCATCTTTGTTATTTTATACATAAAAAGGAATGATGGCATTGATAATTATAAGAATAATTAAAGTTTTTTTCTTTATTATTGCAAGAATATCTTCTTTAAAAGCAATTTTACTACTGAAAGCTTCGAGAAGGTCTTTTGTTTGCATATATTGGCCTTTTTGTTACATCCATACTTTAATGCAGAAATATGGTGTTTTTAACTACATAAATATTTCATTACATAGATATAGTGTTTTTTACTACATAAATATTTGAATACATAGAAAAATATTTTTATTACATAAATATTTAAAGTATGTTTATAAAGAAAAAAGTTATTTCAAGACACTTTTAACACATATTAAAATATAAAAAAGTAGTATTTAATATTTAACCTTAAATATTAAGTAAGAATAACATTTCAACAAGGTATACACGCAATCTTTTAGGTTATTGAGGCAGGTTCTTAACCTAGAGTTTTTGACATAACGGTGTTGTCTATGTTTAAAACCGTCAAAAATTGGCACACCTCAAAAATTAGCCAACCCTGATATATAAATATAGAAAATAAACTATAGTAATATCCACCGAATTGGATGACAGCAGTTTTAAAAGATAGTTAAATTAATCTCAAAATTATCGAATTTTATTGTTCATAATGTTTATATACTCAATTTTTATATACGTTTTTGTTCCTAATTCTTTAGAAAATATGCTGTAAAGCAAAGCTTATCTCAGTTTGCGTGAAGAAAATAATAACAATGAGTATTGGAATCGAGATTTCACTAAAAAATCCTCTAAAAAATTTTTTTTTTAAAAATTGTATAGCGATAAAGAGCAGAGGCGGAACTTTAATTATTTATTTTTAAAAATAATTTAAATTGATAATAATATGTTATTTTTTTTAAAAGCTATCTTAACACAATTTTTTTTTCAGCGAAGAAATATAATTTTCGGCGATGAGGTATAAAAAAGGTATATAAACTTTTCTGAATTATTAAATTTAGATCATTAATGAAAAGAAACACGAAAGAAATAATAATACAAAAAGTTACAAAATAGATAACATTCTATCCTCGACTAACTGTCAGTATTAAAACATAATTGCTTATATAACAATAGAGCATAACTATGCTGACATCTAACAAAGGAAAAACAATCATTATAAATTTATCACACTACAAAAAAAATCGCCTATTTTCTTGTTTTCTCATTTACGGCCCAATTGTTTCAGCGCAGACAAGCCTTGTTTCCTCAAAGGTGTGATCGTCTGAAATTAGAATTGAAACGACACGCTTTTCATGTGGAACTATGTTCTGGGCTGTTTCCCATTCTTGTTCTGACATGTTTATTTATTTTCAATAAAACCATCGCCGGAACATTCCGGATTAAATGGACAAGCACGAACATCAAGATTTTGTCCTGGTAGCGATGTTCCTAGTTCCGGCTGTTATGGTCGATTGCTTAACAAATGGCTTCAGCTACTTTTAATGTTCTTTAAGTGATAAATAAATCGTTACAGATAGGTTACACTGACAAATGTCACAGGTGCGAAGTATTTCTTCCCAACACCTGTTGCAATTTTTTGTTTTATTTTAGTTATAATGTTTTTTTTGTTGTTTTTTTTTTTTTTTTTTGATTTCTCAATGAGAGGCAAAGATAAGTCGAGCGACATTAAGATATATATATATATATATATATATATATATATATATATATATATTTACATTACCCATAAAAGCTTTCTTTCCAATTCTTTTAAGAGAATTGAATAGTATTAAATAACTATTTTAGTTTACCTATTTAAAAATTGCGATCTCTGTATCATTACATAATTTGTAAGTAGAAAACTTAAAGAAATATATATAAGCGAACACCCAATGTATTGTTTAAGCTAATGATTGGATTTTCACGTACTAAGAGTCAAATTTAATGGTTGGTAGAGGGAAAAAAAAACATTTGTTTTCGTAATTTTTTTGACACATTTAATATCAGGTCATTGTCAAATAGTATTTTTTCTAACAAACACATATTTAAATAAATGGAACCGATATTTAAATAACTGCCAATACAAGGAATTATACTTAAAACAAAATGTATTATAACAGATAAAAACATGTATTTACTTTTATGACGACTTAGCTCAATAAGATCATCTTCATCGTTGAAAGAGCCACATTTTAATAAAAAATTCTGTACTCTGTACTGAAGTTGATTTCTGAAACAAAAATTAAACAGTTAAAACATATAAAATATAACTTCCATGAATTCAAATTTAAAAAAACAAACAAAAAAAACGCATGTTTATTCAAATAAAATACGTTTTTGTGTCTGATATCTTAATTCCTACAGAAGTTAATAAACATATTGAAGTCAAATCCCCCATAACGTGTAAAAATCTGATTATAATAGATCAAATGTTATTTAAGGCTTTTTTTTTCCCTTTTTGATGTTAGCTGGATTGAAGAAAAAAATTAATTATAGTATTTGAAAAAATATTGAAATAATATTGAAAAAATATTGAAAAAATATTGAAATATTTCTACTAATATACTATCAGTTCGGGAAAAGATCTCAGCATATGCAACACATAATAGTTTCTGCTTATCTACGCTAAAAAAAAAAAAAAAAAATTACGTATGCTGAACTTCTATACATAGTTTTCTCCTAATGTTAGTGTTTAAGAGAATTTATCTTCTTTGAGTAAAATATAAAAATTATATTTTGTTCATCTTACAAACTATTACTGTTAAAATTATTAGGAAGAGTAAGAGAATTAAAATTTGAAGAAAAAAATAATTTTTGCATATATATATATATATATATATATATATATATATATATATATATATATATATATATATATATATATATATATATATATATATATATATATATATATATATATATATATATATATTGAGATCTAGATATGCCTTATTTCATTCGAATATAATACTTTAAAATTAGAAAAAAAAAAGAAAAAAAAAAAAAAAACATGAAAAAACGAACTGAAAATGAATTAGAATCGTTTTATAATTTTCCATTTTAAATATGTTCAGTTTTTCTCATGTTGATAAAATCAGACATATTTAGGGATGTCAATTTCTGAGCATGTTCTCCATAGTTAGCCATTTATCAATAGTAAGGGGTTTTTCCGTAGAATTTCCGCGGTAATATTCAAATGGGAAAAGAAACGTTCCATTTATCTTTCGTAAATTACATTTTACCCCTTGAAACAATGAAAAATTTCAATCTAAGATTATAAATGTATCTGAACTATTTTATTTACATTCATATATAAAAGTAATTATACACGCATTTGAAATTTAATTTATGGACAAACAAATAAGTTCCTATAAAAACGGAAAATTAGGAGGTGCTTTATAATTGCAAAAAAGTCATTAAAGTAAAGGTTTGTTCTCCAGTAATAAAAATGCACGCAAAAAAAAAGAAAAAAAAAAAAAAAACATGAAAAAACGAACTGAAAATGAATTAGAATCGTTTTATAATTTTCCATTTTAAATATGTTCAGTTTTTCTCATGTTGATAAAATCAGACATATTTAGGGATGTCAATTTCTGAGCATGTTCTCCATAGTTAGCCATTTATCAATAGTAAGGGGTTTTTCCGTAGAATTTCCGCGGTAATATTCAAATGGGAAAAGAAACGTTCCATTTATCTTTCGTAAATTACATTTTACCCCTTGAAACACTGAAAAATTTCAATCTAAGATTATAAATGTATCTGAACTATTTTATTTACATTCATATATAAAAGTAATTATACACGCATTTGAAATTTAATTTATGGACAAACAAATAAGTTCTTATAAAAACGGAAAATTAGGAGGTGCTTTATAATTGCAAAAAAGTCATTAAAGTAAAGGTTTGTTCTCCAGTAATAAAAATGCACGCACAAAAAAAAAAAGAAAAAAAGAATCATTTTAAAAAACTTGCATTTGAAAATTTCTGTAGTTTTCAAAAATTTTGTCCCGTATTCCGTAATCCAAACCAAATTCTAGCTTGGCATCTCCACTTTTAAGAGTCTATTTAAGTAACAAGTCATGGCCATAGAAGTGTAAGTTGCGTAAAATTTGAAAGATCATCTTTCTTTTGTAAACATTAATATTAAGCGGTTATTTTTCTTCAGTATTTTTCGTAATAATATCAAACGCAAAGTGAATCTAGGTAAGATTCTGCTTTAAAATTAGTGGAAAGTGTTAATGAAATTATGTGATAAATAAACACATTTTCTCCGCGCGCGCCTAATTAGTCGAAAAGGAAGGTCATCAACAATGAAGATGAGCACATAAGAGCAGTTAGTCATCCTTCGCATCGTTTCGGATGAATAGAAAATGTAGGTCATCAAAACATAGGTGAAACTCTTCGATTTCCGAAAAACACCCGAAATATGATTATGCGTGACTTGTTGATGACTTTTAGAAAGAAAGGGAAACATGCCAAGCGTGCCAAAAACATTAGAATATTCATTTTCTTAGCGGAAGACAAAATAATGAATAAACAATTCAGTGATTTTGAGTGAATTTTTGTTTTGCCCTCGAAACTCTACGATTGTTCTTTGATAATAGTATTCTTCACTTTGAACACCGATGAAGGATAACGCGGAAAAATATCTTAATAATTGAAGAAAATTTGGAGAAAAAAAATTATTTTTCTTTGTTTTGTCTACGTACTCCAGTTACGTCAATCTTCTTGATATACAAATGTTAAACGGAATTCGTGGTAATGGATAACAATATTAATCATCTGTAGAACTTCATTATTCTATTTCTGGTGCGAGCCAAAATTACAACTGTGATTCTTCTTTTTGTTTATTTTACTCTTATATGAGGCCGATTTCTATGACAATAGATATCACTTCTGACCAGATATTAACTACAGAAAATAAAGTTGGGGAAATATAAAACCACAAATAAACAGTAGTTATATTTAATCAATTTTGTCTTTAGTTAATCATTAAGCTCAACCTAAAAAAGAAATTTTTTATCGTGCATACACAAACGGTTACGATTATAATCATTTCTTAAACTGATGATGTTTTGACTTACAAAGATGAATAGCAAAAATTAAAAATAGAATAAAAAGTTAAAAGTTGAAAAGTAACGCTTTAGCCTTTTTTTTTCTTTTTCTAATATTTACGTTTTTATATCAGTAGACTTTACTAACGTAATTTCAGTTGTTAAATAATAATAACTGATCAGGGAAAAACCGAAAGGAATAAATGAGTAATACCTCTTTTACAGGTGAAACATCATGATGATTTCCTAACTTTTATGTGTATTAAAAGTTCTTATACGAAATAAAAAATGGTTTGTTTAGAAGATACGCGGAGAAAAATTTTGTATTATACTTAAAAAGTAGATTGTTAAAGTTTTTGAAGAATAAATACTTTAATATTTCGTGCATGATAGCACAATCAATCGAATTATTGAATGAAATGAAAAATTGTATTTATTATTAACTCATTACAATACGTAAACATACAAATGGAGGGAATTGCTAATATTCCTTATATAAAACATCTTTTAACTTGTTTTTAATAGAAATTTAGAAGCTGAATAGAGACAACATCGCCAAGAACAAAGAGTAAAGAAATTTTTTTCTTTCGTTATTTGATAACAAGTTTAAGAAGATGTGATATTCCGCAAAAAGAAAGTTTTCATAGCAAATTCTGTTTCACGTCCATAACTAATTAAAATTTAAAGCATGGAAAAAGTGAGTTCAGGCAAATCTAGATTAAGCCAAGAAGTTTCAATTACGAACAAAAAAATTAAAAATGTCAAAATGCAATCAACTTATTGGAAGATAACTTCTCCAATGCGTAATCTCAAGTAATCCTCTCATAATTTGTTTTCATTTTGTACTTTGAAAATTTGTTTTCAGCAATTTAAACTTCTTGCCTTACACTATAGGTTTTAGCTAAACTCACTTTTTCTATACTTTAAATTATTTATGGAGGTGAAATAGAATTTCTGATGAAAAACGAAGTTTCTCCCGTGGTATAGCGCCCTCTGAACTGTGTAAGGATAACATGCATCACGGATACCCACACAGGTGACCGTTAAAGTCCAGCTGATCGTTTATAAGCAAAATGGAATGTTACAGTCGAGCTAAGTTTCTCCACATAAGTTGGAATGTTAATTATCGTGAAGGTAATTAAATACAACACCGTATCGCACATAGAATTTGATGAAATATAATTCTTTCTCATATATATCTTTTACTTAGATTTATTATTTGTTAATGAATTTCATTGCAAGCGTGATATATTTTTGTTTTGTGTACCTGGCAACTTCGATTCAAAAATCGTTTGTTTATGTTCTACATGGCTTCTTTGTATTAAGTAAGAAATAATAGTGAAAGGAATTAAAATATGTGTGAAATAATTGGATTCTTTGTGAAGGAATATACAGGGTGTTTATAAAGTCCCGGACCCATTTTGATGTTTAATAACTCATAAAATAATAAAGATAGATTAAAATTAATAACGTAAATGGTTAGATAGACTCAAAAAGTTTCATAACCCTTGTCAATGAACTTCCACGTGTGCCCCCTTCATCGCACGGAGAATATCTAGTCGATAGTCAATTTCACGCCAGGTAGCGGCAAGCATGTCGGCATCCACAGAGGCTATTGCGGTTGTAATTCTGGCTATTAGGTCATCAATGTTCGACACGATCCTCCTGTAAACATTGTTCTTTATAAATCCCCAAAGA
The DNA here is from genome assembly GCA_949128135.1 of Parasteatoda lunata. NCBI lineage: Eukaryota > Metazoa > Arthropoda > Arachnida > Araneae > Theridiidae > Parasteatoda > Parasteatoda lunata. The sequence goes on from OX421970.1 coordinate 49,762,216, forward strand.
AAAAAGTCCAGCGGTGTTATATCAGGTGATCTGGGTGGCCGAGGAATTGGACCTCCTCGCCCAATCCATCTTCCTGGAAAATGGTCATTCAAAGAACTACGAACGATGATACCCCAAAGAGGTGGTGCACCATCTTGTTGCAAAAAGACATATGGCTGAAGCTCTTCTAGTTGTGGAAATATGAAGTTTTCCAACATGTCTAAGTATAAGACAGATGAATCCGTCTTTTCTGTAAAAAAGAAAGGCCCAAATGACACGGTCGTGCATTAGTCCACTCCACACATTAACCTTTGGGGAATCCCTTTGTGCCTCACGGTATTCATGGGTGTTTTCAGATCCCCATATGCGCACATTATGGCGCACATTATGATTCCCATGTACATAGTTGCCAAAAACAAAAGAGATAATAATGCAATTAATAAGCAGACGATATTTAGAAAAGTACAGATATTTAGACTGGAAAATGAAATTATCTGAAATTAACCACACGCGCAGGCGATATTTACAAAAGTAAAGATATTCAAACCCGAAAAGGAAAATATATGAGTTATTCCATCAATAAATGCCGGAAGTTTGTTTATATCTTCATTATTTTATGAGTTATTAAACATCAAAATGGGTCTGAGACTTTATAAACACCCTGTACAATGTGTCACTTAAGTGAATTAATACTTGACGGTCTTGGATTACTAAAGATAGAATGAATGAAAAGAAGAGTTGCTAACGTATACAAATATCACGTTTGAACAACTAATCAACGAGATACCCACACTACGTCACTTGCAGGTGTCCCATTAATAACAAATAGTTAATGTAGGAAGAAAAAAAAAATTTTTTTTTTGATGTTCCAAAAAAAAAAAAAAAACTTTTGGATTTGTTCTTTCTTTCTAATTTTTAGTTCGCAATACTACGCTAACTTTACTATATAAGTATCATAAAATGAAGTTCATATCATCAAATTCCTGCAATAAATTATTAATGAAAAGGATTTTTAAGCAGTAGTTTTAAGTTTTTCGTAAAAATATTGGTACCATATGTTTTAACTATTTGACGCAGATTGTAAAGACGTATGTGATAAGATATGAAATGCTTTCCAATATGCACTGCAGAATACAATGTTTTTAAAATCTTTATTTAAGAGCATTTTTTTTCCTTATCTTAAAGCATTTTTTTTTTTTTCACCTGATAGCTTATAATTTTGCAAATCTTATTTTGTAGGAGTTTCTTTTTAGTTCTATTTATGGATACTTACTTTTTCTCTTTTTTTTATATTCAAAGATAGATTTTGTGTTGAACAATTAACATTTTTCTTCAAAAAAACGAAAAGCCCCGAATTTATTCATTATATTTTTTTAAATGACTTAAATTCTTTTAACACTGTTCCTAAAGGAATTCCAGTCGATTAGTGTGCAAATATATATATATATATATATATATATATATATATATATATATCGATGTTTGTAAACTTTAAAATTAACGTTCTCTAACAAAATGTGTCAGTTTAACGAATAGATATAAACAAAATATTGGTGAGAAATCTAATGAAAATAGTGTTTGCTCAGACATTTTATGATATTCATAAAATGTCTGAGATACAGGGTATTTAAACTAAATGATGATACAGGGTATTTAAACTAAATATTTTTCTGTAAACTTTATATTATAATAGTTCTAGTAAGTTTGATTAAAAAAGTTAATCATGGTCGTAGATATGGTTTTAAAAAGAACAACATTCATAAGAATAATATAAGCATTTATAGAAAGAAATATCGTTTTAACATTTGAATATTCAACAAATGAGTATGAGTAGGATCAAGATTCAAAATAAATTCCTATCTGTATGGATAAAAGTTTTTAGTTAGAGGGTGGACTTACCAAGCAACTTGAAAGATCTTTCAATGCATATTTAGTAACAAATATCCTTTAGCAACCCAAAAATTGAAATTATAACAAATGATTTTGAAAAGATAAAAGCACAATTTGAAAGCAAAATAGTCTCAAGTAATTTTTATTAAAATATGAAGTACAGCAAAGGATTTACCGAAATATTTAAATGTCGATAACACTAGACGCGTTATTGGAAAATAAATATTCTTTAATATCCGAATATTCAAAATCTAACAAATGAGTATGAGAAAGTTCAGTCCAAAAGCAGAAGTTCATCCAACTTAGTTGGAAGCCAATGCCCAACAAACGATGTGTAACTAACTTGAAGATAAATTTGCACGATCATCAAAAGGCCGTGATCAGAACTCGTGGTTGATAAGTTATTTTTTGGCCTTTTCTGAATACTAATACAAATTATTTGACTGAAAAAATAGAAGAAAAAAAATTCCGATGAATTCGGTTTATTTATTTATTTTGAAAAAAAAATCCATTATACACAATATTGTTAGAGTATTTGTTCAAAAAGCTATTTTTAAAATTTCTGAGGCGTTAACTGAACTTTAAATTTAATTTTAATGTCTAAAACAGCTCTTTGAACTTTTTTCTTTTGTGAGTTTACACTTAAAATATTCTGGTTCAAAGTACGGTAGAAAAATACAGGCACTCAGGTTGGCGGTACCTTTTTACAGTAAAATCCTTTTTTTTCCCGGCACATATCAAGGAACAAAAAATCTGATATACCGTAATTTTTACAGTAATAATTAGCATAAAATCACTGAATCAATCCAATTAAATAATTATTACCGTGACATTTACGGTATAATAATTAACGGTGAAATTAGTTTTTACGGTGAAACTTACGAATGATGCACCCAAAGCGCCGGTACTTTATCCATAATTTGATCTGGAATTTTTTAGTGTATTGCATTTTGAAAAATTTTGAGCTAATAGAAGCTTTTTTACATTTTTCCTTTTTCAAAATTAGCTAAAAGAAACTAGTTTTATAACGGAATGAGCCCAATCCAAAATACTTTATTTATTTATTTTTTTAAAATTACTTAACATTTAAAAGGATTGTAACAAACAAAAAAAAAAAAAGGAAACATTACAAAGCAATTATGATAAACAATTTCTAATAAATTTGTCGACACAAAAATGGCTGAAATAAAATCTTTTCAGTAGATTTAAAAAAAAAAAAAATAAAAAAAATAAAAAAAAAAGGATTTTGAAATTAACCGTCTGTAATTTTGCAATTGTGGAAGAAACTTGTCCTCACTGATTGAAGAAAATTTCGAAAAAATACTGTCTAATCTTTTGATTAATAAGCATAGTTTTTCAGAAAACCACATTTTTAAATGTAAATCCTATTAAAATATTCCAAAAAATATGCATAAGTTCTAAAAAGTAAATAAAACAAAATATTTTAAACTCATAACAATGACAGGATTTGACGAAATTACTTAAAATATTTTACTTTGTTTCGTTTTTACCACCAAATATTTGTTGAATGCTTTGAATTATAATAATTGAATACATAATAAGAATACATTGAATTTATAGTGATAATCAGCTAATAAATATCAGATCGGAAAAATGACACACAAACAGATTGCAGTTCATTAAAATAAATAAATAATAATAATAATATGCAGAAAACTTCTGAAAAATTCCTCTAAAAGATCTTAAATAAATTCTTATTAGTAAACTTATTTTAAAACCTAGAAATGAGAAATAAATAAATACTAACTAAAAAAATTTTTAAAATTAGTTTAAAACTATGATACTTCCATGCGTAGAGATGGTTAAGGCTCTGAGCTGTCATTGAGAAGTACTACTAGGGTTCGATCCCGAGCTATGGATTGATATCCATACAGATCGATGGGTATCGATTTATCTGAGAAGCAACGGAGGCTGGCGCGGAATGCTGACCACATTACCAGTAGCATGTCGTTGGTCACAAAATTGTGATGCTTTGACCTCCATGACTCCCTGGGCTCACAATGTTTCACTTTTATGATAAAAACTTTTTTATTAAACTAATATGTAATAATACAATTCCAATTTTAGCCAGATTATTTTTTTCTTTTGTGATTTTTAAAAATGTTTATTAAATAAAGAATTTTACTTAATGAATCATGTGTACGTATTTTACTGTGGTCTTTCATGGTGTGATTAGCTATTTCATATTTTCTACTATACGTGCTTGGCTTCCATTTTTTTGCATTATATAAAGTCTATTGTTTAAGCTAATCTTTGAACATAGCTGATCAAGGACAGAGGTGTCTATTTACGAAATCGGACATGCTTAATTTGTTTATGGAAATTAAATGAGCTTTTCGTTTAATTAAAAATGATTCAAAACTAAGTTTTATTTCAAAAATTGTTAGTTATAGGGGTTAATGTTAGTTATATATATTGAAAAATTCTTTCAAATTGTCAAATCCGTACGGCTATAAGAACATGTATTATTTTCACTATTTTATAGTTATTAACAATATCTGACAAGTTATGTTTTTTTCCTATCCAATTTTTTTCTCAGCATCTGCCATGGAACGCAAGACAAAAACCTTTTGACATATGATGAATGCTTTTTCTGTAAAATTATTTTAAAGCAGTACTAAATCGAAGTACTAAATTTTCTCCGAAACCGGCTCAATATTTAGTTATAGTATTTTGTTCTTTCTTTAATATGTTTATTGATAAACTAAATTATTACGGTGCTCGCAGCACTGTGAGGCATAAAAACAAGTAAATCGTTTCATTACCATTTAAGATTTAATTCTTATTTATAGATCAAGATGATGGGAAAGAAGGATTATTTATAGGAATTGGTTAATAAATATAAAATTCAGCCGCGCATTTTTGAACTGTATCCTTTAGTTATCATTTTACTTATTTACATCAAAGGATGTCATTATTATAATGCAATAGTTATTTCTCTTTGCAGAGTTTCAATTTATAATAAATAATTTCAGCATCTATAATTACAAAACATTTCGAATAGGGCATAATATTAGAAGTAGATTTAATATAGTATGAGAAAGAGAGTGAATTGCCCTTTGACACTTTCGTGTAAAGAAAGTATTAGTTTTTTTTTAGACATTATTATTTTTCCAGTTTTTTTTCCTGTATGAATAATCATTCTGTTCGGCTGGACTTCATAAAATACTGTATTTGTGTTTTCAAGTCACGAAACTCTTGCTTGATCTTTGACACCAAAATTCTTAGCTAAACTTTGTGTGGGTGAAATATGCTGATCAAATGTTACACCTGCAAGGGAAGCATCATGTTATGTTTGAGAGAGAGGATGTTTTTCATGGCTAGAGCTGGAAGCTATTTGCTTTAACTTGAACTTTAAAGGTTCAAAGGTTTAAAAATTTTAATTGTTATTTTAGAATTGCGTAAAATTAAGTAGGCTGATGACGAATCCGAAAAGAAAGTGCATTGACATCACTTGTTGGATTTAGTAATAATAGGGCTTGACATAGTGATAAATAATTTCGAACTAACTTCGTAAAAAAACTTATAAGAAGGCCAGTGTATCTCAAAACAGTGAAAATTGTATTATTTTTTTTTAAGCTCAAAGAAGCATGTCCTCTAATGAGTGAAAAAATATTATCCTCAAATGAATTGAAGCAGAAAGACATATTGGATTATGTAAAAACTTCACTAGCTGCAAAAATTAAAAAAAGGGGGGAAAAGTTGACTTTTTTTTATCTTAATAATTTTGGAAGCGAATGAAGTTTTCACATTTTCAAATTCATATTTTTTTTTTATCTTAAATTTTTTTTTTTTTTTTTTTTTTGCTATTTAAAAGTTTTTTTGTTTTGTTAACTGATTAAGTTATCAGAAATCTGTATCAGTTTAATTACAATGTAGCTAATGATTTCTTCTCTGAAAATTCATTCTAAATGAGCTATTATTCTGTGTTTGTTTTTAATGAATTTTATTTGTTAAAATGTTTAATTGTTTTTAATTAAAGGTTTTTAATTAAATGTTAAATCTGTTTTTGATCTATATGTTTGTTTGCATTTCCCACATACAAGATCTTAATTTTTAAATTTATTATACAAAAACTTGTAGGTAAGATTTAAAGGGATGAGAGTCCGAAAGAAAACGTGCATCGTTAAAAAATTCGAGATCAAATTACGATAAAAAGTTCTGGTACTCAGGGAGCTGGTATTTTTTACTGAAAAATCCATTTTCACCGGAGGATGTTACAAAACAAAAATTGGACATGCCGCAATTTTTACAGTAATAACTACCATAAAGTTATTGAATCGCTCTAATTAAATAAATAATACTGTAAAAATTACAGTAAAAATGGAGTTTACGGTAAAATGGATTTTACGGGAGATGAATCCAAAGTGCAATATCATAATTTAATCCGCAATTTGTAATAATTTTAAATACGTATCGTATTTAAATGTGTTTTTCTGTAGTAAAACAACTTTTCTTTTCTTACTTTCTATTATTAATAAGATGTTAATAGTTTATTTTTTTATAATTTTATCATTCCATTGAACTTAAAAATAACTTAATTTGCATTTATAAGTGCAGTAAAGGCTAATAAAAATATCCTTATAAAGTTTCAAATTCTGAGTAAAAATACCGATTCAAAAAATAATAAAAAAAGCCAATTTTCAGTGGAGGCAAAAATTCAATACTTATCTTTAATTCGGTAATTTTTTTAAAAGTAAGTTTTTTAAAAATATTTATTATGTTTATATTTTAAACAGAATACACTGTATGTATATACACTGTGTAAAAAAAAGAGCACTTTACTTTTATTATGCTAAATAACTGGTGCACAAAGAAACAAAATTCTGGTAAAATTACCATACTGTATTGTAATGACATTTCTGGTAAAAACAAAATCCCCATTCTGGTAATGGAATCAAAATATACGGTATTTAAATAATTCATTTGGTAATTTTTCCGCTAATATGGGTACGATTTACCGGAAATTCTGATTTTTAAAATCATAGTTTATATTATTACGATCTGTGGATGAATGAATGGGTCCGCCCTATAAGCGGGTGCGACGTATGTATGACGTGTGTGTGTGGCTGAAGTTGGATTCTTGGCCAAAGGATGGCTCCACTGAAATAATAAGAAACGCACACTCTGCCTTAAATCTGCTCGGTATACCCAAGCAGGCTCGCCCGTGTGGCAAGTAGCATCAGATACAACAACGACACAACAAGATAGTTTATATTATCGCAAATTTAGTAAAATATACAAAACTGATAAGTAAATCTAACCGAATAAATGGTTTCTATACTATGATCTAAAATACCATGATAAAATTGCGAAATTTAACCATTTACTAAATTGTATCACTTATTATAAAACCAATTTTTATCGTTAATTTCACACCAAAGCGCTTCAGTAAAAATTACAGAGCTTTTTGGTGTTCCCATAGAGACAGAAACGCCGAAAATTTTATCTTATTCTGGTAGTTTTGGCCATACTTTTTTTTTTCCCTAGTGAGCTGACGATAGTTTAAGCTACGAAACCAAAAAAAAAAAAAAAAAAAAAAAAAAAAAAAAAAAAAAAAACCCAAAACGTACTTCCTCTAAATAAATAAACTTACATTTTAACCAACGGATTCCGACTCTTAGCTCTCAAAATACAGAAGTCTTTCAGAAAAGTTTTATTTTAAAATTTTTACTTATCAAGAATCATTTGACCGAAACCCATTAAATTTCAGATATTATTATTTAAAATTAAGCAGAAATTGGTGTAAAATTTTATATTTCTTACAATTCAAAATATTTTCGATGATAAGTAAATTAAATAATAAAAAAGAACAACATATAATTACAAAAATTAATTTTCATATACAACAAACCTTGAATGAAGGAGTTCTATAATTGTGTGCAAAGATTGATTCGTTTTAAAAGTTCCTGAGATATAGCGAAATACGCCATAATTAAGTTAAAAGAAGGTCTTGATTAAAAATCGACAGCCTGTTAAAAAATTTATTAAAATAAATCGAAATATAAAAATAAATCGAATTCCTGTTAAAAAATTTATTTGTTTAAATTTAGCATTTGAGGTTGAATTCTTGAAACTTTCATATTGCTTCCTAGCCTGTGAAAACTCGATTATTGAATCAAACTTTATTAAGATGCTCACTTTTCATCTTTTTTCACTGTGCATAGTATGCAATTTCTAAACTAATAACATATTTTAGTTAGGATAATATATATATTTTTTTCAAAATATAATTTATTTGAACTATTGTTTTTTATCTGAAAACGTGATATGTCTCGATATCAAATGACTTAGGGCTATAACAACTCTATTTGAGTTCTATTGTTCTTAAAACTTTTGATGATCTTTGTAAACCCACTGTAGGTTAAAGGTGGTAAAAAGATCACATTACAAAAAACTGTTACACTTTTATTATTTCTTAAATGAATGCCGCTTTGTTTGAAACTTCAAAATTGCTCAATCTAGTTTGAAACTTTACCTTTCCTTTGTTGTTTTTTTATAATATAATATTATTATTCTATTTAATAAATATTATAGTAAAGAATTTAAAAAAACTAAAGTTTTATTTAATGATGAGGTTTTTAAAGAATTTTAAATTTACGACATTTAGTTAAAAAAATTAACCGTCCTAATTTTGGAAATTAAAGAAAAATAATTAGAGTAATATAGATTTAAAACAATATAAGAATCATTGTGATTAATTTACCCTTAGAGAATACTCCAATTTTCACTTTTTAAAAACTTTTCAGATTAATTACACTTCATGAAAACTTGTTAATACGAGGTCAATGTTATAAATAATATTTGAAGAAAACTTGTTATATATAAGACCATAAATACTTCATTTACTAATAAAATCTATATTTAGTATGTCTGTATTTGTAATCCTTTGTGAATGGTTATTTCATTTATAGAAACTAAAAATTATACAGATTCCAGTTGGCCACTTTTTCGTTTTAATTAATCTTTAGCAGGGAAAATAAAACAGCGCTATAAACTTATTTTGAAGTTTTTATAATGTAATTTGGAAATCATAGTATATTATAGAATATGAGCTAAAATCTTTTATATTCCAATATGAAGTTTCATTAACTTTCACTAGTTTTATTAAACATTCTAGAATTCTAGATAATAAAAATGTGATTAAGCTGATGATCAAAAATGAGGATGAAAGGGATGAGATCAAAAAATAATAAAATAATTTCGTGTATGATAGTAATTTATATATATATATATATATATATATATATATATATATATAGCTAATAGCTCTATTTGAATAAAAAAAGTTATTTGCAGATACCTCAATATTAAATGTTTTTTTTTAATTCGCTATGTCAGATAAATTAAATGAACAACTTTAACGTGATAGCATTCGTAGACTACGTCACCAAATTAATATTTCTAAAGTTATCTGATACCACAATTTTATTTTGTTGCATTTTTATTCAGCGTAAGACGTTTTTTTTTAACTCTTGTGGCACTTTTAAGTTATTATTTTAGTGCTTCCATTCTTCGTAGCTTATTTAGAACAATTATGTCATGCAAAGCTTATAATTTCAATGTTGTAACAGAAAAAAAAGGAAAAATATTCATCCAAAAATCAAACCTTATCCATAAAAATCTTCATAAATATTTACTTTGTGATGAACTGAACAGCACTTATAAGATTTCCTCATAAAAGTTTATTTTCTCTCATTAAAATAAAAAGAGAGCAATTTTTAAGCATAGTAAAGTTTATGCATCAGTGCTCAGTACAATCGTTAAACTGGAAAAAAAAAAAAAAAAAAAAAACGTTTATTCTGGTGTAAAAGTAGCATCCAATTCGATCACTGACTACCGATCACTGGCTACTTAGTCGATTCGACCAAGTCGATCGCTGAAAAAATAAAATATGAACATTTCTTAAATTAAAAAAAAAGTTTATAAAATTGTTACGAGTTAAAAATATTTCGCATCAAAAACACTTACAGAAACAGGAAATTTCCGCGCTGCTGTATGTGTATGTGCTGTATGTGCGTCATGTGTCAAATGATACTAAACACGTTGCAAAATGTGGTACTTTCGTTGCAAAATGTGGTAAAATCTTTTGAAAAGCATGGAATTTCGAATTTTTTGGATGGGGATGAAGACAATTTTTTATAGGACACAGCAGATGAGGATAATGTAGAATCAATTGCAGATTAGCATCCCTATAACGCCATTGCTAAAGTTATAGAAACCCAACACAGCAGATGTGCTGGAATATTTAAATATGTAAATTTGTTTATGGTAGGTTTCAAAAGTTTTCATTCATTTTAAAAATTTCACTGTAGTTTCATGGTATTTTTTAAAGAATTATCTTTACTTAACTTTTCTTTTTCTTAATTTTTTAAACACAATTTAAAGTATTGTTTCTGAAAACACTATATGTGGAAAGAAAATTTGATGAGGGAAGAAAATGCACAATTAATTGTATGTAACGTATTAAAAATAGTTTTTGAAATAGATAAATTGATAAAGAGTTGTTCATATTGTTTAGAATGTATCGATATTTCACGATTTTCACTGAATGTCCAACTTTATCGACTCACACATCGGTACATAAAGTTAAGTTCTCAAAAAATAAAGCCTATTATTCAAAACTAATCACTAATCATTATGACGGAAAGGGTATATTAAATATCTGTAAATATAATATCTGAAATAATATTCATAACTTTTAATAGATAACTGTAAATATCGGATATAAGTTCTTAAAATCCCCGAAATTAGATATAATCTGAAAATAATTACACTCTCCTGTCGTTGAAACTTTTTTTTAAATAAAAAGAAATTTCAATTTACATTTTTAAAATTATTTTTTTCCCATTAAAATTCCCCTATATCTTTTTTTTTTCATTTACAACAAATAATGTATCCATATCCACATTTATATCGTTCAAAAAATCACTTGCCTTCACCTTGATGCACAAACTTAATGAATTGAGTATAGAAACGCAGATTTTTTGTAATTTTTTTATTGCTTTTGAAAAATTAGCATATTAATGTCGGAATTTTTTTTAAGTACAATTTTTCCAAGTTTTACACTTGGGTCAGCTAATTTTATTTCCTTAGGGGAAATGAAAAAGCTATTACAGCACTTAAGAGGAAATTTTGAATTAGCAGATTAATAGAGAATTTCGGTACCAGCTACCGTTTTGCTATTAAACTGTGAGAATAATCACTGCTTCTATTATAAGCTTCAACGCAATTGATATATAGTTATTTTTTATTCCTAATTACTGTGACCAACTATGTAGCATTAATTTTTTTTTATCCTAATATAATAATAATTCATCCGTAAAAGAAGGTGAGAAGATGTCGCAAATTATGCCAAGTATCTGATAATGTTTCAAATTTAATAATAGAATGTGAACTTTTCGTATAAGGAATTAGAACTTATTTCTTCTGAATAAAGAAAGTAGTTTAATCACCTTAATGCAACAGGTTTATATGAAGGGGTGTTTGGCTACTGAAATATGGAAAATAAGTTTTCCGAAATAAAATAAAAATGTCAGAAGATCACTTTCTTTTTTTTAACGTTTGATTAATTTTTTCCCTTATATCTAATTTATTTTACTTTTTGTAAGATTTTTTTACACACTAGATTTTTGAACTATTTAAATTAGTTTTAAATGTTTTAGACAATAAAAAAGCATTCTACACTGAGAAAAAAAAAGCAGGGTCAAAAATAACAAAATTCGGTCAAAATTACCAGATTAACTGTATTTCTAGCTTTATGGGGACACCAAAAAGTTTGATAGTTTTCACCGAAGCGCTTTAGTAATGATTTTGATAAAATTAACAATAAAGTATAGTGTTATAATGTGAGATAAAATTTTTTAAATATCGCGAAAACTTTGATAATTTTATCATGTTATCTCAGAGCATGGCATAAAAATAATTAATTCGGTTAAATTTACTTTTCATATTGTATATTTTACTAAATGTGAGATAATAAGAGCTTTAATTTTGAAAACAAGAACTTCTGGTTAACCGTTATCATATAAAATATTTAATGGAATGGTTTAAATACCGTATATATTGGTTTTATTATCGGAATTAATCTTCTAAATAAGAAATGCCATTAATTACCAGAATGTTTGCTATTACCATTTTACCAGAAATGCCATTAATAGTATGTTAAAATTACCAGAATATAATAAAATTTACAGTATTTCTGGCTCTATGGGAGCAGAAAATACCCTAGTAGTTTTGCTGAAGCGCTTTGGCAATGATTTTGATAAAATTTAAAATAAATATGATTTTATAATATATGAAAAAATTTGGTAAACATTTGGTAACTGCATCATAATATATTATATCATGGCGGTTTATTTGGTTAAATTTACTTTACAGATTTGTATTTTTCACTACATGTGTGGTTATAAGAAGGCACACTCTTATTTATATACGCTTGGCGACGAGACTCCAGAACTTTCGACATGAATCTAGATTAGGAAATTCTCATCTAACTCCATAAACGTAAATATTCGAAACTACAATTGTAACGCTAATGTAAACGCTTCGAAACTACGATTTTCCAGAACTATCATTTCACTGTCAAAATGGTCGTCAAATATTGCCAAGTTGCCAAAATTATTGTCAAGTCAAAAATGTCGCCAAACCGAATTTTTCATAAGAAATGCACTAAGCGTTATTTTCTCTCTAAATAACGTTAGAATTATGCGAATTCTTTAAAACTTTTGTAATTAAAATGTCTATTTAAGGTCCGTCTGATATACTTAAGCTAATAACAAAAGAATATTTACAAAATTATACACATATTTACAAACTCATAACAGTAATTTTGAAACCTAGAGTTTTGAGTAAACTGTTACCATATGAACGAAATAATTACCAAATGAATGATTTAATTTACATATATTTTGGTTTTATTACCAAAATTATGGGGTTTTTTTTAACCAGAAATATCATTACCATACAGTATGGTAATTTTACCGGAATTATTTTCTCCGCGTATAAAATCGAAAAAGCTTTGTTTCTCTCACTTTATAAAACATATCAAAAATATATCACTTTGATATATATCAAGATATAAGATAACAACCAAAAAAGTACTTTTCAATGTTATTATCAAATACTTTACAAGATAAAAACTAATTGAAATGCTTTATTAAATTAAAAAGTTCTACTAATGGCAAAATAAAGATCAAATAAACCAATATTGAAATGTGGTGTTTACTACTTTTACTAACATTTTTAACATGTAACTACTTCAAGGCATTATCTAATATTTTTTGTAAAGAATAAATTTTGCATCATCAGTATGTTTACGTTTTTTAAAAGTAACACACATACATAATATTCAACAAAACAAATTTTTTTCTTAAATTTCGAGAAATCAATTAATACTCCACTGAAAGTTCTGTATCATTCTTTGTGTTTATTTAACAATTGTATGAATGTTATCAAAATTTCAAATTTTTCTCAAATGCTTTGTCTAAGTTTTCATATTGTTCAAAATATCTGATTCATTTTTATAATGAAGGATAGAAGCCGTCCCATATTGAGATTAAAAACACTTCTTTGCATTTGATTTTTAGCCCATTTTTGACATAGTCTATTGTTTCGACCTCGTATTAAAACAATTGTCTGGAAGGTGTCGGCTGTTGCGAATGCTACGTGCTCAGCATGAAAAATAGAAGAATGTTACAAGAAGTCTAATCCAAAAGTCACACTTTTCTGGAAGTGTGGCTTTTGGATTAGACTTCTAGATAATAGATTAGACTTCTAGATTGATAGATTTTCGATAAGATTTGGCTAACGCGTTCAGTCAAAGAAATGGACATAATCTGTGGCACGTGATGAACTGTCATTAGGAAATTTTGTTTGACTTTTCACCGCATTCAGATGTTAAAATGGTTTAATGTCTGTAGTAGATAAGGTATTACCAGCTTCCAAAAGAATGTGAATTAAAGGCATTCGAGTTCGATTCCCAGAATATCATTAAATCAGAACTTCTTTAACTTCTCTATTATGTAAAGCGCGCAAAATAAAAAAAACGAACCACCTTGAATAACTTCTGATCTAATGATCGAATCCTCACGTTCAATCTTAAAGGTTCGAGGGAGTGTCCTCAAGTTTTAAATGTACGACTCAAAATCGAATTTTAAATATACGCTTCTTTTAAAAAAAAAAATTCGATTTCTACGAAGCTATTCGACCGATTTCGCTCACATTTTTCATTTTGCCATTTAAAATTGCATTCTTTAAAATCATGCAAAAAGTTGTTTACTATTCAAATTTTTTTAGACTGTTATTAAATTAAATAATAAACAAGTAAGTTATATTTCTAAAAGTTCTATCTAAAAGTTATATTTTGCATTAAAATATCTTTAGGTAAACTAATTTTATAATTATGTGCAAAAAATTTTCTATTCACTTTAAAAGTTCTCGATATATGGTAAAATACACAAAAAGTAAAATTAACATTAAGGGGTCCAAACTTTGGACCGGCCTTAAGATCAAACTATGGGGACCATATTTTCCAGTTTGCGGCTACCCCAATATTTTGAGGGTAAGAAATCCGAATTCGTCGAAAAAAAGATATGTTTATTCCAGAAAAGTACGTTTTTGTTTCTGATTTCGCAAAATAAAGTATCGTCTGTACTTATTAATTAGCATATTTGAGGTCACTCTCTTGAAGCATTAAAACGTGATGGTCAAATTATTAGATAAAAATGAACTTAGGGTGGTCGGTTTATTTCTTTTGCGCCCTGGACCTCATTTCAAGTAAAAGATTTTAACTCAATTCCACGTTTATAGATGTAAGATGTTTTAAATATAGCACATAGATTAAACTGAATATTATTGATTTAGTTTTTATTCAAAGATTGTTGTTGTAACGTTTTTAAAAAATATCCAATTATTCACTTTTTTTGCAAATGCATTTTTTTATAATTTTAAATGTAAAAAATTATAATTTTAGATGTCAATTTACAGCTTACAAAGGGAAAAAAACAAGTAACTGACGAAAAACAAAGTTAACAAGTGTTTGCTAAATGAATTACAGGTTATAAAAATGAACATCTTGTGACATCTCACACTATATTAGCATTGCTAAAATTACCGATTTTACCTTTTACCGCTTTTACTAACAAACAGCACGGTAATATAAACCATATTTTATTGTTAATTTTGGCAAAAAGTCTTTACCAAAGCACTTCGGTAAAAATTACCTTGTTTTTTGGTGTTTATATAGAGCCAAAAACAGGTAAATTTCACTATATTCTGGTAGTTTTAAACATACTTTTTTTCTCAGTGAAGTTTAGTTTTTTTTCTCAGTGTGTTATTTGTCTGTTATCAATAAGTTACAATACATGTTTCTCACCACAAAAGATGTAAGTACGCGTCACATTATTATCTATTTTGCTTGCTGTTGCTTTTCAGGAAAATACAATTCTCTAAAATTGCTTCATAAAGTAATTAAACTTAGTACAAATCTTAGTTTTTTACAATTACTCTAACAACTAATCTAAATCTCAAATATTAAGTTTTGGAAAATACCAATTGGCGTTGATTACTTTATTCTACAGCGATCTGAAACATTCCATGCATCAAAATAATTCGATGAAATTAGTTCTTGTTATACAAGACAATTTAAAAACAAAAAGGTACTTTTCAGACGTGGTAAAATTTCTAATTAACTTCTCGGTGCACGTATTTGCTCAATTATGCAGAAAGAATAATAAGCAATGTTTATGAAAATCCAGAGAATTGGGTTTGCACATTTCATGCATATCTTCTAAACGCTTAAAAAACTATTTAAATATTTTTCTACTGATTTTCACGATTAATCAAATATTTGTATAATCAAAGAAGACTTTTTCTTCAACCAAGATTAATCGAACCGACTCGATAATCGAAACGTACGTAATTCAGAAAGGTATAATTTTCTGCCATCAATTCATGTTTGTGGCTTCCAATAGAATTAATGATAGCCACTTGTAATAATGGGGCGTAAATAGAGAAAGTTGTTCATCAAGTTTCACAAAATCATAGTATTATGCGTATTTTGGTTTGCATAATAATTTAGCTCATAAGTAGTGAAATGCATGCATGAGAAATTGCTCCAATGAACAACCTGTTTTTTCTGTTAATTAAATAATTTGTGATTACGAACGGTAATAAAAATTATCTAACAATGCTTATTTCATGATTCTATTGTTTAATTAAATCAAACGACTGCAATTAAATAATATACTTTATCTAATTTCGGGAATCACCAAGATTATTTATATTTTACTCATAGGAAATATCTATAAATTATTTAATTCTCTCCATTAAAAAAGCGATGATAATTGTGCCAACAACTTTCATAAACAACGCTGATTTTTAAAAAAAAAAAATTTTTTTTTACGATTTTATTAGACTGGATAGGCCATACTTAAATTCTGTAGCTTAATCATGTATCTAACAACTCTCTTTTTTTTTATATGATATTAAATATGTGAAAATACGATACGTTAGTGGCTCTGACGTCGACATAGACCCGGACGTTATTTTAAATTTAATAAATACATTTTAAAGTAGAACATTTGGTTCAATATTTCTTTTAGGCTTCGAGAAATATTTCTATTTCAAACTTCAAATAGAAATTCCCAAAAATCTAGATTATTTTTTTATATTGACGTTGTCAAGGGAAACAATTATTCTTTAAAAACATATTTATAAGCTAGTAATTGAAGAAGTAATTTGAAATATTTTCCCTAATTTAAAAGCATTTTCAATTCTTCGGAGAAAAAATTAATATTATATTCTTTCATTCAACCAAATAATGCTTTAATCCTATAGAAAGTAGTGTTTAAAACATTATAAAACATGTTACATTATAATATTCTTTTAAGTTATTAAATGATCCGACTAATTTAGGGATTGAGTTCTTTTTAATTTGAAAATTGTTTTTAAACAACTTAATAATTTAACCCTTTTGACTTAGAATTTTGATTAAGCATATTTTTTATACTTTTTTTAATATTAATTTAGGTCAAAATAAGGGAGAAATAATAAATTTGGCATTTTAATAATTGATGGTTAGGAAATGCAGCATGAAACAATGGTGTCTTTTTCTGCGTTAAAGGCAAACTTCCAAACATGACTCACTTCCAAAAAATAATTTTTCCAATTTGCACTTATTTGGAATTATTTAAATCTAAGTGAAACAGTTATTTATCATTAAATTTTTCTTATTTACAAAATCAATTATTGATAAATTCTTGAATATGAATAAAATAATGTACCTTTTTTATGGATTTATGTTTCAATACAAATATAATTCCGATATTATAACAGATTCTTTCAGTAACTATTAAACTTTTTTTATAATTAAAAAATACCAAAATATATTTTTCCTTGTAATTAGAGAGTCAGTAGAAATATATAAATGGGACAACGGTGTCCTATTAGCGTCAAAGGGCAAAAATTACAGAAGTTCCAAAATACATTCCACTAACAACAAAAACAAAACTACTAGTAAAAGGAAAAATAAAATTGGATAATATTTCATGAATATTTAAATTTGTTTTTTCAATTTTAATTGTTTGGAAATTTTTAGTTTGAAATTTGGTATTTTTAGAAACTTTTTTGATAAATGTAACCCAATAAATTATTTGTTTGGAAGTAAATGTTTAAGAATTTTCGAGGATAATTGTTTTATAAAAATAAATAAAACATTTATTTTTTAAATAGTATAATTAAGAATTACGCAATTTAAAAGAATGTGGTTTCTCTTTACCTGAAAAACGGTTTGCAGCTCTGCAGGTCAGAGAATTCTCAAAAGCTGGAAGTATTTTCTCACAATTAAAACTATTATGTTATTTTTATTTCCTTATTCTTTATTTATTTATTTATTATTTATTTATTATTTATTTATTATTTTTTTGTAAATGCAATTAGATTAGTATTAACTCACGCCTTTTCGTGTCAGATGCGGACATTTCTAAATTACAATGGAATTTTCAGTCATGTATTGAGAGATTTGACATTTCATGCTTGGATAGAGGTCTTTAACCCAGGTGTTTGAACTTCGAGATTTTTTTACCTGATTCATGGTGAACTCTCAGAATATTTAATCAATCTATGTATTTGGTTTAATGATATATTTCAAAATTAATGAAATGTTTATTCTTAAGAGACGATTTTTCTTTAATTTTTAATTGATTTTCTTCTATCTTTAATAACATATGTTGCAGGCTAATAAAAAAACAGGTAGAAATCTCTTAGAAATTTAAAAAGAAAAAAAAAAAAAACTCATAGTAAATGGTGCTTGCATTTTGCAATGCACCTTATTAAGCTGAAAAAAGTATCGGCTCCTTAAAGCATCATACTTAAAATTAATTTTACCGTGAAATCCATTTTTATCTTGAAATTTTACATCTTTTATTTCACAGTGATATTTATTTAACGAAGTGATTCAGTGATTTTACTATAAATATTACTATAAATATTACTATAAAAATTACTGTATATGAAATCTTTTGTTTCGTAAAATTTTACTGTAATAATGGATTTTTCGGTAAAAACTACCGGCATCCTGGATTCCGGATGCATTTTACAGTAATTTTATCCGGGGTTTTTTTAACAGTGTAGTTGAATAGTTTTGAACTAGTTCAGTATTTTCTAGATTGCCTGATCTTTTGTTGACTCATTACAAAATATCACACAATTATTAAAGATATAGACTATCTTTGATAATTAGAAAATTATCAAAGAATTACTCAATCAATCTGAATTTAATTAGGCTTATTACAACAAACCAGGCCATTAACAGTAAGTTTTCATTACTCTCGGATTATTGCAAACTGCCGGAAATAAATAAGACTATTTGAGAGCAATGGTAGATTTTTTTTTCTTAACTTTTCGTAAGGTAAATGGACTCACTGCAATAATGTAACAGAATCATGCTAATAAGAAAATATAGAGATTTTTCCAAATAGCCTGGCGCATTTTAAAAATGATGGTGATTTTTTGCGTATAGTTGGATTTGTCAATTAGTCTACACATGCAACATGAACAGGACTAAAAAGTAAATTCTATTTCATGCTGGATGTTTATTGATGTGTTTATGAATAGTTTTTACTTAAAAGTTAAATTATATAATCAAACTTTAAAATTTTTTTTTTAAAAATTCGATTTAATCATTTAATTAACACCAGAAAGACTGAAATACCTATAGTGCCCAAAAGCAGTCAAAATGACTGCATTGTGAAAGAATAACTAATGTATAAAGAAAATTGTTTAAAATTAATTTTTTATATTTTTTATATTATTTTCAGTTATATTACAAGTTATTAGTAAATATTAACATTGAAAAAATTATATGTTGAACAAAAAGTCACAAATTTCTAAGAAACTGTGTCATCATTGTTTTTCTAATTGAAATTAGAAAGCAGTCAAAATGACTTCCTTGGGCAATCTAGTGTTAATCAAAAATCATAAAGCGCGTATAAGGAAAAAGTCTTAAAAACAATGATAATTACATAAGTGTGTTATGCATGCTGTCAATTTTAGAATTAAATAGGTTTATTCTAATGTTAATTGGTTATCGACGAAGTTATGGTTACTGCGCGTATGAAAAATACAGATTAGGGAAAATACTGTTTAAAATCTAGCAAAGTTTATTTTACCTATAAACGCGTCAATGCAAAAGAGCAGTTTCATTCCAATTAGTGTGAATTTCGACTAACACTTTAAGAAAAATATTATTTAGTTAGTATACTTTTAGATCATGTTAATTTTTATCTTTAAAAAATGAGAAATTTCACAGTTGTGTTGATTTCAAATGAGCTTCATTACAAAAAAAAAACTGTTAGTATTAATTTAGTTCCGACTAAGTTTTTAAACCGGAAAAGATTATAGAACAAAATTAACATTCTATCCAGCACCCGAGAAAAAAGAAATGAAAATCTGATTAAAAGCAATAAACACAAGAATTAGCAACGTTAGATTGCAGTGCGAACGCGACTTGTAAGTTGTATATCCAGATTTAAAGGGGTCACAGTTGGCAGGATACGGCGGAGCAAATCACCTTTTAGAACTGGATTTAAATGACAACAAAAATTGAACAATGCTGTTTCTTAAAGCTGCTTTGTTTCCTTGAGAAATAATTTTGTGCATTTCACCATTTAGTAGCATTTTCGCCAACGGTCATATACAGTTTGTTGACTGTTGCCATTTCTCGTAAAATCTTCTCAAATATTATGCCATTAGGAGCCTTTTTCTCACAATGCATGAGAAATCTCTCCCGAGTTGTGTTAAATTTCAAGTCAGGTCATTCACATTTAGGGTCCAAATGGTTATTTTGCCATGCACAAACGTGCTACACATCGCTTCTTTCGCATTAAAATATTGTTTTCGATCCATTCTTGAATGTGAGCTGGGCGAGATAATTTTCCAGATTTATTTATACGGAAACAAACAATAAATATTTAATATACGTTGTTCTCTAAATGAGAAGCATATTTCTTTATTTGTTCTGAATTTCTGTTTATTTGAAAATGA
Organism: Parasteatoda lunata; assembly: GCA_949128135.1. Classification (NCBI taxonomy): domain Eukaryota; kingdom Metazoa; phylum Arthropoda; class Arachnida; order Araneae; family Theridiidae; genus Parasteatoda; species Parasteatoda lunata. The sequence continues at coordinate 49,782,649 of OX421970.1, forward strand.
TTTAGTACCTCATGGCAGAAGACATTCATAAAGATTCTAATTTATCAGCACGAAAAGATATATTTTCAAAAACTAAAATGCACAGGAAAATGTTGTTAGAATACTCAGGTAAAAATATGACGTGAAAAAAGTTTAATAAAAAAAAAGGATTAAAATAAATTGATACATAGAAATATGAAAAAAAATCTGAATTATTCAGTCGTTTTTAATAATTATAATTTCCTGAAAGAAATGAGGCGACTAAGTAAGGTTAGCTAACGCAAAAAAAAAAAAAAAAAAAAAAAAAAAAACTACAATTTAATACTTGAACGTTTAAACAAGGGCATTGTACACAGTCTACAAACTTTAAGACAGAACACCTGAATAACTTTTAACTAAATGATCGGATTTTTATGCAATCAGCCATAAAAGATCACTTTCTCTGAATAACATTTTTCGATTGGATTCTTGACCATCAAAATATAAGGGAAGGGATCAGAAAGTTTCTGAGTTATAATATTACAAAAAGGAATTCAGAGAAAGTTGTGCAAAACCGAAACTTTAAGAGTTCTTTTTTTCCGAAGACACTCTGCAATCGAAGTTTAGTGTTAACTAAGTTTTCATTTGAATGAAAAAATAGCAATTAGACTTCAACCATCATTTCCAAGTAATTAGACATGAAGTATTATGAAAAACCGATCTTATTCGACTGAAAAGCTCTCGGTTGTATACCTAAGTCTCATTTAACGGGAAAAAGAAAGGTTTGGCATGTTTTAAATGTGATGCAAAAACTGTGTGTTTTAACAACTGAAAACAAATGGTGAACCCATTTAAAACAAATCTTCTAGCAATTAGAGATTAGAAAATTAAATTGACAGAAAAAATCGAAAATTTTTTAATCGGATTTGTAAAAACACTGTCCTTGTCAAATAGTTTACTCTGTTTTTGATTTATCTCTAAATATCCTGACGACTAGCTGCAACTAGTTTCGTGTGATTTCTGATAGATGCAATTAGTCATGAATGCGGGATTCCGGCTTTATTCTTTTACCCGGTAGTCAGACTCTCTAATATTTTTCAACATTTAATTTCTCCAGCACTACTCAAATGATGTTTTTTTTTCCCTTCCAATTTTTAATTTTTATTTTGGTAATTAAAATTTTATAGTTTAAAATTTGTTTAACATATAATTCATAATTTATTTGATCATTATTAAATGAAGTAATGAAAAATAATAAATAATAATTTAAAAACACTTCGGATCATCTTCGAAAGTTCTTGAGACATGGTGAAATATGAAAAAAGAAAAAGTAACACATTCCTTTAATTAAATAGCTAATATCTTAGTAATTACACATTATCTTTTTTTATGGCTAAATGTATCTGATGGTGCCCGGGTGACTCAGGAGATAGCACGCTCGTCTAACAGTGAGGTGATCCGGGTTCGAATCCCAGCGATGGTGGATCGAAACAAATTCCGCACCCAGCTCGCACCGACCCAGGGCTGACGTCATAAAATATTCCCAGTGGTATACGGATAATGGAATAGAGTCCCCTTGCCGTCAGACTAACCGTGGGAGGTTTTCGTGGTTTTCCTCTGCATGTAACGCAAATGCAGATCAGTTTCAACAAAAAAAGTCCTCCACGAAGGCAAATTTCTCTCAATACTTGATTGAGAAGTTTTCTTATCTTCAGGATTGGGTTCAAAATTACAAGGCTACGGAGTTAAACATTAGTAGTCGTAAACTCAAAAATTGGATCAGCTGTTCAACGATGGTTATAAAATGAAATAAAATAAAATTTAAAAAAAAATTTATTTGATGTATGAAAATGCAATTTTCTTACTGCGCTACAAGCTGTTGCAGCACTTGGAAAAATTCTTGAAAAATCCTGGAGAGGACACGGGGGGGGGGGGGAATCGAAGAACTTTTGTTCTTAAAAAGAAAGTTACAAAGAAAATCACTATTGATATAGTTTAATTATTTTTCAGTACTCCTTGCATTTCAGTAAAACGTACTATGTTTAGAATGTGATGGAATTTATTTATTTTAATTATTATCGGTTGATCTTATTTCTTTTCATTTCTAAGCATTGGTTAGCTCGTTTATACAGATTCAGGTTTGTTTTTGTATTGTATAAAGCATTTAAAATGCATGTATGTTACCAAACCGATGAAATTTCTTTTTCACAAGAAAGTTCAGAAAACTGAAATATTAAGCTAATGAGCAGTCATAAGTATGAAAGAGAAAGCCAAATAACAAAACTACATCTACCTAATAGCGACATTTTCTAATAAAACAAACTTCAACATCGATTTCAATCGTGAACTATTTTTATTTAGATATTTCTCTTCAATTACTATAAATGAAGCTTTTAGCCATTATTTTCCTAGAATGAGTTCCTTTGATTTATTATTTAATTTAATTTAGTTCACTTTACATCTTCAAACTCCCAAATTTAAAATTGTGTATGTAAATTTTCAGAACTGTCACTTTTATACTACTTAATATGAAAATCGTTGCTCATTTATTGAAATTTTTATCAAATTTAAAAAAAAATCATACCTTTTTCCCTTTCTTACATTTTACGAGAAAAAAATATAGGAAGTCGGAAGGCCGTACAATAATCGCCAATATAATACTGTCGCCAATGATGCTTAATTAATTGTGGTAATATGTTTTCTATAGCCGAAAATGTATACAAGTCAAAGGTTTCACAGGATGTATATGTCTCCCACACTTAGAATTTTATTTTATAAAAAGTACTATCATATTCACAAAAAACTGCACTAAAATAAACTGGTATTCAATGAGCGAGCAAAGGGACTTCGAAATGCAAAGCGACGATAAAGGAACTGCGAATGCAGAGAGCAGGTGCTAAAAACCCCTAGTTAATGAGTATAATATAAAAATACACTTTAACCAAACTTATGCTTCAAAATAAAATAATAAAAAAAATTTACCTACATTTTTCAATTAACTGCAACTTAAAGCTACTATTCATAGAAAATCACTCATTCTTCAGGAGTAGTGAAAATGGATAATGATCAAACATTTTGTTACAAATGCTTTTCTTTTTGTTGTTTTGCTTTGATAAATTTAAAAAAAAACCTAAACATCCTCATCACGGATTAATATATACGGATATATTAGATATACTGCATTCGAAATTAGCACTAGAAAAAGTCAAGAAATATAGCATTTAATATTATTGCCCCATATCGGTTTGGAGCAATAATATCACGATGTGCCAAAAGAAGATTTTAACTGGCAATTTAGAGTTACTGACCTCTACAATTTCCAAATAAAAAGCAGATAAATACAAAAGGCAACAACACTAAAACAATAATAAATGTATAAAATAAATTCTAAATTCACTCAGGCTTGAAAATAAAGTGGCAATTATATAAAAGTTTCATGATTCCCTTTGGGAAAAATACAGATTTTATTTGGTCAAACCTTCTGAAATCATTTAACTATGGCATTAGAGAAGAGTAAATAAAAAAGAGAAGATTATTGTAGGTTATTGGGAAAATATATTTAATATGAAATTGATTGCTCGATAAGATATTTTTCGAAAAACAATTCAAGCGGTAAAAGGGTTTATGATATAACTATCTTTATCACAAAAGTAAATTTTTTTTTTTATAATTTACCGAGTAAATTTATTTTAACCCATTTGTGCCTAGCATCTGTTACAACGAACCATTCAATTTTTTTAAATAAAAAATATTAAAACTAAAACTCAAGTGTTTCATTATTAGGATTTATTTTGAAAAACACTGCAGCTCTGCCTATCATAAAATATTAATAAATATAAATTTTTATATTTGAATTTTAAGATTTAGAACAGTGTTTTTTTTTTAGCTTAAGTGGATGATAACAAAAAGAAATATCAACTTAATTTAGACAAATATATATTTGTGGTAATACGCAAGTAAAAATTAGAATGGAAATACATTTGTATTACTTTTTTCAATGCGGGTGTTTGTAATATATTTGCCACTTTTTGTGACAAGGAGATAATTGATTAGCTAATGTACTTCGTTTTTAAAAATTTAATTTAACAAATAAAATCTTGAAAAATTAATAAAAACAAAATAATAATATCAAATAAATAATTCAAATTAATAGTTAATGTAAAGTATGAAATAAATAGTTAATATAAAATAAAGAGTTCAATTGAGTAATTAATATCAAATATCCAATTAATAGTTAATGTCAACTGAATAGTTCGAATGAATGCATCGCAGAATTAAAATTTAATTTGCTATACAAATAATTAATTTATGTACCGCAGATTCTGTAATCTTTAAAATCATTTGGTCTCCTTTTTAATTCATTATTTTGAAGATACGGGCTATCGTAGGATGAAAATGTGAATTTGAAAACGTAATTTTAATTCTAGCTGAATAAATACGTGGCAAAATTAATTAAATTATGTAATATTCTAAATACATACAAAATTAAACATCTTTTGAATTATATACAAAATTAAACATCTTTTGCAAATGAAATATTTTATTAGTGTGATTTTTTCTTAAACATCTTTTGAATTTTTTTATGTTGTTTTTTTAAAATTGAAGATGAATTTTAAATGATAAATTGCTTTGAAAAAAAATATAAGGATTTTAATAAGCTTTATATAATGTTGCATGAATATATTGAAATGGAAAAGTAGATTCAAACAAAAATATTTTTCTTAACAAAAATTAGACAGTTTTCTTAATGATTTAAACAGTTAATTTACATACCAGATAAGTCAATTTAAGAATCTCAATGGATTCTTATTTCTTCCATCAACAAATATAGCTGTAAATTTTTTATACTGAGTATTTTCTGTTTAGAAAAAAGCAATACTAAGACACAATAATGAAAAGTATCTCATAAAGTAATTAATGGATTTATGTTAATTTAAAAAGCAAATGACTTAGATCTTAACTATTTTTATATCTTATTGTAGTTGAAAATGTATAGTATTTCCCTCGGATATTATTTTCATCAGCCCTTCCAAAACTTGTAATTTTAAATTTCAGAGTGTTATAATAAACATCAAACTACTTTCGGTTATGTAAAACACGAAAAGAACATTATAGCACGATTTGAGCCAGAAAAAAATTCAGTAAGGTCACCCACTATAAACATTTCACTGAAGTTTTCTTTTTCATTAACCATTAGTCTGCAAATAACTCCGTTGTTCCATTCAAGGTAAGAAAAAACAATGACTGTATTCTAATCCATTGTTTCAACAAGGTGCAAACACGCCTCTTTCGAAGTGCTTATAATCTTTATTAAAAACATAACAGATTTGTTTGTAATGCATGCAAGAGTAATGACTAACAAGAACATAATTAAGTTCAGAGAAACTTACACAATTATTAACATATGTGTATAAAAATAAACATATTAATGTTTACGTGTATTGCAATAAGTATGTATAAATGTATTTAAATTATGCCCTTTTAAAATTTTTTTTACTAATCGGCTTAATTTCATGAAATAATTATATGCCAATACTTTGAGAGTAAAGATATCAAATTATGTTTTATATTTTTGTAATATTCTATGTTTTACGTAAATAAATTTAAACAAAAAAGCAAAAGACTCTTAAAAATGATTTTGAGCAAGTATGGCTGCTTTAAATCATTGAGGAGGTATTCAACAATTAAAATAAAATAGAATGAAATCAATAAATAAAAAGTCCTAAAAACATTGAATTAACGTTTCCATTTAAACATTCACGTTTTAAAAAAACGTATTGCTAAAATAAGTCATGAACGAATTCATTCGTACGTAAAATGCATACTTTCAAATCAGTGGCACGCAAAAGACATTGATAGAAAACATAAAATCTTGATTCAAGAAATAACTACAATTATTTCGCCAAGCTGTTTATGTTTAACACAATGTAACTATAGTAGTCTTGTTATGTTGTTTAACTCAAGGTGGTAAAGAACAATAACGGTATTCTTTTAGCCGGTTTCAATGATGCGCGGACACGCCTCAATTCAGAACATTACTTAATTAAAAACTAATATTTTTTTTATAAGTATTCTTCATCTCTGATAACAAAGGGTTATAAGCATCAAATTGTTTTAGTTGTCTCTGAAATCCTTCAAACTAAGTACATTGACGCCCATGTATGGAGGCCAAATGCTCTCGTCTGATCTTAGTGAAAATGTTCTATAATGAATCAATTATATAAATGTCACGATCAATTGATTTAACTTCCTTTTTTTAATTAATACTTAAACAACATGTAGGCATAATCACGTGCCGCCATGGCACAGTGGTTAAGGAAATTGGAAGAACTTGGGTTTGATTCCCGATGGCGGCTTGAAGCCCATCCAGCTTCAGATCAATGGGCATCAGCTTATGTTTGAAATAAAAGCAATAAAAAAGTTAACCATATTGCTACTATCTTGCAGTTGGTTATGAAATTAAAGAGCCTTAACCCACACGGCACCCTGACCAGCAACGGGCTGTTTCGCGAATTTTATTGATATATTAATGCATTTCTCATTAATAAATTTAATAAATTTAATGCAATAGATTCTTAGAAACGATACGAACTCAGTTTTATTTCTTTAAATCACTAAGCGTAACTCAAATTTTTTTTTTTTTTTAAAAGGCCTAATTAAATGTCAAAAATAATAAAAATAGTATTTTGTCATAAAAAGCCGCCATTTTAAAATGATGGGTACAAGCTAATCAGTGACACGCAGGGAGAAGTAACGTAAAATTAACATAAAATCGTAATTCGAAAAATAATTTCAAATATTTCGGTTGTATAGTAGCTTTTCCCTTTAATGTTAAACACAGATAATAGTAACGTTTAGTTACTCAAGATAGATGACAACAATAACAGCATTTTACCCCTTGTTGCAATTATGCATGAACACGCCTTATGCAGAGCACTACTTCATCAAAAACTATTTTTTTTAAAAAATATTCTTTAACTCTAACCCCAAAAGGGTTATCAGTTGGCGATACTTAGTGCCAATAAAATCCTTCAAAACTATATTGACTCTCAAGTATAGAGGCCTAATGTTTACGTCTTCTGTTACGGAAAAAGTATGTAACAAAACAGTTATAGTAATGTCACGATCAATTGAATTAACCTGATCTTGAAAGTCATTAATATATAAATGACATAGATGAGCCGTAAAGGCATAGGAGTTAAAGCTCTGAGGCTTTCAATTTGAAAGACTGGACTTTGATTCCTGGCACTGCTTGAAGCGGACCCAATTTTTAGTTGACGGGCACCATATTGTCTAGGAAGTAGAGGTGGTCAGAGGTGGAACACATTGCTATCCTCCTACCGTTGGTCATAAAATCATAAAGTCTCCCTGGCCTTCAAAGGACGGTTGTGGAAATGCTTTATTTTATAGATATATTTAATGCATTTTTCATGAATTTAAATTGAAACAATAGATTCCTTAAAAACGAAGCAAACTCAGTTTTGCATCTTTAAATCCTTAAGCGTGACTTAAAATTAAAAAACAATAATAGAAAAAAACCGAAATTAAATGCCAAAATTATGAAACTATATTATCTGGTCTTAAAAAAGTCAGCTTATTAAAATTATGTGTATCTGTTACTATAAAGGACAAGCAAGGCAAAGTGAAGTAAAATTAACATAAAATCATAATTCGAAGAATCAATACAAATATTTCAGTTATTTAGTAGCTTTTCCCTTTTATGTAAAATACAAATAACTAGTAGTCACAGTTAGTTGTCTTTACTCAAGGTACTATTAAGAATAATAACGGCATTCTTATCCTTTTTTACAATGATGTGTGAACACGCCTCATGCAGAACACGATACATCATCAAAAACTTTTTTTTTTTTTTTAAATATTCTTCAATCCTAACAAAAGGGTTATTAGTTTTAGATACTTAGTGTCAATGAAATCCTTCAAAAATATATCGACGCCCGCATATGGAGGCCAAATATTTACTACTTCCGTTAACGGAAAAAGTATGTAACAAATCAGTGATATGAATGTCACGATCAATTGATTTAACTTCCTCTTGAAAGTTATTAAATATTTAAATCACGTAAGATACATTTAAAGCAGGAATGATCCACGCATCTAGATCAGATGAATTAGGCAAGAAATATTCAAGGTCGAAAAGGTGTCTTATCGTAACAATCAAAGCAGGTGATGTCTGTTCTTGGAATATCAACAAAATTTTCTCCGTTAATTTATTAGAATAATCAAGCGATATTAGGTTAGTTAAGTTTAAGAAATAAAATGCCATAAATAACAGTAGAAATATATATGTCTCCTTAAATATTAATTTGTATATTTAGGTGGAAAAAGTGTATTGTTTCTCTAACATTACGCTCCAAAATAGGGTCACATAGTTAAATTTCAGCGTCTTGTTCAAAAAACTTGCATGGTAATCGATTTGATATAATATATGTATTTTTTTTTATATTCAAAGTTCGGGTAATAGATAAAATTCCTCTATGAATTTGAACTTGACCCGCTACATGATTCATAAGTTCTCTTGTCTTCCGAGTTATGCACAAAATTACACGAGTTATGATGAAAATGTTATTGCCTTAAAACTTTTACTTGGATAAACTGCTTATCGACGGGATAAAGTAGAATAGGATAAAAAATATAGTTATTTAAATTTGTAATATGTTGCTTCTAAATCTTATTTTCTAAATAAACGTTTCATAAAAAAATATAATTTTCATTTTAAAAAAAAAAAATTTATGAGAAATTAGTTTTTAAATTTAAGAATAATATTTTAAGTAATAAATATGAATTAATATTTTATTATTTTAAGAAATAATAGTTATAAAACTAAAAAAAATGTCTAGTTTTCTATTAATTTTTGTTTTCACTAATTTTGTTCTCATTAATTGGCTGAAATGCTCTATTCTGATATTTTGTTGTTCAAGAAATATTGATAAGTGTGTCCAATGAAACACAATCTGAGAAATTTGATGCTATCGCTGTTTAAAAATATCAGTTCAGTGTATTATAAAAACTAGGGAGCAACACCTGTTCGCTGCCGCTCGACAACACCCAAGATTGCTCTACGCTCGTCCGTGTTTTTTAAAAAGCTGAAATTATTCACTTGAAGTTCATTCTACAGCTTATAATTATTTTTCAAAATATTTCAATACAGCTAAAGCAATTCCGTTGTTTCATATGAAAAAATATATTTTTTGTTGTTGTTTCTCAACTTTTAAACTTTTAACTTCTTTCTCGACTTTCAGAACAAAATGTTTAAGCATATTTAAAAATGTTAATTAAAGAGCTTCAGCGATCGAATACAAATCACATGTACGTCAGTAGCAAAGATAATTTTTAAATTCAGAGTTTATTTTAGTACATAAGTATTTATAAAATATTGAAGTATAAGTAAGTATTTATTTCAAAGTTTTTTTTTTTTTTTGCAGCAAAGTACAAAGTATTTATTTTCTGAAAATTTATTAATTAATTCGAGACATTGTATCCAATACTGGGTAAGTACAAAGAATATGATAGATGAAGAAGAAACTTGAACTCGTTCACTTCTTTTTAGTGCAGCTTTAAAAAAAAAATAATAAATAAATAAATAAAAATGTTTTACGTAATTTTGGAGATAAATCAAATTTTTCTACTCATATACGCTTGATCGGATCGGATGATAGTAACTTCGAACGTGTAAATTTAACTTTGTTAAAGTGTTGTGACTGTGAGTTTAGTAAATATAAAAGAAGAGAACATTTTTGTCGAACGAATAAATGATTCGATGTAAATTTCTGATTGAAGTGAATTGAAGAAACATATTTCGTGAATTAAGCATCAGGTATAATATTTCTATTGCCCTCCACTTGATCTGATGATAGCGATTTCGAATGCATATTTTAATTTTTTAAAAGTGGTGTGACGGTGAGTTTAGTAAATATAAAAGAAGATAATATTTTTGTCTAACGAATAAATAATTAGATGAAAAATTTTGAATGAAGTAAATTGAAGAAACACATTTAGGGAATTAAGGCTAAAATAATATTTCTACTCTCATCCGATTGGTCAGATGAAAACAATTTCGAACGTGATTTTAATTTATAAAAAGTGGTGTAACTGTCAGTTTAGAAAGAATAAAAGGAGAGATCGAAGTAAATTGAAAAAACACATTTCATAAATAAGGGTGAGGGATGAAATTTCCATCGCATCTGTTTAATCTGAGGATAGCAATTTTGAGCGCCTAATTGTAATACTTTAAAAGTGATGTGATGATGAATTTAGTAAATATAAAAGAGAAAACTTTTGTCTGGCGGATGAATGATTCAATTAAAATTTTCAATAGAAGTAAATCAATGAAACAAGATTTTGTGAATTAAGGATAAAGAACAATGATATTTGAATTCCCATGCTATCTCATAAATAAAGGTTAAATTTTCTTATGAAGCAATGCACTGATAATTTTAGGCCATTATTTATAATATTTTTTCAACTCACTTCATCTTATACGTAACTGCGTAAACGCATTAGGTTAATATTGAAATTTAAAATAATTGGTTCGTGAATAGAATCATAATACAATCAAGTGATTGTGCATCAAGTAATTTGTGAATACAATCAAGTGTCAGAATTTTATTTTTCTATCTGATTAAGTTAGTCTAAAGAAAATGTACAATATGTTCATTTTGAAAAAAAAAATGAATAAGATATAACTACACAATGTAAAAAAGTACTATTGTAATAATATTGGTATTTAAAGAATTATTTAAGTATAACAAAATAGAATTAATAATTATACTACGTTAAGCTTAAGTACTAAATTCAAACTTCACTCAGAATTGGATTTTTTTTCTTTAAGAAGAGTCAGAAATTAACATTCAGTGCACAAACATACTATGATGATTAAACGACTTAAAATATTATAATTTACCATTGTTATTGTTTTAAGAAAAAATTCACCTTACAATTTCATTATTTGTGTTTTCCAATTTTATGAATTTAACATGTTTATTATTACCATAAATAATTTAATATGACAAGTTTTATACATTTTTATGAACTATCTTTGTTTTTGCGTAATTCCTTTTTAAATAATTTTATTCGTTTGACCAAAGCACTAATCATAAAATTAAATAAAGCTATTTCTTATTATTTTGTGTAGTTTTGAAAATACTTGATAAGTATCATAATCATAAAGCATCAAACTTTCAGCATTGCAGAAAATAAATAAATAAAAATTATTGGAAAACTATCAAAATTTTTAAAAGTTGTTATTTCAATTATTTATAAATAAATAAAAATAACCTTGTAATATAATTACTTAAAAACTTTAAATTTTATTTTTAATAATAATAAATATAATTAATTTTTATGATATAAGTTTTATTATTAAAGTATTTTATAATTCATTCGAAATTGCTAAAGTTGTAAGTAATAAAAGGGCATAGAGAAGCAGAAGAAATTTTTGGAGGGACGTGAATTATTTTAAACGCCATTTAGTAATCAAATCTATATTTTAAGTTTCAACGCAGATGATTACATATATTTTTAAAAATTTTTGAAAACTCAGTTTTCTTGGGATGAAATTAAAGAGAGAGTTTAGAAAATTTGAAAAATATATCAAAAGAACTTAAGTTCTTTTAAATATCAAATCAAATCTATATTTTAAGTTCTTATATTCTGTGCATTTTTTCTTTACTATCAATTATGTACCAACGAAATCATAAATTTTAGACATTTCTTTAAGAAAATGGCCCAACTGAAATGCTGATTTATTTATATATAAGTTAAAAATATAGGGAAAAAAGATATAAAGATTTTTAAAAAGGAGAAGAAAATATTAAAATAAAAAAAAATGTTTTTAAAAATTATTCACTAATTTTAAAAAAAATTTAAATTTGTGGATATCTTTTTTCAGATATAATCGTGTGTGCTGATGACGAAATTATATCTTTTCCCCATTTTATTTTATTTTCCAATTTTTTTTAAATTTCAAAAATTGTTTAAAAATTTTAAATAATTTTTAAAAACATTTTTCAATAATTTCTTTCTTCTCCTTTAAAAAAATATTTATATCTTTTTCCTTGTTTTATTTTAAACTTATTTCATGAGTTCTATGTACTTGCAGCTATGTACTCATACATATATATATATATATATATATATATATATATATATATATATATATATATATATATATATATATATATATATATATATATATATATATATATTACAAACAGATTTTTAAAAAATGAGTTAATTCAAAAAAGAGAATATCGAAAAATAATGAAAATTGAGATGAATACATTAATTAAAATAAATTTGCATACCTGTCGAATCACAAAAATAGTAATCACTAGTTATATTTAATAATTCATCCCCAATGAGTAAACCCACCAAAGGAAACACACTGTATTCCTCCTGTTCTGATCTTGAGTCACAACGAAACTGGATGCAAAAACAAACTCTCCATGTTTACCGGCGACCTACTTCGTTCACCGCCAGAGGGCGGTCTTACGTTGTCGTTTTCAGCAGTGGGCTAGTAGGATGGCCTCGATTTCTCTTGCTATTTAATTCATTTTCAAAGCTGAATAAAACTTCGTAAGAAAAATCATCATCTTACCAAAGGTCGTGATATTCCTGCTCAAATTTTCTAACTGCCCTCAGGACAAATCAAGAAAAGAATGTCCGGTTGTTATTTTGCGCCATTTCCACTCTTGGTATTTTGGCAGAGATATTGTGTACAAATAGAGATATTTTTCTGTGCGAAATAGGTCTCTTCCCTTTCAGCATTCCATTTCGATCATTCGATTTTCTTTTCTATATCCAGGAAATAAAAATTTTTTTAAAAATTATTTAGCATGAATCGTACAATGAAACCACTAATGGAGTTTTTTTTTAAAAAATTGAACTATAAAAAAATGTCACTCATTTAAGTGTTTTTAAAAATTAGGATAAAATGTTAATTTTTAAGTTAAAGCACAAATTGCTGTTGATATGCTGGCTCAAACGGGATGACATGAGATATAAAACTTTAACGTTCCAAAATAATTTTTACAGATATTTAACTTAAAGTAGATAAAAAAGAAAATTGGCTTGTTACCTCCCTAATGGTGTATTCAAAGATGAAGGTACTTTTTTCGGAGATGTTAAAGTCAAAATTAAATTATAATAAGTTCTCGTTGGAGAATGAAAAAACGTCGGAGAAATAGCAGAATAATCTTAAAATTATTTATACTTAATCACCACGTGTATCTAGTTTACCATCTATTTAAAAACTAAAACTTTTAGGGGCATCCTTAGTGTACTAAATGAAGCGTGTTCTTATCTTATTGATTATCCAAAAACTTTTTTCTTTTTTAAAAAAGGAAGAAAAAAAGATCTATTTGTTTCATGATTCTGTTTTCAGGACAAATTCATAAACGTGATAATAATACACACCATTTAATTTTTTCTTCGGATCTAAATTGAAATTTGACTTTTGCGTTTATAAAAGTTTTTAATACTTCTCCAATTGCTGATTAAACAAATGTTGCGTTAATTGCAATATCTGCAAATTTAATATTTTTAAAATACCTCTAGAACTTCTCTTTTTCATCGAATCCTCCACCGAGCAGCTAATCTTCAATGAGCCTTTCATTTCGATTCTAATATTCCACAAATGCTAAGTATAAAAAATATTAGTAGATAAATAAGATTTATTTTGGATATCTCTAATTTTCATTTAAAAAATAAGTACTATATTGTTTTTGAAACAATACTAAGTCGAATAAATGGAAATTTACTGAAAGTGAAATGCAAAATAACAAAAAATACATTAAAAAGACAATAAAATTCAATGCACGATAGGTAAAAAAATAAACGAAACACCTTGAATTACTTTTTCCACGAGCTACGACTCAATCTTAAAGGTTCGAAAGAGTGACTTTAAACATGCTAATTAATTAGAGCAGACGATATTTTAAGTTACGAAACCAGACACGAAAACGTTCTTTCTTTGAATAAACATTTTTTTTTTTCTTTGATGGATTTAGATTTCTGACCGTAAAAATATAGGAGGTAGCAGCAATCTGAGAAATATGGTTCCAATAGACTGGTCAGGAGAGCGATCGAAAGTTCATTTTATTTTTTGCATATTCTCGAAAACTTTTTAAGCGAATTGAAATATTCTTGCTCACAATTATAAAAATCGTTTATACAGAGGTAATTTCATGAAAAAAGAAAGTTTTTTTAATAATTATTTATTACTTTTTTATTATTTTTTTCAATAATAGGTACACAAATTTAATGTACAGAAATTTTTAAATAGTTGTGAAGAATGCAATTTCCTGTTGTAGGAGATCGGACGAATAGTTCCTGAGAGAACTAATTTTAAAAAAAGTCGTTTATTCTAAAATCGTTTTCTCAACTATTCAACCGAGTTGTATTTTGCCTTATAAAATTACACATTTTAAAATCGTGTAAAAATTTTTATACCTTACAAATCAAAATCTTTTCGACTATTATTGAATTAAAAAGTAAAGAAAAGTATATAATTATTAAAAATTATTTTTTGCATGAAATTATCCCTGGTTAAGCGAATATTTTAACTGTGTGTAAAAATGTTCTAATTCGCTTAAAAATATCTCGGGATACAACGAAATACGCAAGAAGTAAAACTAATATTAAGTTGTCCTAACTTTGAACCGCACTTCAGACCAAACTATTGAGACCATATTTCTCAGATTGCGGCTATCCCAAATATTTTTAAGGCCAGAAATCTAAATCAGTCTTAAAAAAAGACTTATTTAGAGAAAGGAAAGCAAGTTTTCGTGTCTGATTTAATAAATGAAAATATGATCTGCACAAAATAACTCGCATATTTGAGATCACCTCCTCGGGCCATTAAGATTCAGTCCAAGTATTTAAAAATTTGATCATTGGCTTAAAAGTTATTCTGGGTGTTCGTTTATTTATTTACTTTTTACTTTTTTTGCGCACTGTATAGTGCTAAAAAAAAGAAAATTCTGAATAACTTTTGATCTGATAATTTGATTTTCACGAACTGAGACTCAAATCTTAATCTGAGGTTAAAGGGCTTAAACTTAAATATTTTAAATAATTAGTGCGGACGACATTTTAGTTTACAGAATCAGACACAAAAATGTAATTAATCTGAAGAATTTCCCCTATTTGTTGAATTGGGATTTCTAACCTTCAATATATAGTGTCTCCCGTATTTCAAAAAATACAGTCCCGATAAATTGATTAAGAGAGCGGTCGAAAGTTTGGTCATTTAATATTAATTCTATTTTTTGTGTATTTCGCCTTATCTCGAAAATTTTTTAAACGAATGGACATTTTTTTCTTGCACACAACTATAAAATTCTTTTAATTCGATTAATTCTTTCTAAATGTTTTATTTTTAATATGGTTTCAGTATAGTACAGCAAGTACTTGCAATTCAATTTAAAATTTAATTCAGATATTCCCCTTTGAAAAAAATATTTCTTATAAAAATTCGGTTATAAAAAGGTCTGAGGATGTTTGAAACAAGTTTTTTTGCAAAACTGAGATATTTAAAACATTTATAACATGCATATAGAATCCGTTTAATTTTTCGCATATAAACATCACATTTTCAGACTTAAAATGCATGAACTTCAATATTAAAAAGTAAAGCAGTTTTTTAACTATTTGGTTTTATTTTTATTCAAATAAAAATTATTTAAAAAAATATTTTTTTAAAAAATACTATAATATTTTATGCGTAATTGTTAAATCCATAATGATGGAATTTCCCAGCGATAATATCATACGGAATAATATCAGTTATTAAAACGAAAAATATCCCTGCCTAAGACAAAAAAACTATTTCTGTAAAAAATGAACATGAGAAGGTAATTCTACTATTAGTACATTTTCAGTATTTTTTTTTCTTCCTTAATTTAAAAAAAATTACCAAACTTACACAATTGCCACAGCATTGTTATTGTTAACAATAAACTCTTCTTTTTTCCCTCAACATTTTTCTGTTTTGGCAGACGAAGTCAGCACAATTCGAAATCCATATTTGCTTCTAGTTATCCATCAATTATCTAGTTCCTTCCTTGAAAACATGTGCTGAAAAATAAAAGAATGAAACAGTTTTTTCTAGCCTGAACTGTTTCTTTAAATAAAAAGATTTTTTTTTCGGTTTACAAAGCACCAAATCTTCATAAAGTAAAAATCTTGCCACTAGAATTTTTTTTCTCCAAAAAATAAAATAAAATAAATTAATAAATAAAATAGCCGTATGCACATTTGAATAATCTCTTTACGTAATAAGTTAAGACTTATATAAATTACAATTTCACTCTGACGTTCATATGTAATGCTAGAAACAATGTGTTTCAAACACGTTTCGAAATCTTCAATTTGCAATCGATTATTTTGAAATTTAATAGTTAATTTATTATTAATATAGTTTTCGATAGGATTGTTTTTGTGCAGTTTTTAATTTTTGATACGTTAAATGGTAAGCCATAATTTTCGTTTAACAAGTCACCATTTTATTAAAAGTAAGACTAAAATAAAAATGAATAAAAATCTCATCACAACGAAAATTATTTTTCCTAGTCACAAACTTTTTCCTAGTGACAATTTTGAATGCATAACAATGCAATAAAGCATGCTTTTAAGTTTTTTTTTCTCTGTATAAATAAATAAATTTTTGTTTTATTATCTTTATTAATTATAATATTTTTTAAAGATTATAATTAATATCTTAAAAGATTATCTTTATACTTTGAAAATAGTAAAAAATAAAACTCTAACAGTGTTTCGTTGTACCCCATACGCCGAGGTATAATGAAACACTAGAAGTAGTGCAAGAAAAATTTGATTTTTCTTTAAAAATATACTACAGTTAAACCCCGCTATAGTGAACCTTCAAGGGATAGAAATTTCGGTTCACTATAACCGAGACGTCACTATATCCGTTCCGCAAACAATTTTAACTAATGGTTCCAAACTACCCCCTTTTAATACACATTATTTAAATAAATGGCGGGAAAATGAAATACAGAAATGACTGAAACATAAAACACAGCAACAAAAAATGTATTAACTTTTATTTTTTATTAATCTTCGTCTTGCGTACAAAAAAATTAGTAATCTTTAGCTAATGAGCAATCCGCATCATAAGAAATGAAAACACTTCCCGACTCTCCGATAATTTTTCCTGAATTTATATTATTCCGCTTTTTAAATCTGTCTAATCAGCGATTCGAGCACATAAAAGCAGTCTCACCAAATTGCTTAGCAAATTCATCGGCTTTGACTTGAAGCATTTGTCCAGATACTGGAAGATTGCGGCTTCTTTGAATGCTAAACCAATTTAATAATGCTATTCAATAATGATGCAAACAAGAAAAATGCTTATTGCTACATTTCATGCTATAGATGGTTTTAAAAATCGGTATATGTATTTATTTTGAAGTAGAAATTTTAAAAATATTACAAAAAATGAAGAAAATAAATCAGTCGAAGACAGAAAAAAGTTCATAATATCCAACTTCCTCTTTTTTTTTTGGTTCACTATATCCACAAAAAATAACATTATACTTGTGTAGCAAGGCACGGGAGCGGACATTTCGTTCACTATATCCGGGAGTTCACTATAAACCGTGTTCACTATAGCGGGGTTTGACTGTATTTTAATCCTTCGATTAGACGTTTGTAGAGGCACTTTTTATCAATCGCTCGTTCTGAAACGCAATATATACAGTGGAAGTTGAGAAATAAAAATTGGTGATTATTTAATTTGAATAGAAGAAAATTTTAGTTTTATGAAAGGTAATATTCTATAAGCATGTAGTAAAAATTCTTAAAACTGAAAATCTAGCAGTAACAACTGATAGCAATCAGTAACATGTTATTTCAAGTGATTGCTTTCACCTGAATCCAAGCAAAATACGAGTATATCGTATCACGCACGGAAGTTACTAAATTAAAAAAAAATTACAAGCTTCAAATACATATTAGAGACATCAGCACAAAAATTACAAATGTCCAAGCTGATGACACTTCACTTGTCACCTGTCCACTGAAAATCCATGATCAATGAATCAATTATAGGGCCGGGATAGCCTAGTTGCAGGGTGTGGGTCCATGTCGAAACAAGGTGTGGGCACCAGCCGAAGACGACAGCACAAGTAGTACCGTGTAGTAAATGGTGTTGGTGCATGCTAAATTTGTCGGGTCACAAAAGCCTCCATGTCCTTGTAGCAAATTATACCTCTGGTGGTACTGAATTAGAGATTGATAGTTCTCTGGTTCAGGTCAAAATCACTATCTTTGAATGAATGAATGGTTCCGCTATATAAACTGGCTGTGTGTGTGGCTAAAGTCGTATTTTTGGATATAGATGGCTCTACTGAAAAACAAGAAACGCACCCTCTGTCTTAAATTCGCTTTGTTTTACCAAGCAGGATGGCTGATATTATTGAGTGGAATTCGAAGCATCAACAACAACACAACATGAATCAATTATAATTTTTAAAAAAAACAAAACTAGTGATAAGGACCATGTGGTTGTCCCTTTGTACATCCGTTTAAATTATTTATGGGCACTGGTGAACATAATTCATTTAATCGTCATTTATTAAAATATTTATATATGTATGTACAACATGAAAAATATTTTCAGAAACTACGGAAATTCCGTAGTAGTTGAAGGGTATGCATATAACATCGAAAGATAAAACTAAGTATAGAAATCAAATTTACTTTCAGTGGTTAAAATCTTAAACTTGACACTTGCTCGTGTTGAAGAAGTGTAAATGTCTCTAAATCACATCAGTAACCGGACCACACAGTTGTATTAGTAACATTTGACCTGCAGCAGCCTGTGAAATTCTGAATGAATTTATCTAGTAGGTCTTATTGTACCCCGCCTTTCCCTATATTCTGCAAAAATTTTCTCATATCATTTGAAAATTAACTTATAGAGTTAACTTTCAGTTAACTTATCGAGTCAGACGTCAGCAACTGTGAATAAATTAAATCATAGACCATAACAGCATTTAATTTTCAAAGAATTTTTTTTTTAATTGGTTACTTAAAATACATTTCCAAATATGTACAATAAAAAATGTATACTTTTTTTTTATAAAATGTTTGCTTGAATAAAAAAAAAAACCTTTTTTCACTGTTTTAACATGTTTTTTTTACAAACCTTTATAAATACTTATTGCTCAAACTTGTCCGCTTAATCTAAATAATCTCCATATAAGCGTTATAAAACAATTTTCACAATATGAGTACATATGGGGAAAAATTTAATATTTTCCTTAAAATGAGAAATATCTTCGCATCTAGAACAATGCTTGCGTTCCAAAATTAAGATGGTGACATACATAGAATGCAAATTCGCTTTTATTCTCGAATAGTTTATAATAAAACCACAGCTGGCGGCTACTTTAACTATTATTTTTTGAAGAACCGCTCAAAGTAAAAAAATATTTATGTAGCTAAAAATTAATTTCAAAATCAGCGAAGCGAAAATTATTCTATTTTAAAGTTTTATTTACTCTGAGTTATTGTTTGGCTACAGTATATAAATATTTATTTTTCGGAAAGACAGTACGTTTCTTTCTTTTCGATTAATTTTCTTTTTCTTACAGGTGTGCAGATAATATTGAATTTTTTTAGTGTCAAAATTAGTTAACCTAAATAAAGGTGTCATAAATTGTATTAAATGAAATCAATATAAATTGTTTAAAATTTTTCTGGCAAATGAAATTATTTTAAATCTTATTAATTAGTCGGAATTTTATCGAATTAAAGATTAAAAATAATGAAAAAATTGTTGAATACAATGTAGTGGCTTATTTTATTATTATTATTTAAAAAATTGTGTTTATTAGTGAGATATATTTCTTTTTTTTTTAATGTAATCTGCTATCAACTTTCTGCTGAAGTTTAGATTGTATCAACAATTCATATTTTATTAAAACGACGGAAACATGCTTAGTTTGACTTTATTTTCGAACATGAACAGTTAATTTTAAAGCCATTAGAGAAAATGCCAAAAGAAAATTTGAACAAATTGTTAGATAAGTTGTTTAATTGGATTTAACGGACTGATGAACCGGAAACAAAGTGAGATGATTCTTTTTTTCAAACATACAACGGACAAAAGTTTAAACTCGTTGTTTCTTTTTCTGTCTTTTAAATCAAAATGGTTAAATATCTTTTTAACGAAACTTCATAAATAATTATATTTTAAAATAATTTGGGTTAAACTGATTTCCCATTCGAATACAATTAACATTTTTCCTTGTGAACGATTGCGGAGGGTGTTTTCAAAAAAATCAAACAGGATAATGCAGTTTTCACGGTAATGGATAAATGTTTCACTCTTTTTTTCCATTGAGATTGGTGGTAATTAAAACATTTTATCCTCAGTTAGAACAAATGAAACTTTAATTCTAACTTAGAATAACAACTCATACTAACAAGTCATTAGCGATGACAAATGACTGTATAAATATTTTGGCAGCCAATTGCAATGTATTATTATGAAAGCCTTTAGAATTTAACTTTAGATTTTTCACTATGTTTATTAAGTAAATTGTACTTATTAATAATTTGTTTTAAAGATTATATGTATTAAAATGAATTAAGGCCAAAAAAGTGCTTTGTAACTAGTTTCAAGATGATTCTATAAATTTTTTGGACGATTCTTTAAAACTCATTAACAGGTCTATTTAACTTGTATTTGGAGCAATAAATGTGAAACATTAATTTGTTCTACCGATTATACAATAAAGCTGATATTAATGGTAAAAAACTGCGTTCTAACATTCTTCTACAGTTCTGCACATTTTTAAACTGATTCTCTAAAAGTCACAGAAATGTCTTTTAACTGTTTTTCTATTAAAGTCTCAGTTTTATATATTATATGTTTCTTTACGTTTTATCAACGTTAAGTTTTTTTCTTTACGTTTAAAAAAGTTTATATCAATTTTTTTAAAAAAGGTAATAATAATTTCATTATTTACGTATTTATTAGGGAAATAATTGTAGAAAAGTTTCAACTTTTTGAGAATTCAACACACACATACTTCAATGGGATATCTGCAAGTGACGTAGTGTGAATATGTCTATCCTGATTGGTTGTTGAAAATGGCATCTGTTTGCGTTAACAACTGTTCTTTCCATTCTTATTTCGAGTAAGCTAAGCCCGTCCAGTATCAATTTTCAGTAGTGACGCATTCTATCTTCTTTCACAAAGATTTGAATTCTTTCAGTATATATTTCTTACTTAACACAAAGACAGGCACGAAGCCATGCAGAACATAAATTAATTATGCAGCGATGCCGTCAGATGCACAAAACAAAAATATATCACGGTTACAATACATAAAGAAATAATAAATATAGGCTAAGTAAAAGACATAGACGAAAAAGTATTATATTTTAACCAATTCCATGTGTGATACGGCGTTGTATTTAATTAACTTCACGTTATTTAACATTCTAAATTATGTGGAGATACTTAGATTTTACTACGGCATCTTATTTATAAACGTAAACGATTGAGCCTTGATGACTCACGGGGAAGAGCGCTCGCCTCCCAATGAGGTAACCCGGGTTCGATCACAGCGATAGTTGGACGATTCGAATTCCGCGCCTGGCTCGCGCCGACCATAGTGACGTGAAATATCCTCAAAAGTAGACAGATCATGGGTTAGAGTCCTCTTGACGTCAGACCTACCATGGGAGGTTCTTGTGGTTTCCTACTCCATGTAACGCAATTGCGTATTAGTTCCATCCACGAAGGCAAATTTCTCCCAATAATTGATCCAGGAATTCCTTTGTGTTCTGGATTGGGTTCAAAATTACAAGACTACGGAGTTGAACATTAATAGTCGTAAAACCCCAAATTAGGTCGGCTGTTCAAAGGTTATAAAATAAAATAAAACGTAAACGATCGGCTAACGCTAAGGTCATAGGTCACATATCTGTATATCAGTGATTGCCTTCTTTTCGAGTTGCAAGTACCCAATTTAATTTCCCCTGAAACCCTTTTTTAAAATAAGTTCGGCGCCAATTTTCAGTGAGCTTTTAAATCTACGTAATTATTGATTTATTCATTAGGATTATTTTTTTAAGTGTTTGGAATATACACTCAGCCTTTTGAAAATAATTGACATTTTTCAATTATTATTATTATTACTCTCCTTAATATTCGTTTCTAAATTTCCAAAATTTAATGTTTTGATATTCGTTTTATGTTGGGTGTTCCCTCGTTCGACCGATTTTCGAAACAATGACCGACGCTTTAAGATTCATGTTTCTTTATTTTAAAAACATCAAATATAAAAGGCATTGTAATACAAACTTTAAAAGATGTACATTTATTGTATAAAATAACTTTCTCATTTGTCCCAAAAAAACCTAGTTTTATATTCTAGAGGAGCAATCCCTTAATTATTTTAATTACTGCCAAATTCTGTATGATATGAAAAATGATTATTACTATGTTACGTATGCTAGAGACAAAACAGAAAAGAAATTGAAAAACATCATATCAGTGGTACGTGAGACACAAAATCTGGAAATTAAGTAGCGTCACTATTCAGGTCACCGCTGTTAAGTTATTTAAAATGCGTAACTCTATTTGTGATAGTTACACATTTTAGGACAACATGGATTTGTTTCAGAATTCGAGAAAGTGGAAAATTTACAAACAAAATCTGGTTTTTGAAAATGAGAAAAGAAAGTATAAAATGGTTAATAAGCAGAGTTATTTAATTTGTAAAATAGTAGTAATACGTGAATAGTAATAGGAGCCACTTATATTAGAATTTACAAACTAATAAAAGGATTTAATGTTTAAAAACTAATAATTGGATTTATAATTGAAATAATAACATAGTATGTAGCAGAAATGGTTAAAAGGGAGCACCTTCAGTGTAAAATGTCTCCACTTGAATCTGCCCATTTTTTCTATTATAATATATATATATATATATATATATATATATATATATATATATATATATATATATATATATATATGTCCGTGCGTGTATGTCCTTTATAGACTCCTGAACCAACCAACCAAAAGCTATGAAACTTGGCATCAGATAGTTCAAAGCACGAAGCACGAGGTTCACCGTCGACATTAGAACACTCTACGAAAAACCGTTCCAGCGGGATGAGCGAAAAACGAAATGGAATTTTATGATTGGTTAAGCGTTAGCCATTGTTTTAAATTTAGCGATTCAATTTTCACATATTGTGTTGTCGTTGCTAATTCCCATCTGGTCTGACTAATAAATCCGTTGACATTTAGAAAGTCCGAAACTAAAATGGGAGAGGAATGAATATCGTTCTAGTCCAGCCCTAAACAGTTCAAGATATGCTCAGGTGATGCCTGGATTTGTTGGCATTTAGGGCAAAGAGGAAAGATCTTTTGATTAGCAGAAAATGTGAGACTTTTTAGGTGTCCATTGGCAAGTTGGGATAAGCAGGTGTTGGTCTGCCTGTCACCAGGAAGAGATAAAGAGATTCCTGGTCTTTTAAATTACCACATATTCACATATTTTAAACATAACATCAGTCATAATTGCTAGCTTATAGCTCTGTTTGAACAGTTTATTGCACGCATTTAAATATTTAATTATTTTATATTCGCTATGTCAGATAAATTCAATGAACATCACGTGGTAGCACATGTGGTTTACGTCAACAAATTTGTACATTGTCTGATGTAGAGCCCCGAATTTGACAGGCCGACTTATCATTTATTTTTGGAGCAAAAAGCTAACATAAGCACATTACATAACTAATACTAACATAACGTTAACTTGCGAACTTGTTTTCTCCAATATTGCTTGATAGGTCAGGAATGTATAGGAGCCTTAGTCTGATGCTACGTGATTTTATTTTATTTATATTAAATCTTTTAAACGTGTTTCTAAAAAATTACTTATTTAAAATCAATGGTAATGAAATAGAAAAAAAATTATTTATGTATTCAAAAGCGAAAATTAATGGGAAAGTAGTTCTAATTCATTTAGAAAAAACCTAAACAATCGACGCCAATAAGGCTTAATTACGCCAATGATGTTTAATTAATTAAGGTAGTATATGCATATTGAAATAAAAGAAATAAGTTGTGTTCTAGAAAGAAAAAGAAATGGAGTAAAGGTATTTATTTGTCTAGAAGAACCGTAAGAAGTCGTCATACTATCATTGACGACAATGATGCTTTATTAATGTTGGTTTTATGTATTTTATTGAAATAAAAAAAGTAATTTCTGTACTAAAAAGCAAAAATAAGGAGAAAAGCTTTTTGGGTAACCGTAAAACATTTTGACTGTCCAGAGTTAACTTGAGTCCAATGTGATCACGCCAAGTGATATATGCTTAATACAGTTAATTTCAAATTCTGATTAAATGAACTACAAAAAACTTGTTTTGCTTAATATAAAAACATAAAGTCACCGTTAAGGACAACAAATAACTATACGATTCACTACAAAATGAATAAAATTGTGATCACAGGTTATCCATTGGAAAATGGTTGTTGTCTAATTTTTTTTTTGGAAAAGAAACTTTATTATGTTTTTATCTTGGACATCTTTAACTGTTAACCCTGAACTGCTCTATACACAATTTCGCAGACATATTTAAATGCAGCTCAGACACATTCTGTGTAAATTCTTTTGATGACTGAATAGACATTGAACATCCAATCAAGATCAATATTAACATTTTCGGATTGGTTCAATGGTGTTTGATGGAGATTGTAAACTGCATCATACACCCGTTTCGGATTCACAAGTTTATACATGAAATATGAATAGTGAATGAATCATTTACATTGCGTGGAAGACAGTCTACGGTCGTGGGCAAGTTATTGGGAACGTTGACAATGGATCCTTAACTGGTGAAGAACACCCAGTTCTCGTATTTGCATGAAAGGGGTTCGGAGAGTCACCATTCGCTCTTCGGTAGGGTTCAATTCTCTCAACCTCTTTGGTATTTTTGTGAGGGACGGGCTTCATGCTTGCGTTTGCGAACGGAATCCTTTCGTTTTTCCGTTTGCGTGTACCTCTTGAGGTATTTCCGTCTACGTTCTTTGGTTTTGACTTTTTCAGCCTCGGTAAGCTTAGGCCTTGGCATCGTTTTTTTCTTGCTTTAACTCTAACTTTTGGGGCCGAGTCAATCAGTCTGGATCCTCTTTATTTGTGATATTCAGCTGAATTAGTATTGAAAACAATCCAGTTTGAACTGTAGGTTAGAATTTCTGATTCTTAATTAAAACAATAAAAACAAAAATATTGTTCAAATGATGAAATTCTTTTTTATTCACAACTCAAGAAGCATTTACGGTATCTCTCTGGTTCTATATCTCAAAAATAAACTCACCAACTTAATGCATAACAAAATTAAAACTTAAAAGAATTCTAAAAATATTATCAAACAACAACGATCGCCATAACAACGCATGCGCACTGTTTACTATTACTCTTGATTATTGTAAGTATTGTATTGATTTGTGAGGATGCCATGAAATCCAAACCACGACCCATTCTGCCAATGGATAATAAATAAAAAAATTAAATTATTTTAGCTTTACGAACTGAAGAGTTTTGTGAAAAAATCTGGAAAGTGATATTTTCAGAGCGGCTATAATCGAAGTTAGAAGAAGAAAAAAGTCGTCCTCCGAACTATTTTATTACCGATTGATTTATTAGAAGACTGGTCTAAATAATTCTCTGTTTTATTTTATTTACCACTGCCTAATTTGAAAATAAAAGAAACTAATGTTGATTAGTTATGTTAATATTAAAATGAAAGTAAAAACAATTTTGTTACATTAAACATGCCAATATTGATGCAACCACTTCATACTATTTTCACTGATTTATAAATACCCCAAAAACGTCACTTACCTGGTTTTATTACTACTTAATTCTTCAATTGTGGCGGTATATAATTCTCAGTTTTGTGCAATATTTTGTAGTGCTGTTTAGTACTGATTAATTGATTTTTTTTTATTAATTCCATACGAAGAAGGGGTATTCAGCTAATAAATAAATGAATAAAGGAAAAGAGAGGGAGATTATATGTTGCCAACAAATATAAAACTTAACTTTTATTTTAAAATTTTAAAAAGTTAAAAAAAAAATAATAATTAATAATGATAAAAACTGTCCCCTATTTGAATTGTTACGAGTCTCATCAACGAATAGAATTTCTTATTTATTTCTTCTTATTGAGTACCCCAAACTGTATTCCTTGTTAGGTTAATTTTTGTTCTAGTACAGATTATTATTTTTCAAATCCAGTTTATCGTTTATTTCGTTTCGATTAACATCTAAACAAAATGCTACAATAATTGCGTATTTTGAAAACAAAGTGATATGTTTTTTTGTAAAAAATATTGACGCTTTAAAAAATAATAATGAAGAATTGATGGGGGTTGGCGAGCGGAGCATCCTAGTTCACTCATTAAAGTCAAAATTGGTTCGTGCAAATGTTCTGTTACGCGCTCATCTCCCATACTCCATATTCCTGCTATAGGTAAGTAAAATTAATGCAAACTTATGAAAGTCTATTAAAGATGTAACTGTTGAAGACAATTAAAGTTTTCCTTCTTTTTTTAATTTATCAAAAAATTCTAAATAGCGAAGTGATCGCAACAAAATTTTTATATCGTTTAAATACTATGCAAATAAATTGAAAATCTATAAATATGCATTCCATAATGCCTAGAATTATTTTTATGATATTTTTAGCAAGTATGAAAAAAAAACGAATACAAAATTAATAATACATGCTTTTGCAATGAGGGTGAATTAAAAAAATTGTGGAGATAAAAACAATAACAACGTGCCAAAAAATGACAAATTACTAAACGTATCCTACTGATTTAATAAAATACACACGCATGCTTTTTTAGAATATTTTTTTCATCAACCGGTATTTCAGAGTTATAAATAGAGTTTATTCATTGCATTCTTTTAAAAACATATCAAAAAGATTAACCTAAAACTGATGAAGTTTTATTAATGAATAAAACTGGTAACAGAATTTATCCTGTGACGCGTGAATACAACAAAAGTATTTCCTATTTTTAACATTATTTTCCGTTTTTTTTATTTTATTATTATCGGATAATATCAGTTTTATGCATTAAAGCTGGGCCTTGACTCCCAGAATACAATTACCTATTCAAGCATTACAGTGTTTTTCAGAAAAGAATTAAAAATCTCTTTTCAAACAAAACATCCGATTATAATTATTTTCTATCAGACCGCATCGTTTGAAAAAAATAAAAAAAGTGGCTTCCAGTTTGTAAAAGTGGGTTGGCAATCAAGGTCGCTTCTTGCCTGGGGACTGAAAATTATTCGAAAGCGAACGGTATAAACAGTAAATCTTGGCAACAACTAGTACTAATTTCTATCACATGACTTATATCATGTGATTGCATAAAGAAAAACCAGGAAAAATTCAAATGGATTTATAAGTTATTGGCAGACGATATTTTTGCTGCCATAATCGTGTTTTAAATTAGCAATACTAACATTCTTTCTAATTAAAGAAGAGCTTTGTGGAAAAACAAGTTTAGTGACATTTTAGTGAATTAGAGAATATGTTAAAACTTAAGGAAACTGTGTTAACTAAATTTAATACATTATGTGAACTTTTTATTACCTACTGAAACATAACTCCAACTCAATGTTCTGTATTTCAGGAATTGTACCAGGATTCCGATGACGGTGCATCTAAAAAATTTTTAATGCTTCAATATAGATGTACTACATACAGTTTCACCAGTTGTAGTGTGCAAAAAAAATAAATGGATTAATTTTAATACTACATTCTAGGACTTAATTTTAATGGTTAAAGAAGGGTGACTTCAAATCGGCTGATTACTTAGAGCAGATGATATTTTATGTTACGAAATCAGACCCAAAAACTCGTTTTCTTTGTATAAACATATCTTTTTCGATGAATTAGGATTACTGACTCCCAAAATTAATGGCGTAGCCACAATCGGGGAAATATGGTCCCAATAGTTTGGCCAGAAGTGAGATATAAAGTTTGGACCTCTTAATATTAATTTTACTTTTTGCTTACTTCTCTATATATCGAGAACTTAAGTGAGTTGGAAAACTTTTACACACATTTATCAAATTTGTTTATTCAAAGATAATTCCATACGAAAATCAACTTTTCGTAAGTATTTATTATTTTTTTAATATTTCATTTAATAATAGCCAAAAATATTTGAATTGTAAGGTATACAATTTTTTACATCATTTTAAAGATTTTATACGATGGCAAAACACAGAATTTGAGCATTGAAAATCGGTCGAATAGATCTTGAAAAAAATCGAATTTTAAAAAAGTCGCATTTTTAAAATTAGATTTCTCAGGAAATAATTTAATCGACTTTTCTCAAAATTTGTATTTTGCCATGTAAACTTACAATATTTAAAAAGATTTACAAATTTGTAAGCCTTACAATTCAAAATTTTACGACTGTTATTAAATAAAATACTGAATTTTTACTAAAAGTTATTTTTTATAAGGAATTATCTTTGACTAAGTGAATTTTATAAATGTGTGCAAAAATAAAATTCGCTTAAGAAGATCCTGAGATATAGTGAAGAAAAGCAAGTAAAATTAATATTAAAGGGCGCAAATTTTGGACCTCTCTCCTGAAAACCATTTTTTCTATTCCCTCTATTAGGACCATATTTTCTAGATGGCTGCTACATCTCTATATTTCTGGCGTCAGATATCCAAATCCGTCGAAAAAAAGGCATGTTCATTCATATGTATTGTATCTCATTTCACAACTTAAAATGTCGTCTGCACTAATTAATTAGCATATTTGAGGACAAACCTTCGAACCATTAAGAATGAGTCTTAGAACGTGAAGATCCGATCATTAGATCAAAAGCTATTCAGGGTGGTCTATTTTTCTTTTGCGTACTGTATACATACTTCTCTTCAATAGCTGAGAGCATTAGAGATGATCATAAAAAAAAGGACTTCGTTTTCTGAAATCAGCCTAAAATTTAACTTCATTTCTTTTATCAAAAACGAAAATAAATTCTTTTAAATCATAGACAGGATACAAATTTTGATTTTTGAGATTAAAGACTTTAAAATGCAACAACAAAAAATTATATTTAAAAACATAACATTTAGAAATCTACTGAAACACTCGGAGTCTGTAAGGAAATCTTAATCTAACCCGGAATCTGTATAAAAACATAGCCTAAAGATTGTATTGAAAATTTGAATTTTTGTATATTTTTCTGGAGATCTAAATGTTACTTTTCAGGTACAATTCCTTTTTGAATATAAAAATAAAAATTTGTTTTATATTTATGCTTTACAGTTTGAAATTTAGAAGTTCGAAATAACAGTAAATATTTACACTTAGTGCAGTTAGTTTTCTTTTATTGAAGGAATGTTACTTCAGTCGCCAAGCGATTCTAGATTACGCCCTAATTCACAAATTCCTCTATTGTTTTCTTAGCAAAATAGAAATGCAGCCAAAAGGAAAAGTTAATCGAATTTATGAGAATCCCAGTTTTAAAACTTTATTTTTTTCAGAATTACTTCCTCATTTGCTCTCATTTCGTGTGTCGGTAACCAGCAGGATATAACGTATATCTCAGTGGGGGTGACAATTATGCTTCAAATAAGTAATTGTGAAATAAACGGATTTAACTCTTTCCGGGTTAAAATATATAAAATACAATAAATGAGAGATTGTGACTCAAACTTTAATAAACGAGTGCAATTTTAAATAATTTTTTTTAGAGTTTTTGGGTTATTCAAATCAAATAAATGTTAAATAGAACTACATCATGATTCTTTATACAAATATCGATGAAATTTACAGGAAAATGGGTAAATTTAAAAAAAAAAAAATTAAAGTGAAATAACTAAGTTTTTTTTCGGAAATGAAGTATGCAGTTTGCAGAAACTAGAGTATATTTTTATAAGGAAACAAACTAATTTGAAAACTTTTCCTCATCCTAGATAACTTTTTTTTGACCGAAACTCGCAAGGGATTGTTGGTGAAATATTATGTAGACATGTTTTCGGCAATTTTTAACTCCTTCTTAGCAAAATAAGAAAGTTACAAACCACTTTCCGTGCATACGTAAGAAATTCATAACTTCTAGTTATTTTTCTTTCGCTTCTACTGTAGTTAACTAATTTAGAAATAATTTAAAATAAATAATGCATAATTTAAATAAATAATGCATTGAATAATATATGCATAATACAAAATTATGTTTTAATTAATTTTATGACATTTTTAGTAGGATGCTCTTCACGAATTTTTTTCTTTTCCTTCGGTAGTCAAAAGTCTAGACCTCTAAAAGTTATTAAAGAAATTTTTTTCTACTCCTTCCTTACCAAATTGTTACTAATTTTACCAAAAAATAATGGGATTTTAGTGTCTTACGCAAGCATTTTATTTCATATTTAATCACCGTTGTTGAACAGCCGACCTAATTTTTGAGTTCACGTCTACCAATGTTCAACTTCGTAGCCTCGTAATTTTGAACCCAATCCAGATGACAAGAGCAATCTTGGATCAAGTGGACTTTTTGGTAGAATTAACCCGTTTTGTATTACATGAAGAGAAAAACCACAAGAACTTCCCATAAAGTGGACTTTTTGGTAGAATTAACCCGTTTTGTATTACATGAAGAGAAAAACCACAAGAACTTCCCACAGTTAGCCTTACAGTAAGGGGAAGATAACCCATGATCCGTCCACCACTGAGGATATTTTGATGAATTAATTAAAACAAAAAGATGAATTTTGTAAATAGCCTATAACCTAAATAACCTTGTAAACTTTCCTATATAGTCAGAAGCGAAATATACAGTGTAACTGAACGCTTAACAGAAAATTTGCACAGACCATTTTTGATATTTATGTAACAAGGAGGCATCGCTCGCCAAACAACGTACTTGTTTCTCATTCCCTTTTTTTTTTTCCTTCCTTAAACGTCAATATTTTCTGCAAAAGCAAAGATCATTTTGTTTTCAAAATTTACAATTATTGTAATTTATTGCAGTATTTTGTTATTGTATTTTATTAATATGTTTCGTAACGAAATAGATCTTTACTTAGATTTGAAAAATAATCATCTGTACATGAAAAAAATTAATTTGAGGAATTATGAGATTGTGAGACTCAATAAGAAGAATTAATTTTCTTGTTGACGAGACTCGTAACAATACAAATAGGGAGTTTTAATCGCTATTTATTAAGCTTTTCGTTATTTTTAAAAATTGCATTATAAATGATAAGATTTATATCTGGCAACTTACAATCGCTCTCACTTTTTCTGTTACTTTTGAATGCATCTACTCCAGCGCTAGCTTTCTTCAAATTTTAACTCGATACGAATTCTAACCCGGTGCGGAATTAGTATCTACCAGTCATAGTTGGGATTCGAACCCGGGCCACTTCATTGGGAGGCGACCGTGAGAGCCACAGCGGCTCTTGTGCTACCTCTTCGTCCCTTTGTAAGTTACAAAAGCAAATCAGAAAACTCCTACCCTTTAGTTGCTTTCATAATATTTTAATGGCGCAAATCAAATATTTAAATAGTTTTTGTAGACAGAGCAAGAGTTTAGTCTTCGTAAATAGATAGTCCAGTAAAATTCTTTTTCTTCGGAAAAAATAATACCCAAGATATTTTTACATATAAATCTTTGTTATATCTTCATATGTTGTTGTCTCTCATGTAATATCCTTACGTCCTTTGCTATGTCCTGAAATCTCCCCGACTTCGCTCTGCACACTTCCTCCCTTTTTTTTCTGGGAAACACTGGTGATTTGTGGGAAAAAATACAATTTCTTTTAGAAAAGCAAGTGAGTCATTGTTTCCGGCGTATCTTTTTACACTTAATTAAATGATTTTGAGATGATCTGACAAATGATATTAATCTTGAGATGATCGAATAGTTAAGAAGTTAGAATGGACAGTATAAGTACAAATTTGAACTTGTACAAATTTACGCAATTGAAATTGTTATCTAAGGAAGTGAGGCATTGTTTCTTATCTATTTTTTTCCTTCCATTTTTTATGTTGAATCAAACGAGTC
Organism: Parasteatoda lunata; assembly: GCA_949128135.1. NCBI lineage: Eukaryota > Metazoa > Arthropoda > Arachnida > Araneae > Theridiidae > Parasteatoda > Parasteatoda lunata. The sequence continues at coordinate 49,814,736 of OX421970.1, forward strand.
TATACACGAGTCAAAAGAATGAATAGTTCAAAATTTATGTACACTTTTTTTCATTGCCATGTAGGGGCTATCTGAACATGTAAGGTATATTTTCTGATGTTATCTTTCATGCTGAATTGATAAAATAAAACAGAAATTAATAAGATAAATAGTTATAAAGATTTTGTGTACAAAATGTACAATCCTGCACTTGCATACGCATCTCACTTTGTCATACAGACAATTGAATTATTGTATGGTATGTATTTCTTCTCTCCTAATCGGTTGGAAACAAACAAATCAAAAGAACTAATATTTCAAAAGCAGTAATGTTTTTTTCCTTTCCAAAAAGTATTAACTTTAGAATTGCATTTACAATGAAGAAATTCTTTAATTTCGAAGTATCCCATCGACTTAAATTAAATTTCTGTCAATTCAGCATGAAAAATTGCATCGGAAAATATACCTTACAAGTTAAGATAGTCTTTAGATAGCAATATAAAAATTATACATAAATAAATGTCAACAGTAGTACTTTTTATACATAAACACCAACTTTTAAACTATTTATTACATTGACTCTTGCATGGTCTCATTAGATTTAGCGTAAAAAATTGAAAAGGAAACAATGTTTCACTTGTTTAGATAACACTGTGAAATGCGTAAATTGGTGCAAATACAAATTTGTACTTTTTGTATATATAAAACCCATATAACTTCTAAACTATCATTCCAATCGTCCCGAGATTGGTTTCACTCATCTCAGCATGAAAAAATGCATTGGAAAAAATCTCACTCTCCTGTTTGGAAAAATATTCAATTCTTACCCTCAATAAATCATCTCCATTTCCCTCAAAAAGAGGAAAGCGTACAGAGGAGAGAAGTTTTCATCCTTTTTATTGCTGTAATTACTGGACTAAGATGTATTTATTTTATCAAAACCACTAGAAATTGTGCTTACGACGAATTGCGCTCTTGACGAATGTGTCCACGATGAATTCGTCGCTGCGACGAATTGTGCCAACTACGACTTTTTGCATTTGCAACAAGTTGTGATCTGAATGAATTGTCGCCGCATTGAATTGTCCCATGACATTTTTTGCGCAATGAATTGTCCCACTATAAATTATACGCAATTATCTCAGAATCAACTGTCCCTGTTCATCTCTAACGCCGAGATTTTACGGCGTAAAAATTTTGTTTTGACAGATCCTCCCATTGAGAAATAGCTCATGGGTAAACTCTCCCATGAAAAGTTACATCGTCATAATCTTCCAACATCGCTTACTAACACTTGAAATTAAAACTATATGTACGAAAAACAAACCAAAGTATTGTTTAAGATAACGAAAAATTTTTATTAGATATTTCGTGAAAAAGCTAGAAAGTTTCAGAATATGAGTTGTTAAAACTAAGCCATTTGTTTGCAGGTTTTTTCTCTGCGATGCAAATCACATCTTTTAGCGCCAGAGATAAAACGGCTTTTCTGAACTTTATTTCGGCTTACTCATGCTTGTCTGAAATATTTAAATAATCAGGTTTGCTGATCCTTATTACTCGAGGAGTAATTACAGTTTACCTTTATTCGATTTAAGGTTTTATGGCATGAATATGATATATAATGATGGCATAGGGCTCATATTTATTATTCAAATAATTGAAAAACTGTTATTGCGCAATATTCATTCAACTTTTTATACTCATAAAAAATAACTTTTTTCAACTAACATTGTAAAAATACGTATGACTTATGACATTTGCAAAATTGTGTGGCATACTATAACTACATATTGGTATAATATCTTACACGAATAGCAATAGATTTTCTGTTTGCATTTACCTTTATCCAATTTCTCGATAATTTAAGAAGGCAAAGATTTCATACTTATTATTCAAATTACTGAAAAATTGTTATTACGCGATATTCATTCAACTGCCTAAAGCCCTGATAAGAAATAACTTTTTTTTCAACTGAAGATTTAAAAATACTGTATGACTTATCACATTCATAAAATTGTAGGGCATATTATGCATACACATTGATATAGTGTTTTACATGAACAACAATATTATATTAGTTTTCCTTTTTGAATTTACCTTTATTCAATTTATCGATATTTTTAGAAGGCAAGGAATTCATATTTATTATTCAAATAACTGAAAAAAATTGTTATTACGCAATTTAAATTCCTAAAACACTTTTTAAAAAAAATTCCTCTCTTCAACCGCAGTTGCGACTATTAATGTTATGTCCTAAGATAATATCGAGAATGTTTTAGCTTTTCTTTTTGTTCTAAATATCATTCATTTGAATAAAGAAATCCTATGAAATTTAGAATTCATCAGATTCTGCCATGCATAAACCTTTCATTACCCTAACGCAACTCAAGCTATATCACACTGCAATACACTTTAGTAATGACCCATTGAGAACAGTGAATACCGGTTTCAATTCAGATGCCGAAATTCTTCTTTTTATTACTTCCAAAATGATACATTAAATCAAATTACCAGTAATTCAACAGACTGAAAAGTTAGTGCACTCACGTGGGTCGAGAAAGAATCGTAATTCGGTTATTGGATAATATATCTCCCTTCGACTGCTCGTAGGAGAGAACGTTTTTTTTTTCTCAAGGTATGCAACACTTTTCGGTTCCATTGTCTTTGTGTGCCTCTTGTTCCGACCGTTTCACCTCAGTTGTTGTGGGTTATGTCGGGCGAATTAAGCAAGCTGTCTTTGATGTGGTTTCGGAAAAAATGTATTTGCAAACGATTTGGCCTTTGTTTTATGCTTTCGAATAATGGCATCAATTAGCCTTTGAAATATGACATATAACTGGCGCGGAATTGTATGTCTGGAATCCTAGACTGATTCCAGATTCACTTTCGTTTGCCTCATTTTGTATTCAGGTATCTCTTTTGGCCGATTGAATTTAGAGTAAATCTTCGATGCTGATAACCGGCGCTTTGTTGTTTGATTACATCTTACAAAGTGGTCATTTCCCTTTGTCTTCCTGAGAATTATAATCTATGGCATATGAATTAATGCGCTTCATTTATTTTAAAAGTTTTTGAATAAATTGTACGAAACTTTAACATCTCAACAAACATTGAAATGTACTCATAATTAGCAAAAGTATAATTGTGTTCTGTGAATGCTCTATGTAAATAAGCAGTTAATCGTCATAATCGCTTTTCTTCATTAACTCATACATTTCGAGTAATGTTACTACTCGAAATACTTAAATAAATAAATAAAAAAATACTTTGCTCAACATTTTGAACTTGAATTATTAAGAGACATATGTTTTCATTGGCAAAAATGTCTTTTGCTTCATTTTGGGTAATTTAAAACAGAGAAATAAAACAATTATTTGAGAAAATAATGTAACATTTAAAGTTTTAAACCTTTGTTTTTGAATAAAACAAATAACTTTTTTGGTTAAGAGATCTTCATTCTGCAATAGTTTGTAAATTTGAAGTGCAAGAAATATGAAAGCCGGATTTTTTTCTATACTTTGTAGCCATATGAGTATTAAGCCTTTACCAATAAGGTACCGAAAGATTAAGACAAGTAACTCCATTATTCAACTAACTTTTCGACTTTATTTTGGAGAAGCAAGAAATTTGTGTCCCTCATAATAGATTAATAATTTAAATATCAATAATGTATAATTATGTTAATAATTCTCGATATTAACAATTTAATTCAAACTTAAAAATAATTATTTTCGTTTGAAATCATAAATGCGATTTCTTTAAAAACTGATGCGGTAGCTAACACTAAAAATATCCAATTAGATTATAAACATTAATTTGATTATTAATTAGATATTCATATATATCCAGCATAATATATTAATGTGTATTACTACTATATTAATGTATGTACATTAATATTATATTAATATGAATAATTTTAATTCAAACGGAGAACTAATTATACTCGTTTTGAATCTTTATGCGATTTCTTTAAAGATAGCTAAAACTAAAAAATATTTTATTAGATTAAGCATAAGTGTAATATCACTTTTTCATAAGAACACCTTACACATAATTATAAAAAAATGTTTTGGCAGAGAATGGTTTTTAAAAAAAATTATAGGTTCAGGAGAAAATAAATGCTTGCGAATGAAATATAAAGGTCTTTGGATAATGTAGGGATAAGCCATACATATTTTTAAAAAAACCCTCGATTTATTCCTTAGTATTTTCTCCAAATAGGTACTTTAAGGGTTTCAGGAAGTTCTACTTGATAGCAGCACAATACTCAGAAAAAATTTGCTGCTTTTATGGAAATCTTAGCGCTTTTCATCAAAAATGCACACTTGTAGGATTTGAAAGTATGGTTAATCATTATATTGTCCTATACCCCTCAATTATCCAACCAAGATACTGGTGAAAGATAAAATCGCAATCTCTTATAAACCTTAAACTTAAATTCGTTCTTAAAACACAAGAGTTCCTTTCGATTGCATGATGTTATTACATTATATTATAAAAAGACGTTTCTTTGAAGTTGTGAAAAGTTTTAGTTCTGATATACTTACGCATTGAATTTCAAGGAAATAGCTTACGTTCTCATGGTTATAAAGTATCTTGACAAAAAAAGAGATGATGAAATGGAATTAAATTCTGAATGGATGGTTTTGAAATCGACAAGAAGTGGAAGAAAACGAGAAGCGATTGTATTTTCGAATGTAGGTTAAGAGCCATAGAATGTTCGACAAGGTGTCATCAACATGTCAAAGTTCAGCACGTTCGGTTGTCGGAACTACACTTTCGATTTTTGTGTGCAAGGGATTATGCTACTTTCTTGGAAGTTCTCAAAATATCTTTGGATTAGAAAATGTGAGTTAGAGGAAAATAATAACTTGGCGTAAAAGAATTGATGAGAAAATTCGAGAAATCATAATGAATGAAACAGCGAAAAATGTATCGTTCCTTTCTTCTTTTTTTTCTCCTCCAACTTTTCCTTATAGCTGAGCTCATTGCTTTTGACTTAAAAAAATATCTATGTATTAGTTGAACTTGATTGCAAGCAGCCTCAGGCTGTATGACATTAAAAAATATATTATAGGTTGATCCAAATAAAAATGAATTTTACATATAATGAATTAAACATGCTATTAAGGCGTTATTGATCGTTGGAAATAGTAGTAACCTCGGTAATAATTATTCCATATTTTAAGTACATACACATTTTTAACCCGAAAATAATGTAATCTTTGCAAATTCTTTATTAAGTTAACTGTAAAAAATTCGGTATTTTTTGGATGGTTTGAATGAACTTCAATAATTTTTGTTGAATTTTTCCCACTGTTAGTTATTTTCCATTCAATTAAATGAATTTTAGTTTTTTTTTTTCTAAAAGTTATAATTTCCTTTTTCCTTATGCAGTTCCACGTAATTTTCTTTGAAACTCAGAAAAAAATCATTTTTCATAGCTAAAATATTTAAAAAAACAATCGTAGTAAAAAATTACTTTTATTAAATAAAAAAAAGAAATAAGGCCTAAAGAGTTTTATTACAGATTACAATTTTAAATCCTGAACTTCGTGGTTAGGGTAGCTGGGTATATTGCAGATGTGTAGTCAGGTTTTAGTCGTTTTCTTATTCATATTCAGAACTCTAAGTGATAAAAAGGCTTTTATGAGGTCATAAAATCCACTAATCTTAGTGATAATATCTAAAAGACAAAGTGGTAAAATTCTAAATTGCTAAAACGTAAATTTACTACCACTGTCATAAAATTATAGGACGCACGACAACCTTGTAAAAACAGCGGTTGACTTTTAAAGTTTCAACAAATACTAATTTAAAAATAAATGTAATAAGCGATTTTGGCAACTAGAGCACATCACCTAACGAATTTATTTTAGTTCATTCTGAAAAAAAAAAATATACAATTTTCATAAGAAAAGTTTAAAAATGCTATTAAAACAAGCATTATGAGCTATGTCCAGAATAAAAAGTTTACCGACGACTTGCAGTTTTTTTAAAAAAAAATCATAATTTGTCTTAGTACTGTTTTTTTTTTTTTTTTTTTTAATACGAAGAGCTACATTCTGTATGAATTCTAAAATTAAGCCAACGCCATGCAAAATTGACTTTTAAGATAACTTGCGTCTTGTATACTCATACATGTTTTGTGTTAAATGAGGGATTATAAGAATAACTTGAATAGAATTTATCAATTTTCATAACACTTTAAAGAAAAAAATACTACTTTTTATACCTAACTTTTTCATTGCGCCTGATATAATCTTATTGAACAAATCAAAATACTCTTCTCATTAAATTTCTGATCCACGAAACCATTTAAAAATGTGTGACAAAGCCATATTTTTAAAATAATAAATTCTGAACCTGCAACATATGTCCTAAATTTATTTTTTTATAATGAGTGTCATTTACATCTGAAATAGGAAATTATTTTATAAAAAATAAATAAATAAATAAATAAACTCATACAACATCAGGATTCAGTTCCATTTTAAATATTTTACTCGTTTATCAGTATTTAAATAGTACATATAATTATAAGTAAACATAAAAAGTCTCGTTTCCAAAAATTAATTTTTATAGTAAATATTTTTTTTAAACAAACTAATTTTTAGAAACAAACTAATGAATTAATCATTTAAACAAACTAATGAATTAAATTTTGTAAACAAACTGTTTCCAAAAATTAATTTTTATAGTAAATATTTTTTTTAAAACAAAGTAACAATTATGCTCTAGTAGTGCTTAGTAATTTTATTTTTCGTTTTATACCGACGAAGGAAATTAGAATTATCTTAAAAACCAAGTAATTTAGGGTCAATCCCTTTAGTCTTCACACACACTAATAGACAATTGTAACCATCAATCTAGATTTCAAATACTTGGAGTTGTATAAACTATCATTACATTAATTTTAACATATTAACACAAAATTTATACTATCCATGACAAATGACATTATAAGTATAAGGTTCGGATTACTTTAAGTTTTATTTTACATAAATCAAACCAAGTATTTTTTTAAAAATAGTTGCATAAAATATGAATGATATTTAAATTAAATTAACTTTCATATACAATTTTCATAAGCCGTAAATTATTATTTGCTACTTGCTTCCATTAAATTTGAAATAATTGTTTTAAAGTAATTTGCAGTGACTATCTATAAAACATTTAAAAAAAGATGAATGTTGATTTCATGACAACAATGAACCAAGAACACATGGCACAAGTTATAAAATTTTAGTTTCTGTGAAAAATAGCCGAACTTCAGATAGTATATAGTTTTAAATACAGATTTTTAAAATTTATCTATACAAATAAATATAGAAAGAAAAATAATAACCTGGGCCACTCCAATCTTTCTTTTTTCGTCAGAAAACCAATTTTTAATGTCAATTTTTTATTCAAATTTTCAATTCAAAAAGGAAAAATATTTTTTTTTTACTTGGAAAATAAAAGATTGAACCCAAAATTGAAAATTTCACTAAGAAAAAGTCACAAAATTAAACTAGTCACTGCACCTAAAAATTTTAATTTACTATATTTTATTTTCAATGAAACCCAAATCATATTAGCTTGTCACTACTTAAGGAAGCCTTGCAATCTCTACTAGCTGTAGATCTGAATTCAGAAAATGATGGAAAGTTTGCACGACGCCCATGTTTCATACAGGTAGAGTTCGTAATTTTTCTTCACTTAACCAAAAAAAAGAAAAGAAAAAAAAAGTAAAAATTCTGATAAATTTGATTTAAATCAGAGTTTTTAAATAAAAATCTTTTCTAAAAATACTTTTTAGAATATAAAGCTAGTTCCTATTTTGAATAAGCCTTTTTATTTCAGCTCGTTGCAATAAGCCTTCATTAGACTAGGCTCGTTGCAAATGGCTTGAAATAAATCAGGCTAGTAAAGAAATGAAAAGTATATTCTCAAATTGTCTTAAGAATAATTGGGCTTTTTGCAGTAAGTCTAAAAACTTCTTAACTGGTTAGTATATAACAGGGACTTCATCGATTAGCTTGACGCATCGCAAAATGACGAGATGCGGTTTGCAAAGTGCTAGAGTTTTTCAATTAGCTAATGACATAAATAAAAAAAACCATCCTCGGTTTATAAACGCAGATATGTGTCTAGAAAGGAAAGAGAAGGACAGCATTTTAAATTAAAAAATTTCTTTATTATCCACGAATGTTATTTTGTAAAATGTGCATAGATAAATAAATTTTCACTCACAATCTCTTCAAAAATATGCACCATTCCGAAATTCGATGACTCAGTATTCAAGGCTGGTATATATCTTTCTATTTATACCCATGCATAGGGAAATACAGAATGGAGTGAAGATGCAAAGAAACATAAAATATGAAAAATACTGTTTTTGAATTAATAAGACTTGGAAAAGTTACACACACATAACAAAAAACACATCAAACCAGACATAAAAACCACACTACACATTTGTAACAATAAAAATTTTAAGCTATTTTATCTTTTTTGTTGTTATTGTTGCAAGAGGCAGTGACAAAGAGCTTAAATTAGAATCACCGGTAACAGAATTCACCAACCATCGTCTTGGACTCAAGATAAATACGGTAGAGCACCTTTTATCCGGACACCGATTAACCAACTTGATTAAGGGCCATCCTTTTTTTTTTCATCCCCCTCCCCCAATTTTTAAATTTTTTTTTTATACATCGGAAATCCGTCTTTTTATAGGTTCTCTAAAAGGGTTGAAAAATTGCTTAAATCAGCGCTCCCAAAGCGTTCGGAAGAAAAATAAACTACAATGAATTTTGAATTGAAACTCGTAATTTTATTTATATCCAATCACTAATCCAATGTTAATTTAATATTTTGTTTTATTTATGAAATGCCAAAGAAAAAAAAATAGTAAAATTTAATTTCTTTTCTCATACAATGAATAAGTTATGAAAAGTGAAACATTTAGGAAAATTGCATTGGTGTTTTCGAACAAACTTTTAAATTCCAAATAAAATAACAAAATCTAACAACAAAGAAATATAACAAAATAGAACAGAAATATAACTAATTCAACCATAATCCAGTTTTTATTTTTAGCTTATGATACTCCAAAAAAATGTTCAGAAATAGGCTAGATGCTATTCTAGACCTGCGAATTAAACTGACATAAAATCTAATTTTAAGACTATTATTGACAAGACTGTGAAAAATTTTCAAAATTATCAGTCATCTGTCTTTGATTAATATTTCATGAATTCCGCTACAAAGTCTAGTATTTAGGAATAGCCGAAAAAATTTAGGAACTGCTGGCCTAATTTGTCCCACAAGAAAGTACCCTTTGAAAAACGGATCCCCTCTTCACCCGCGTCAGTTCTGCCCGATTTTAACGATAGAGGGAAACAGTACTATACACTTCTATAATGCTTATTTATATGTAAGAATTTCTATGTATTTCATATTAATTTTGTATAAAATTTAACATAAAATATATGTTAAACAATAACTTTCTAAGACTGGCATTTGTAATATATATAGACTAACAGAAATAAAAGTCTTAAGTTAGGCAAATAGTGTGAAGTTATCTATAAAACAGTCGCTATAACCGTTAATCTGTCTGATTATCCAAAATTTTTCGATAACAGGATCACCCTCAGTCCGGATAATTGACTCTCTACTATACTTTTTTTTTTCTTTCTGAGTCCAAATAAATTTCTTGTTTATTTTCTATAAGATATTAAATGCAAACAGTTGATGATATAAGATAGCTGTAGTAAAACAAAAATTTTAAATATAATACATATATTTCAACATCTCAATACTTTGAATATTCTAAAAATATATAGATATTAGTTTTTACAATAGCACAATAAATAACCAACACTTGATGATCAACTAGAAAAATGGCGTTGTGAATCATCTCTTTTATATATTACAAACCTCTGAAACTTAGATTAGATAATAGATTTTATGCACAAGACTTCAAACTATTTTAGATCGAAGGTCTTTTACTTTTTACAAAATAACATCTGAAGCTTTACACAATTGTTTGTACTTATAACCATTTACAAGATCTAATTCATATTCAACCAAGTATGTATATAAATATATATGCATACCATGTATCAACACATTTTACAATCCAAGCATAAGCAGAAAATAATAGCTTAATAATAACAGCAGAAAATACAGAGTGATTATAAAATACATTTACATTTTAACTATGTTTTTTTTTTTTTTTTTTTTCATTCATCAAACAAGATTCTATCCACAAATCAGTAAACCCTACTAGACTAACAATGATAGTCAAATAGGGGATTAAAATGCATTGATGAATATTTTGCAGAGTTGTAAGCAATGCCAAAAAACATACTAAGATATGGACACCATTTTTTCCGGAAGGTGTATAGCTATATTGCCTTCAAAAAAATTGCTGTGATACTAAAATTTCGGTTATTGCATTATTTGATATACTTAGTTTCTTTTTTTCTAAATAAATTGATCTCTTGTAAAAAAAATTAGGGTTTGGTTTCCGAGTTGCAAAAGTGATAGTTGGTCAAAAAATTGAATAACAGTAAAACGTTACCACTAAAAATGGAGATGTAATAAAAAAAATAACTTTTTTATAGCCTACAAAATTTTTTTGGATTCTTTTTGAATTGCAATCTGTATAAATTACAAAGTAAAAAAAAAAGTTTACAATTTTGCAAAGTATGCTTAATGTAATCAAGCAATTTTTTTTTTTTTTTTTTTTTTTTTGTTTTGTTACTACATAAAAAAGTAGACAGTTTCACCGTTTAGAAAACTCATAATTTTCAATTGAAAAAAAAATTGAAGAAACTACCTCAGAACTCAATCACAATTTTCAATAGTTTTTAGTGGATATGCAGAGATGCCAACTGCTCCAGACACGCCAAAATAATTTTAAAAAAAACGGTAAGTAAATTTTGCAAATATTTGACTAGTTTTTTAAAAGGTATAGCATGACTATAAAATAGTGAATTACATAAGCCTACGAATTATTTAGAAATAGTGGTGGATAAAAATCTACTAAACTGAATTGATTAAACCAAGAATCGCAATTGATAAACTACTATTTTAAAATATAAATTTGCTGTCTGGAGCAAGTTGGCATCTCTGGATATGATACACATTTTTTTTTTCAATTCGAACAAATCATTTTTCTAAACAGTGGAATACAAAACTATCTACTTATTTCTCCAGAAGGAAAAAAAATGCCTGATAGCACTTAGTACACTTCACAGGTATGTAAACTATAACAAATTTGTTTGTATTGATGATTAGTGCAGAAAACAGCACAGTGTTCTGCTAATAAAGAAAGAGTCTTTTTCAAATGAAGATGGTTCTTGGCTCATCGAGTACTTTACTTTCTTATGACACTTAATTTTTTAGTGTACTTGGCCTAGTTTAAAATTAATTCAGCAAAAACCCAAATAATTATAAAGTTAAAAAAAAAAAAAAAATTCAACTGCATAGTTTGAAATTAAGTTTATAGTTAGTGAATGCTCCTTAGCATAATGCAGTATATTGTTAATTGAAATATTTTAGGCAAAAAATTGAGAAACACCCAGAAAGAAATGTAAACTACAATCACCCTGTATTATTGGTAACATAAATGCAAATGTCATGTAGGAAAAAACAGGATTCTCAGTTAAATCTTGATGTTTGTGGACTAAACGAACCTTTCATTTAGTACACAAATATCATAAAGTGATCAAGAACTTTTTTCTTACTTCAATTAAGATTTAATTGATTCATACAATTGTGGTGAAATAAAATAATATATTACTGTAACTTCGAATATTTTTTAGGTAATATGCATTGAAGAAAAATTACTTTTTCCATTCAAATTTTAAAAATGCAAGAACTTTTATTTTAAAATGCAAGAACGCACAATAAAAAAATAATAAAAAACTCTAGATTAATATTATCAACATTTGATCTGAATTGAGCAAATAGTTTGTGAAACTGACCATGGCATCTGTTTAAATATGATTTATAAATTAATAAATGGATAAGTTTTAAGAAACAAACATCCTTTCTTTGTAAAAATTTAACAGAAAAAAAATATATAATGCAATTTAAATTTTGCAAGAATGAACAAAAACGGCAAAAAAAAAAAAATTATTTTATTTTAGAAATACACCAGAATGCAATTGAAATTGCCTTATTAGTTTTTGCACAAATGTAAAATTAGAACATCTAATATTTATGCCATACCGTTTGGATCAACAAATAAATAAACATTTTAAATTTACAAAAAGTGATATAAGATAAGAAAATTATGTGTCAATAAGTAATTTTGCACTTATTATTTTGGTCAACAACACTTGAAAAATTCTAAAAGATATATTAAATATTGGAATTACTTTTTTATTCTTACACAGTTATATTAATTTAATTAACAGGATAGGAGAGAAAATTATTAAAGTTTCATAAATTACAATATTTACAAGAGTATTTTGAAGGATAAAATAAAAATATAGAGTTAAATAATTTATTACACATAACATTTATTTTAAACTGCACATTCTTATAGATTATACTATCTGAAAAATAATTAAAACATATATGGAACTAGATAACTATTTTAATTATATGAAAAGCTATTTTTTAACACTGAAAAAACACTAAAATCTACATTTCTTAACCATAATCAGATGAATTTACAATAAAATTTTCAAAAATGGAGAAATAAAAATTCAAGAAATTAATCCAATTAAAAGGTTTGCATTTGGCTTCTTGCTATTTTAAATAGAAAAATAGTTCAACTACATTGGTCTAAATATAACACTTTTAAAGTGTTTCCTTTCAAAACTTTGATTTTTATTTTGATTTTATTTGTCTTAGATCAGGGATCGCAAATCTAAAACTCATAATACCCAAACATGCTAACAAGCAACCATGAATGGCTTTATTTTTCATCAATGAACCTTAATTAGGAGCTGCTTTATGTGCTACAGATAAAACTCTTTTTATTTCATGTTAATTATTAATAAAAAAATTAAAGATGAGAAAATTTATTTTGTGATATTACTAATTATTGTAGATAGTAAATACAGTACTTATTAAAGTAAAAGTACAATTAATCAGAAATCTATTTCATAGATACTGCTGTGCTATAGAAGAATCAACTCAGCTTAACATCATCAGCTTAACAAAAAAATTTAAATTGTAAGTATTTGTCATTTTTGTATGAGTTATCTAATTTGAAAAAAAATTATAATAGATTATATTTTATTCCTTTATTTATTCATTTTTTAAAAAATTCCATTTTAGCATTCATAGCATTAGCAATAGAAAGAAAACAGAGGTCCAGCCACTTTCGTCTAAATCAATCGTGAAGCACTTCCATTTTTATTTTCAATTACAGGGCAAAATGTATGAAACTCGGATTTTTTTATGTTTTACAATAATGTTTACAGACAAGTGCTTACTAAACAAATAAAGAATCTTAACTTTTAAGGGTTGTTGAAACATCTTCAAAGCTAAAAATTATAACTGAATGAAAAAAATGAGCATTTACAATAACAAAATTAACAAGAGATATAAAGATCTAAACAGAAAAAGCTAAATTTTCGGCTAAGTGAAGCAATGAATAAGTAGGATCATAATTGATCTGAATTATTATTTATTTTATTATCAAGAATCGACAACAATCGGGGTCTCCAAACTATGTTCCATTAGACAAAATAGGTCCATAGGAATTGCCAATTAAACCCGTAGCAATAGACCTGACATGCTAGGTATCATAATTGATGCTAGGAATCCTAATTGATCTAAATTATTAGTCATTTCATCACCAACAATAGTTTTGAAAGACAATAAGAGGGGTTTCCAAACTATGTGCCACGAGATCAAATAGGTTCATAGAATTTGCTAATTCAGCCCGTAGAAATAGACCCGACATTTTAGGTATCTAACTGATGTAGTTGGTTTTACTAACATTTTACAGTTTAAATTAAATTTCAGAAAATAATAATCAGAAGAAAAAGAAGAATTAATATATAACTAATTGTAATTATTTGTTCCAAGAACTTACAACATAGTACTTTAGAACTGTAGATGCTGTTTATTTTTTAAAGGAAAATTTGTATGCTACTAGTATGATCAGCTAGCTAGCAAATGAGTAAAAATACTCAGAATGCCTTACAAGGTTTGAGGGGAGACTAAACTAGAGGTTTTAATTCCTTAAGAAATGCTTAATGTAGTCCTGAAAAATAAGTAGTTTTTCTTAAAACTTATGTTGAGGGAAAGAGGAATCCTTCAATCTTAACGTTTTTGTTGCGTTGGTCTTTGGGACTCAGTGGGGCCTTTAAGCTACTAAGTTTAGAGACCCCTGGTTTAGATTAAAACTAATAGTTATGATAAGAACAAATAAAACTTAATAAAAATAACCTTCGTATTGTGTCAATTAAAATACATTTATTTCCTATTTGATAGTAATAGGTAATCTAATTTGATTGAGATTTAACTAAAAGTCTCATTTTTAAAGAAAAGTAACATAGTGAAAAAACACATTTACTATGCATAGATTACTTAGTGAATGTAAAAAAAAAGCATTCATCTATGAATTTTTTTTTTACAGAGAATAGTATAGTGCTTAGTACTAAAAAATAATAAGATCTTAAATAAATAATCCTAAAGAAACTGAAGTTTGCAAGATATTATTTGATTAAAAACTAAATCTGCTTCAGAAATTTACAAATTGGTAATAAGCATGTTTTAAGCACTCAAAAACAGACGCCCATTTTCAAGACTTTCCAGGCATGAAAAGATACCATAGTGATTTTAAATATAAAATGCTTTATTTTAAATGGGCGTCTGTTTTTGAGTGCTTGAAACATGTCAACTGTTATTTCCAAAGCAAATGAAAAACCATCCATTTAGAAAAAAAGCATGGACAAATACTTCAAAACATTAAGTAAAAATTAAAAACATGCAAAAAAAAAAAAAAAAAAAATGCTTCTTAATATACCTAGATTAATTTACATTGGTTTTAATTTAAATATTAAATGTTTAAATCAAGTTTTGCCTATACAAGTAATTAGTATTTAAATAATTTGATTTAATCTATAATGTTTATTTTGTTCCAGGGAAACTTTAATTTTTTAAATTTAATATAGATAACCTGTTGTGCGCACACATAAATAGATCTAAGATTATCAAATTTCTCAAAATTAAAAAAAAATATAATTTAAGCAAAACAAAGAAATTATGTTAATCTATCATAAAAGCCAGGTTGGATGAGGTGAAAAATTGTTTACTTTATTGTATTAAAGTTCATTTTTATGTTCAAAAATATATCCTATGAAATATATATAACTTCAGATGAGTATCAGTGTAAACTCATTATATATTTTTTGAAAATTAAATAGTTTAACCCACTGGCGGTTAAGGAAATGGGCGAAATTGGGAGAAAGTTTCTCCTCTACACACAGTTTCCCTATCTATTAACATTGGAAAACCGGTTTTGCTATGCAGTGAAGACTGCAGGTTAAAATACGACTTTCTACGTGCAGAACCGTCAGTGGGTTAAAGAATATCCAAAACATTGAAATTAACTTCTTTTCCTTAGAGAGGAATTTAATTCTTTTTAACTAAACGTTGTTTTGAAATTTTTTTTTTTAACAAAATAAGAATTTTTATTTCAGAGTGACTTAATTTTATCTTTCTGTATATTATACTTATCACATATTTTGAACAAATATTTACAATCTTATTTTAACAGCAGTATACAAAGCAACTAGTTAATATTACGTTGCCATTCACTTAAGTATACAAAAAGGTAATATTTCAATGATAAAGAATGAAAAATTATTGATTAAAAGTACCCAAAAGTCTTACAGAAAGCCACAAAAATAAAAGCTATAGAAATTTACATACCATTTCCTCTTAAATATAGACTAAATAAAGCTTAAGAAAATGTGAATGTTCTTTGAATATAATGGAAAATCGACATTTTGTAACTTTGTTAAGTTAGCTGTTAATGAATGAGCGCTGTTGTGCCATTGTTTTTCTAAATAAATATCCACATGATAGAATGTATGCATAATGTCATAGGAACGTGATAAAAAACAACTTGTCAAAATTGTGGGTAAGAAACAGACCGAACTATACACAGTTTAAAAGCACCACACTTAATGGATGAACAGTTCCTTTTTTATTAAATTTAAAAGAAATGTATTGATAAATATTAATAGATAAATGTACTTTATCCATAGAAAAATTATTTAAGCATAATTTTTTATTCATAGCACTATTTATTGAATTTTTGTTTTGTAGAATATAAACGCTTTATTTCTTTTTCAATGCTCTATTTTTTATATTTTAAGTTTAAGCGTAACGTCAATTTACATATATTAAGAGATAACAATATCTAAATATTTCAATTAGATCAATATTTAAATTAGAAAATTTAAGTTATAAATTCAACAATAAACTTGCATTTTTCTTATGATAGCCTTTTTTTTTATGCATTTGTTTAAAAAGAAATAGATGTATTGTATCACTAGAAAGACATTAAATCTCTAAATTAACAAATCTTTAATCCTTGTAATAAAATTATTCTAAATGTTTAGTAAAAAAAAATATATATAGTAGCATAAAAATGTAACAAAAGAAAAACACCAAAATAACACACACTTTTAAAAGGAATGTGATATTTTACATTAATACACCAAAACTAAAATATTATTAATTTACCAAAAAAAAAAAAAAAAAAAGCATTTTTAAAAAGTAATAAAAGGACTGATATGTTTAAATTCCAAAAAATTTACAAAAAAGGAAAGAAAAGAATAAATCTAACGCTGTTAAAAAGAAAATGTATTATTTATATTAGTCAATAAGCGCATATACATAAAATGTTCATATTTATAAACAAAGACATAAAATTTAGACATTCACTTATATAAACAAATGTGTATGTGCAAAACAGTGTTTAATTCTTTTATAATTGCATAACAAACTGAGAACGACTTTAATAAAAAATATTTTACTGAATCATAAATAAAAAGCTCAAATAACTTACTAAGTGTGATCAATCTACAAGTATAAAGTCCAATATTTGATCAATTGTTAGTATTCCATAACCATAACATCATAGTTATAATATAAGTAATACATAGTTAAAAATATAAAATAAAATAGTAAATAAGAGAAAAGTTATTGACATAAGGTATCAGATGAAATTAAATTTTATATCATTGACACTTTGAAAAGGTTAAACACAATTCTCTCTCTCTTTTTTTTAATAAATATCCTATAGCACCATTAAAACTAAACGTATTTTCTACATAGTGAATATATTAGGCTCTGAAGTAGCAATAGATAAACAGATATAGACAATAAAGATAAAACTATAAAATGTGTAAACCAATAACGAGTCAAAAAAAAAATTATATAACACCAGACAAATAACACTCAAACTTAACAAATCATACAAATATTGCTCAGTGCAACACCAGGCAATAACTATTATATCAAAAACATAATAGCTATGGCAAATCAAGTCTTTCAAATAACAATATTTTGCAAATGATCACAGGAAATGTATAGCTTATACAAATATTTTAAAACAAATAACACACAAAATTTTCACTCCAAATTAAATATAACAGGTACATGCATCAACTTTAAAAACCTATAAATGAAAAATGTGAAATGAAAGAGAAAAGATAAATTTTTAATTCATTATAATCAAGCATAATCCCAATCAACAAGCAGTTCTTTGAAAATTGCAATTTGAAATACTAGAATTTGCTCGCAAGACAGTAGTTAGTTATGTTAGTACTTGAGAATATTAAAACAGAAAACTAAAGTACAAATAAAATAATTAAAAGAAACATACAGCCATTTCTGTATAATAACAAGTATAGTTGGGTACTGATAAGATAATTTGAATGACCAAATTGATTCGTTGCTTCAAAACATCTTGAAACTGATTGAAATCTTGATATGAATCACTTGTTTTAATAAATCAATTGAATGAATATATATATATATATATATATATTTTAACCAGAGAATATTTTAATCGAAATAAATTATAGCGTCTTTCACTTTAACTACTATTTTTTCAAATAAAAAATTTAAAACTTCATATCAAACTCAAACATTTCCTGAAACTGTAGAAGTCTTAATACATTCATCGCAAAAGCATTTGGAACAAATATTAGTATTAAATGCATATTAAGGTAACAAAGCAAATTAATGTTTATACATTGCTAAGTAAATATAAGACATATTTATTATTAATATACAAAATAATAATTCAAATCATGACCTATATCAGTTTGAAGATTGATTTTGCTCAACTTTAATACTCAGATGACACAGATTGGATAAAGAATCAATCTGGAAGCAACAAACCAATGCAAAAAATATTGGCCAACACTGGAAATGTGCTCGCAGTAGTGATAAAACTCTCTCAGTTCCAAAAGAGCTATCTTTTTTTAAAAATATTTTATTTGTGTGTCATACATTAATTTTCTACTTTATTATACTAGCAGTTAGTTATTGAACATGACTTAGATTTTTAATGAATGCACTATTTTCATATTCATAGTAAATTCTACAAAAGAAATAATTTACTAATTAAATTTTGTTAAATAAAAGAAACAATCAATGACATAATGATTTTTTAATTAATTAAATTATGGCATAAAAATTTCTATGCTAATGAAATTTGTTCATGTCTTTCCTTGTTCAGTAATAAAGCTGTTTCAATATTAAAAATAAATAGAATAATTAGTTAAATTTGTAAAAATATCTTAAAATGCTCAATATATTTAAATAGTTGACTAACGCTATAGTTATTTAAAACTGTAAATGAACAATAAACATAATTATAACACGTAATAAATGTTATTGCTTGTTTAGTACAGTTATTATAAAGAGTCAGATATATTAATCTTCTATTTAAAATAAATTAGTATTCTTTAGAAATATATTTCTGTTATAAAATTGCCAACCTTGAGTAAAATCTATTTCTGAATTGGCACAACAACATGAAAAGAGAAAAGGATCTCATAGTATTTTGCTCAAAATTAAAATTTTTAAGTTTTAGAAATACACATAATTTTAATCATTTAACAACAGTGTAATTATGAAATGATAGTAAATGAGATACACTGTTAAGATATAATTATAAGAATGAGGCATTTAAAGCTTTCGACAGTTACAAATGTATTTTTTGCTGTTAATCAGGATTTAAGCTATTAAGTGTGAAAAACTAAGTAACTTTGGACAATTAAGTACAGTGGAACCCCGGTTTTAAGGTGTCTGTTTTGTATGTTATCCGGCTTTCTGTGTCATTTTCTGTTAGTCCGTGAAGACTGCCTTTATGTAAAGTTAAATTTTTCTAAATATATATATTATAAATCAGCTTAATAAAGCACGCCTCTCCAAATTCAACGGGAACATAAGTTTTTCACAATAAAATTGTGCGACTAAAGAAATTGATGACGTGCATATCGACTGCAACACACTTCCTATTACTTTTCATTTCCTTCAATATCCGATTTAATGCCTAGTCCTGATGATAGTGATGAAAACGATTAAAAAAAGTATCTGAGGATATAACCACAACCAAAAAAGATAGTTTCAAAGCATAAAAACTCTGACACAATATTTATTTGCTAAAGTCAACCAAAAAGCAAATTTGCAAACTATAGCAAGTACCGAGAAGGATATTGTTGAAATTATATCTAAAATCAAAGAACAATTAAAAATTATAACTTTTTTTAACAGTTCATCTCACAAATGTCAATTTTTGAAAAATATACTCGGATTCTTTTTTTACCCCGGCTTTACATACGTCTATAAAATTATATATACATAACCATAGCCATATATAATATCATATTATATAATATCATGTTTTATAATTTCCTTTCCTACGTTTTTTAACACTAGTCCGATGAAAAACACAAAATCGGGGTACCACTGTATAAAATTTTACACATTTAGAAAATTAAAACTTTCAAAATCTGTTAAAATTATTTTATAATTATAATATCAGTCATCAAATGCACAATCTGTTTATTACTATTATTTGGATATTGAAAAGTACAAGTTCATAAATAAATAACTAAATGCAATCAGTTTTATTTTTATTTGTTTAGTTTCATCAGCAAAATACTTAGAAATAAAGTTAATATTTTTTTTTATGAATTTAAGGGAGGAATTCATTTATATATATAAAAGACATTAATGTCTGTGAAATTTAGTAATAGTTTATTAGAAGATGACTAAAACCTGTTATTGAATGTCTCAACTAGATTATTTCTTTAAATATGTTTTATATATTTTCAATTACTGATTGATATAGAATAAGGTAAATATAATAAATGTTTATTATAATAAACATTCAATATAATTTTACAGACAATAAAAAGACTATGACATTCTTTTCTCATATTGTTCATTTAATTGATCAACCAATTTTATTTATTTTTTAACAAACACAAAACTAGAATTCCTAACTATCATTCTTCAAACATAATTAGTATGTACACTTTTTTTAATATTTTTATCTATGCTTGAGTTACAAACTTCACGAGGACTAACATCCATAAGTGCAACAATTTAAGATTAGTTCTTTAAATAACCGATTTTAAAAATAATTTATGTTCTCTAAGAATTTACTTTAAAAATAATTTAAAATTTCTAACATACTTGGCAATATTAAAAGAAGTTTCTAATCTAGACTCAATAAGTAGAACACTTGCCTTAAGATAATAACAGAAAATTTGACATACTTTAAAAGATCACAATCTAAAGTGTTGGGTGCCATAGAAATTTTTTCAAGTAAAAAATATAATTAGATAGTTCAAAACTTGTTTCATATTCATATAATTTTTTTAATAATTATTATGAATATTTCTTATGAATACTTATTACTCTTATGAATTTACTTATGAATATTCATTATTCTTGATTTACTTACTGATTATGATTTGATACTGAATTAATTAATGAATTTTATGAATATTTCTCTGAGCTAATAAATAAATCAATGGCTAACGTTTATCTAAGTTAGTCATTGAAATATTATTGGCACACAGTTTGTTACTAAAAAGTTCAATATAAAGAGTTTTCCTTATTGAATAAAATATATGCTATAACTTATTTCAGGTAAAAAAAAATATATATATTTCTTTTTATTGCTTTTATCATGATATTTCAAGATACACTAATAGATGTAAATTGAAATATTTCTAGAAATTTAACAGCAAGTGGCTACCAAAAAGTCAAGATTATGAAAATATTTTAATTTTTGCACATCAGTGTAGAATAATTTTAATGATTAATTCCCTAAAATATAGAAAAATAGAATCAAAAACAAAATAACTAAAAAGCCTACATGCCCTAATACTACTAGACAATTTTTCCCTTTCAATAAAAACATAAACATAGAAAAAAAAATCTATTTCATTTGGCAATCTAAAGTCTTATCTATATTACAAAGCCTTATGAAAGATAAGTCTACAAAATAATACAGTATCTAATAAATACTTTTTTTTCAATAAAGGAACAATCTAAAATGTTGAACAACTTGCATGATCTGCAGACTTGAAGACAATAAAACAGCTAACCACTGTAGATATCACAATAAATGCAGAGCTACCAACTTATAAAATGCTTTCTTTGTTCTAAAGTGTTCAAAAATAAATTGTTACCAATTGTCTCAATTTAAATAGTCATGTAATGAAATATAGGTGTGTAATTAATCAATTTATTTTTCCTCTTTCATAATTTGAATTTGTTTCAAAAATAAATAAAAGTTAATGTAAGTAACAATTAACATAAATAAGTAATTTGTGCAATTGATTATTTAAAGACAAGTCTGAAAAAAAAGAGAACATTTTAAAAGAATTATTTTAAAATTTTTTGTTAAAAATAAAATAAATGTATAAACAAATTAGAAAATATTGTCTTGTTTTAATAATATTAATTTATTTTTAAGAAGTAAAATTTCAACTTAATTTATATTAATACATAAAAATTATAAATTTTATTAACAATGAATGAGAAGCAATCACAAAAGTTGTGAGCTCCGAGTAATTTAACAAAGGTAATTATTTTACAATGCTGTATATTTCCCACATTAAGTCATAAAGAAATGCATTCATTACAGTTGGTAGTGCAGCAAATAACATTTTTATAATCTACAAATATGTGATTGCCATACTATCAAAATAGTCTATTAATACTTAAAACGTATGTTTGTCACCATCGGATGCTATGTCTGCTCCTAGATGTCAGCAGAAGTCATGCAAGTATAATCAGAAAAAATGGAACTTGATAAAAACCACAACCTTTGAAGAGAAGAACACCAATACTGTGACAAGAATATGTGTACATATGTTATGTATAATTTATATGTATATTATATATTATATTACATAACGGTGGTTGTGCTGGTCACCTGGCTTTGTGTTACAGATATATTCTGTTGGCAAGAATCACACAAATCCAGAGGACCCCTGGCATTGGCGGATGGAATTCATCAGACTGAGGCAGACCACAAGGCAGGGAGCTTCTCTCACTTAATAATACTGGCACCTCCACTGCCTGCAAAATAGAATCGTTAAAACAAATTTTGTTTATTTATTCTGTTTTTTTAAATATTTATGCACTGTATATTTCTGAATATAAAACAGAAATCATTATCAAATTTTTAAAAGTTAAAGTGAGGGGGTAGGCTTATAATCAGATACACTAACTTAGAAAAATTCCAAGAGAACATCGTCATCAGAAATGCTTCTTTTTTTGTTAAGCATGAAAGCATTAGGGACACTGAGTAAATATCGCGAAACGTACATACAAAACACAAAGATACATAAAATTATAGCTAAAAATGGAATATCTAAATGTAACAATTAAAAAAGAAACACATAAAAAGGAATACTATTATTTTTTATTATTATCTGTTTAGGTGAATGAGAATACATAAACAAAAAAAGAACATACTAAAAGTCCAATTAATTCCTTGTTAGAATCAGATCCTCCGTAAAGTTCCACAAATTTTAGTTCATTCATCGGAAGGTTTGGATGTAGTTAATCGTCCACTTCAAATGTCTTCATTTTCACTTGTGCTTTCATTTCCAAATACATGGTTACTGATGCAACATTTTTTAAATGATCGGATTACAACGTCGAAAAGGTCCATGATTCTCTCACCCACTGTGCAATTGTTACTAGATCTACCACTATTACAAGAAGAGGGGTGCATTTTTATATCCAAGAGCAGACCTTATTTTTTTTTTTTTTTTACATCCGCTTATATTTCTTTGGGTGAATTTCTAAATAAAAAGCATACTTTTTGACTTATACATGGATTGGCTTAATTTTTGGAAATATAGGTTAAAACAAAGAAGAGAAACCAATTTAAAAGTTTTGCATCAAAGGAGAGTTTAAAATGCTACAGTTATTTTTGTCGTATTATTCTTTTAATTCTTGAACTAAGTTAATGAAGAATCTGAAGTCTTTCCTTAACTATAAACTGATTTTGCTCTGACATTCAATATATTAATGGGGAAAAGATACCTATTTGTTTTGGGGATATTATTATTCACCATATTATTATTGATACCAAAGCTTAATTAATATTGGTAATATGAATTGAAATAAAAAAAAAGAATAAAAAAATAAGCTACCTGCTAAAAAGCATAATTAATGGAGGAAAGAGTAATGGGAAATTCTTTTAGGATATCTGTAGAAAATCGCCATACGTTGATGACGCATAGTTAATTTTTGGTAATATGTAATGGGACAGTTTTAATAAAACTTCTACAACGGGCTTTCTATAGTTACGTAAAATATTTTTCCTATGATAACAAAGACAGTGTAAATTAGAATTAAAAATCCCCATAATTCGTCTACCATTGAGGATATCAATCAGCCATCGCTGAGATTCGAACCTGGTTCACCTTATTGGGAGGCAAACACTATCACCTGAGCCACCACGCCGCAGTTACTGCTATTTTATTTTATTTTTTATAATTGTCGTTGAACAGCTGACCCAAATTTGGGTTTACGACTACTAATGTTCAACTCCATAGCCTTGTAATTTTGAACCTTATCCAGAAGACAAGGGAACTCCTGGATCAAGTATTGGGAGAAATTTGCTTTTGTGGAAGACTTATTGATGGAACTAATCTGCATTTGCGTTACATGGAGAGAAAAACCACGAAAACTTCCCACAGTTAGCCTGAGGGCAAGGAGACTCTAACCCATCATCTGTCTACCATTGACGATATTTCAAGTCAACACTGTGTTCGGTGCAAGCGGGATGTGGAATTTGTATTGACCAGCCACTAAATTTATCATTCTAATTAGAACTATTTCCGTTTCTGTTAGTGCAAAAGTAACGTTGTTATAGCTTTGCAAGTAATTTTAAAACAATGAGAGCAAATTCTCGTAGCAAAATGAATTTTCAAATTTTCAGACATTTTAAGGCATGTTATTTAGCAAGAGAAATTAATCATGCATATTTTTTAAAAAAAATTTAAAATTCATAAACATACTCACATATATTATAATACACTCATGACTTTTTCACACACTAAATTCAAGAAAGAAAAGATATGAACCTTTCAAGAATTTTCATAATGTCGTCCTTTCAATCGGCTCAATTGCAGGACTGGAATCCGAAGAACATTCTTCTGAATGTATTAATAGTCTGGAAACTTTGTCTTGGAAATCTTGCTGCAATCTTTCGTGAGCCTGAATCAAAAGAAAATACTTAAAATTTTTATGCAAATCAACAAATTGGGACAGAAACTTTTAAAAAATTTATTGTAACTACATTTTTAATGACAATAAACAATAACTGAAAGGTAAATTTATAACCATTTTTAAAGAGAAAACTTTAACATTAACTAAATTAGAACAAAGAGTAGTGTAATCAGTGAAAATTTAGAATAATAAAGTCTAAAAAGCTTGGTTAAAATTAGTTTTAATGTATGTAGATTAAAAATATATTATAAAAGGTATACTTTTATTGATAAAACATTTAATGATTTAGAACTTTAATGATACAACTTTTTTAAAATAAATAATTATTTTTAAGTTTAATATGAATTTGAAACAATAAAAAAAAAAAGAATAACATCTTATTTTGTTACTTTTCTTTATTATGCAATGGTAGCAAATTTTTTGTCAGAGAACTTCGTGGAAGAATGCTCTAAATGGCATTTAAGAGAATTTAGGAACATCAGCTATAGAAAATATAACATCAGGAAGCTGTTTATAAAATACATTTTTCCATTATTTATTAACTTTTCTACCTCATTAATAGACATGGGCGGAAAAAAATTAAAGTTCTACACACACAACTGACCATAACTCTTTATTAAACCCAAAATTTTGAGCATTTTTGAAATTATCTGAAACTTTCTGCTATTAAGCTCTTAAAGTAAATCACAAAATAAAATCACTAACATCATATTTTGAATGAAGAAAACAATGATAGCATTTAAATAAAAAAATAAAACGTGATAAAATTTGATTGTATTAAAAAATAAGTATAACTAAAGATTATCTTAATTTTTATTTAAAAAAAAGTTTATTCTTACTATTTCTTCTTTCAATATTTCATAATTAAAAAAAAACTTCCTAGCTCTTTTTTTTTTTTTTTTACATTCTAGTTATTAGAGTAAACCAACTAGTGAAGGAACACACCCCAGTGAATGAACATTTCATAGATATCTTTTAAAAATAAGACTTTAAAAGTTTTTTTGTTAGATTGACTGGTAACAGTAGCTTAATACATAACAATAGGAAGTCATCTAACAATGCATTGGATTACCTGGTCACATAGGCTTCGCTGGAAAATTTTTTGAATTTGTTAGGATCTGTGCAACACCTTGTTTCTTTGATAAAATTATAAGGTCAGTATTTGTAGTTATCGGTTTTAAGTGTAATTAATTTTATGTAAAAGTTTTATTTTGAAGTTATGTTTTATAGCATAAGAAGGTACTGAGATTAGGAGGTGTTTATTAACTGGATTACCAAACAATGAAAAACCAATGAACAAGTGATCATGTACTGGGGTTCTTCTATGTTAATGAAAATAGAAGAAAAAACTTAATTTTAGAGTACCTTTAGTCATATTATACATCAAAATTCTGTTAAAATACAAAAAACATCTTCTAACCAGTAAAGGAACAGGAAATTCAATGGGAATAGAGTTCTCAGTGAATGAACAGTAGGTGTGAAATATGATTTAACCTTGTTCTGAGATAGTTAGTAGCTCTGTGATATAGAGGGCACCTAAAATTCTGTTAAAAGTTGTATGATTAAATAAGGAATTACAGGAATTAAAGTAATTTCTTTTCAAAATGCTAATTTAATGGTCAAATTTATGAAAAGAATTATAATTTATCTTAATAAACGTGGTGGTTGGTTAGATCATAGGTTAGGCAACTTAATAAACTATGTTTAGTAATCGAAAACCAAATAAATATAATAATAAAAACTTGAATCAAACATTTCTTTGCTGGAGTTTGAGCCCATAATTTTCCAAATGCAGTCTTTAACGTTATGACATAAACGGGTAGGAAAAATCCATGTAAAGACAATTGTCCAAGAGAAAAATATGCAAAGTTTATTTTAAGATGACATCTACTGATAACTCGGCGCAATGCATAGATAATTTTCAAAAGGCAAGGCTTCCCATACAGAGGTTAATATTTGAGAGTGGTTTAAAGAAATTCAGAGAAGCTTTGAAGTAGAAAATAGCTCTAACATCCTTTTAGAAAGTGATCACATCTACAATACGGATGAAATAGGAAATGAATGCTGTCCTAAAGATTATAAGGATTTATATTCTATAGTTCATGGGAAAGAAAAAGAACCGAACAACAGTTTTGACCAACTCTTCAGCTAGTAAGAAAAAAAGTACCTCCAATGGTAGTTTTTCCTTACCGAAGAATTCCTCTAGATATTGCAGAATCAGTTCCTGTTGAATATTTCATAGGAAAAAGTGATTCAGAATTGATGGTCACAGCAGCATTTTACGAATATATTGCAAACTGCCTTTAATCATGGCCAATTGAAAATGCTATCAAATTCCCTATTCTGCTTCTACTAAATGAGCATAATCTCATATTTGAAACTGAGCAAGTTTTGTTTAGAAAAACAAATTCTCTTGTTTAGCTTTCTACCTAGTGCTACTAATGTACTTTAGACTTGTGATGTAGGTGTATTTTAAGCTTTGAAAGCTTCGTGGAAATCCTCTGTTAGATCTTGAAACAAAAAAGTTGTAAGACAATAGAGGGAATTTTACACCCATTTTTAAATAAACTTTTGAGACATCAATTAATGAAGTTAGAATTTTAAATGCTTTTAAGAAATGTGATATTTTTTCAATTGATGTTGAAAATTTTGACTTTTACAAATGTATGCAAAACAGACACCAAGGTAATAGGTAAGAAAGCTTATCAACAAAAAAACATACTTCAAGAGTAATGATGTACAATTTCTTCCGAAGCTTGAGAATGAAATTCCTCAAGATAGGTTGAAAATTTTTAATGAAACGAATCAA
Source organism: Parasteatoda lunata (assembly GCA_949128135.1). NCBI lineage: Eukaryota > Metazoa > Arthropoda > Arachnida > Araneae > Theridiidae > Parasteatoda > Parasteatoda lunata. Next base: position 49,842,271 of record OX421970.1, read on the forward strand.
ATCTCCAAAACATCCAATAGCCAGTGCTTTTTTTCAATATAGAAGTATGTATTGCAAAAAAATACTTGGTTAAATTAAACTTTGGTACTGAAGCTGAAACAACTAACATTGAAAAGAAATGTATCCTGAAAATTGATTTTGAGATAAGTCCTATTGAGGACTTTTTAGTTGCAAAAATAAATGATTCAATGAGTAATCAAAGTCAGAAAATGGTAAGTACTGCTGAAAACACACTAGATATAAGTCAACGGAGATATGGATCTTTTCTTTCTGAAACTTCAAAACTTTTTTCCCCCGTCTATTATCCAATGAGGGATCTAGAAATGGTACTGTAAAATCAGAAGAAACTTGGAAGAACCATTTACATTGGCCAAATATTGGGAAAAAGAGAAAGGTTAAATTAAAAGAAAAAGAAATAAATTACCTTTTGCATTAACTTTAGAAAAATGGCTAACATTTAAAGAGACTGAAAGAGCTAAAAAAAAGTTGAGAGAGAAGAAAGAAAGAAAAAATACTTAAGAAAGAAAAGCTTCAAAAAATAAGAGGGAAAAGAGTAAACAAAAAAGTGATAACACAATGATAAACATTCGTGATTCAGAATCGACTATCAAATTGTGAGAAAGAAAAGAAAAACATTTTTTCTATTAAACCACACCTTACTTTCCATTTTATGACTGAAAAAAAGTAGCATTTTCCACATTAAAATTCAAAGAAAAGTCTTGTTTTTAGAAATTTGTATGGCTTATATGAATTCATAAAGAGCATTAAATAGTCACCAAAATTTAGTGTTTATTAACTGGAAAATTCTGTGTTTATTCACCCGTAAGAACTGTTTCTTCATTTGGTTATCTTATTACTTATTATTTGAACTACCAAAAGCTTAAAGCAATATTATGTTAGCTCTCTGTAACTTTTTTTTTACATAATTTGCCTTTAATAACAAATAACACTGTCATTTAACTAAAATTACAAATTTTGAAATTATTATAATTTTTTTTTTTTAAAGACAAGTTACGCTTAAGTATTTCTCCACTGGTTAGTTTATACTACCTATAAAGGAAAATAAATATTATAAATGAATACCAGTTTATAAGAAAATTAAAATTTTACATATTTAAATTGACCTTAAATTAGACAATTTAGGTGAAGCTTATATACATAACTAAATAAACATACAGAGTTCTTTTCATCTTCCAGTTGCTTTCGGATTTCTATATGCTGCCTTTCTAGTTCATTCTTTCTTTTGTCAAGTAAACTGCTAAACTAAAAATTAACAAAAATAATTTTAAAATAGTTAATTGTGGAACTAAAATTTAAAAAAAAAAGGATCTGCGTTAAAAAAATAAATTAATTAAGAGAAATAAGTCTTTCCTACCCTCTGCCTCTCAGCTACAGCTTGTTCAATTAATTTCTGATGGGATTCTCTTTTTATCCTAAAACACAACATGTAAAACACAACTGACCCAAATGCAATAATAAATACAGGTGGTAACAATATGGTAATGGTTTGATAATAATAAAGTGCAGCAACATTACAAACATTATAAAAAAAAAAAACTTTCTATAGTTTTGCAATTTAAGTAAACTAAAAGTTTTATAAGTTTTTTCAAAATTTTAACAAAGTTTTTAACAAGAGAATTTTCCAAAATCGTATCTCTGAAACACAACATAAGGATAAGAATTTTCTAAATTTCTGAAACTCATACCATTTGTATTCATGCAATTTACAAATTAGACATTATGCCACTTATTCAGGCATACTCAGAAATTTAGAGTCAAAATTTTTTTTGCTCTAAAATTATAATGAACAATTTTCCTGTTCATTAAGTTATAATTAATTACAAATATTTGTTCAAGTATAGTTAAAAGTTACATACTGTTTTTAATATTTTTACTTTACGAAGAGGTAATTTTTCTTCTGACTATACTAACTCAATATGGAAAAATAAAATTCTAGATATTATTTTAATCATGTTTATTCAATATTTCCAAATTGATGCTGAATGTTTATTCTTCTCATCAGTATCTTTCAACACCTAATTAGAATGAAGAAAATATGGCTCCATTATTCTAAAATTTTAATGCATTATTTCTGTCAAAATTATACCAATTCTGTAATTAATATTATATGAAAAGGTAGTTTGGCATTATGCCTTTGTTTGCTTTTTAAGTTTTGTTAAATATCTTTGTTATTAATTTATGCTTAGATAATTTTTTGGTTTTCATAAGTTTAAACAATTTTTATTTCCTGACATGTTTGAAGAAAATTTTAAAATTCTTCAAGTTATGAATCATTATTTCGACTAATCTAATAAAAAGGACACCTTTATTTTCTACCTTTTTCTTAAATATATATATATAAATATATATATATATATAGTTTTTTTTATATACAGTTTTTTAGTTTTTGTTTTTCATAAAAAAGTTTTTATGGAAAAAAAATCTAGAAAACAAACATCAAAATTTAATTACAAATTCAAAATAATGTAGATACCTGGCTAGTTCATTCTTGTCCTTGTGTTTTTTACTAAGTTCCTTCATTTCTTCTTTATTCTGCACTTCTAACCTTTTCATTAATTCTGCAACTTCCCTATAATAATAAAAAATATGAGAATAAATTTAAATACTAGACAACAAGTATTAATTAATGAAATATTCTGCAATTTCTATTAGTCCTAAACAACAGCTATCTGCATTAAATTATAATAGATCATGAAATCCTTTGATGTATAAGCTATTATATATTTCCCAGTCCAAACACATTTATTATAATAACTGCTTCATTTTAAATGCATTTTGGTGTCATGCATTTGATGTGTGTTGTGCATTAAATTCAATGAAATGTTTGGTTTAGTCTCTAAATTTTTTTGTTTTAGAAATGACATAAAATTACCATAAAAAATTAATTTAGCAATACATAAAATAAGTAGCTAACAATCAAAACCTTAGCAGATCATGCAATATAGTAAAAAAAAAATAAGTACGAAAAATATTGAGTAAATTATCTTATTCATTCCTGATTCTGGAAAAGCTGGTCAGCAAAAAAATATTTTGAGACGAGAAAACCCAATAGAGGCTGGGAGGTTACAGAATCGTTCCCAACAAAATCAATTTAACAACTGACACACAAACTTTTTAAATGCTCTATTTGAAGAGTTTGTGAAAGCATCAATGATTTTTCCATTGATTGCTACAACATAGTAACAAACACACAATGGCTTTAACAAAATCAAACAAGATGATTAGTTTAAGTATTTTTAAAGTTGAAAGATGTAACAACCCATATGTGACTTCCCTGCTGTCAGATGTACAGAAGATATCATACTTACTTTTTAGATCAGGTTTTATCATAAGTAACAATGATAAAAATAATTTGAAGGAAAAAAAATAAATAAACTTTGAAGTGTTGAAAAATATTAATGACTATTTTATTTAACCATTTATTAAACTGTTAACCTTACCTGTCATGCAAACTTTTTAAATGATCCATTTGAGCAGTTTGGGAAAGCATCAATGATTTTTCCATAGCACTGTAAATCTGTAAGCCAAACATTTAATCAAAAACAAATTTTAAATACAAAAGATATAATTTAAGCAAAAAATAAAACTTAACAGACTCAACTTTGAATCCGGGACAGATCAATTGTTTATTGGTTAGAATTTTTTAAAGTTCAAATAATTTATTAAAAAAAATCTAGGCTCTAGAACTAGGACATTTATTAATCAAAGTTTATTTCAGTTTGTTAAAAAATCTGGCAAAGAATTGAACACAAAAAAAAATTTACAAAAAAAAAAAAATTAACAATTAAAGGCAAGAAAAATAACTATTAAAAACTAATTTAGGCTACTTATTTAAACATAAAAAAATCAAGGATCTTCAAAATTATAACAAGTAAATACAAAAAAGTAAATCCATTATTTTAAACATCTTTAATTATCCATTAGCTAAAATATAATTATTTTATATTATGTAGCAATTGCATAAATTTTTTTAAACCAATTAATTAATAACAGAATTTAACAAAGGTTTAAATAAAATTTGTGGCAAATTCTAATGAATATTTTCGATAGATTAGCACTTTAATTACATAATTTCAAATAACATGCCACAATATTCCTTTATTAACTCAAGTAGTTAATATTTTCAGAGCTTATTTACAGTGATCTCTCACTTATGTGCGCTCTCTTTTATACGCGTTTCTCACTTATACGCGCTTTTCTATCAGTCCTGGCTGGGGAAATAGGAAAACAATGATAACTTTTATTCATTTATGTGCTGCTCTGAAAAACCACCTCTCACTTATGCGCGGGGCAAAAACTTTCTCAATTTGAAAAAGAGGGGTCTCAAGTTTGTAGCATATATTGCTTATCATAAGAATTTTCATCTTTTTGTCATGTATCTCTTGGAATGCTCTCGTTTTTCTTATCTTTGTGTGGTCAACCCTCATTTTATGGTCTTAGATGATTCCCTACTGCTTACCTCTTTTATCTCTTACCCTTATTGTTCAAATTCCAGGAACACATTTCACTTAGATTGGTGCAAGCAGGTGTAGCTCTTGTGATTGAGGTAGGTAAAACTGACAGCCAATTAAAGATGTTAGTGCAAAAACCATGTGACATCGTCGACTAACTAAAAATAATCCGCCGGCGTTTAGTTAGATGCTTGCTTTTCAGCATGGCGAAGAGCATAATAAAAAAAAATCGAAGAAAATTCTTTCACCTCGAAAAAAGCTTTGGTGGAGTCTTTTAATGTCCCTGAATCAACGTTAAGAGGGATTTATAAAAAACGAGAAGCGATTTTAATAGCTAATCGAGAATGTGGTGTGCAATAAAAAAAAAGAAGCAGGATTCAAGGTGGGAAGTACGAGGAATTTGAAAAAGTTTTGTTGACATGGTTTAAAGAAGCTCGTGCTTCAAACATTCCCGTCAATGTTGAACTCTTAAGGGAGAAAGCTGTAGAGTGGTCCAAAAGTTTTGATATGCAAAACTTTTCAGCATCTCACGGATGGGTTGAAAAATTTAAAAACAGACATGGTTTAACAACTCGTGTCAATGAAGAAACTGTTGAACAGAGGAAAGAGCAATTGGCCACTTTAATAAAAGGATACGAACTAAAAAACATCTACAATTGTGACGAAACAGAACTTCTTTTTTTTTTAAATGATGCCTGACAAAACTCTATCATTTAAAGGAGAATCATGCCATGGTGGGAAGAAAAGTAAAGAAAGGTTAACTGTCTTTATGCTGCAACGGTGATGGCTCAGAAAAATTCACACCATTAGTCATAGGAAGATCGCGCAAACCACGATGTTTCAAGAATGTGAAAAAGCTCCCATGCGACTATAGTAGCAATAAAATGGCGTGGATGACATCGCACATTTCTTTGGATTTCCTTCATAAATTTGACAGAAAAATGGAAAAGAAAAAAGAAAAGTTCTTTTATTCATGGATCAATGCCCTGCTCATCCACAAGACTTACCGAATTTCAACAATACAAAAGTTGTTTTCTTTCCTGCGAATAGCATGAGCAAAATCCAACCCTTGGATCTAAGCATCATCCGTTGTGTAAAAGTACACTATAGAAAAACTTTAACTCGCCGTCTTTTGGCTCACATAGAAACGAAACTTTAGGCAAAAGACGAGCTAAAGCAAATCACTGTCCTTCATGCAATACACATGTTGCGCTCATCATGGAGAAGCATTACAGACAAGTGTATTCAAAACTGCTTTAAAAAAGCGGGATTTCTGCTTCCAGAAGAATCTGAATATGAAGAGCTGGAGCCAGAAAATGAAATTGAAAACAACATTAGTGAAGAGAATTGGAATACTGTGTCTGGTGGAATTGGTAATTGTACTTTCAACGAATTCGTTGACGTAGATGAACATTTAATTTGAATCTCATTTTATTTAAATGTTCAGTTAAGTATGCAAAGTATTAATTCGATATATAATGCAGTAAAATGTATAAATGTTCTATTTTTAAGCTCTTTATTATGGCTTTTCACTTATGCCCGTGTTTCACTTATAAGCGCTTTTCCTGTGGCCCCTCGCCCCAGTGCATAAATGAGAGGTCACTGTAATTAAAATCTTTTTAATGCAAACTTACAGATTCCTGATACTTTTGGTGAAGTTCAAGTTCAGCTTTGTAAAGTTCTTTTGTTAAACTGATCAATGTGTGGGAATGGAGTTTTTGCAATTCATCCAACTATAAAAAGAAATTTTTAAAATTTTTTTTTAATTAGAGAAAACCTTATTAAAAATAATTAAATAAGAAAAACAAGAAATAAACGAAATTTTCTTTTAAGCTGAAAATAAGAGTAAAGGAAATAATGGTCTAAATATTTAATCCTTTTCCTTTCGTTGCCTCCTATTAAAATATGTAATACACATGTGAGCTTTAATTCTTAAAATTTAAATAACTACTGGTTTCATTTTTCTTTTAGAAATTATATTATATCTACGTCAATGTTATAAACAAGGGGTTTCATTTTTAAAAGTACAAAAAGGAAGCATACTTGAAAAAATTGCATTTATTTTAATTAGATAAATAATATTTACAATTAAACTACAGTTGTCAAAGTTTCTATAGATATTCTATGTGTTTCCCACCTATGACAGGAAAAATATTCATATAGTATTTCAATTCCTTTTCCACTTGTGACGAACAATATGGAAATTGTAAATTATTCCAACACTTTAATTATATAAAACTTCAATTGCCACGAGTCTTAGGGAAATGGAGGCATTAACATTTGTTTTTTAAAAACCCTATAGGAAAAATACATAATGGTTTAGAACTGGATACTTTTGGTGATTAGCAAAACAATGGCATGTTGCCAGAACTGGCAGGATAGATCTCGCGCTTGAGAAGAGATCGTTTGGGTACTGATATAAGTCTCAAGGTCAATAAGGCGCAACATGGTCTTTCTGCAGATTACAGCCAAGAACCACTGAGAAAACCAGCATTTTGATTGCATATCTTGGTGAATTTATTCATCAATTTTAATATAAAGAAAAAGGAGCAAAACACAAATGTTGGAAATGGTACATAAAATATTCAACTTTAGAGAACTGTGCTGAGTTTCCCTAAGAACAAATGGATTTTATGCAATCCAAAATTGTAATTAATGGAGATTAATTTTGACAAAAACGAGAAAAAAAGTAGCTCTATACATAAATACGTGTTTGTTCACAAAACCAAGAGTGGCAGCAGTTTGTTGGAACACTTGTGCTAACTAAAAGATATATGGCTGGAATTGTAAAAGTTTCCAGAACATACGCTACACCATTCTATGAGATATATTGAATTCCAAACTTCTCAAATGCCTAAAAAGTTTTAGTAACCATTTCGTTTTTGACTGCTGCTGGTCCCGAGAATGTAACAGCAAGTATCTTGAAACTGCTGCATCCATAGACAATGTAGTGGTTCATTGACAATGTAGTGTAGTGACATAGTAGTGGTTCTATACAAAATTGCATGGGAAACTGTCTTTGAACAAGAAAAACGATGATGTTTTGACATATTCTAAATCACAGTAGATTTTATTTTGCAAGGATGCCCTTATTTTTTATAACTGAAGAAACAGAAATTATTTGTTTTGATTAAATATATCAATTACAGTATTTGTACTATGATATTCTTTTTGTCCCATTCAATAAGAAAAATCCTTTATTTTATTATGAAAGGTGTGCAGCAAAAGTATACCCAACAGTTTCAAAACTAAACAGCGTTGCAACAATTAGTTACAAAAGGGGGATAGTGAAATTTTGATAGAGATAGCTAGCTGTAAGAATTTCAAACATTATTTTCAAAATTAGTTTTAAAAACTAAGGACTAAATCAGAAGCACAAGTTGATATATGATTCCATAACTTCCATTGAGACATAACCTCTTTTTAAGCTCTTAATATCTATTTAATAGCTCTACGCTTCAGAGCTGCACATTACTATTATAGCCTCTTTTGTTACTGATTTCATTTTGATTGTTGGGAACATTTTTAATTAATTAAAAAAATTAAGTATGAAATTTTTAAAGCTCTCCCAATTAAAAAACCATTTATTTCATTCTTTGGTAATTAGTAGTTTCAAAGTTATTTAATTTAAAAACAGATACTCTTTATCTGAGCCTCCTGCATTTGAATGAATGTTAAGAGCAGTAAAATAATAATCTTCATTTTTAAATTGTTCAAGACAGTTTTCAGTGAAAAATACTATAATTTCATCCAGAAAATAAAATACTTCTGTTTATTGTACAGTTATGGTTAAAGAGCTATGAAAACTAATAAAATGCCTATCTGTAATTAATCCTGAGGAACAGTTAGAGGTAAAAATGTCATAACAGGAAAGAATGTTTCTTACCGTTTTGGTTCAAGCCTTTTATATATTTCAATGACAGTAATTTTCATAGAACATTATTAAATGTACTGTATTTATAAAAAAACATTTATTCGATAAAATATATCTCCAAAAGTTTATGAAATACTCTTAATTTATAATTTGAAAATGTAATTTTAAAATTTAGATAATTTGTTTACTTAAACATACACAATATTTCTTATATGTGAAAACAATAAAAAAATTTTAGAAATTAAATAACTTAATAGAGTTAATTTTAGTAAACAAAAAAGTGAAATAGGTACTTGCTATTTGTACATACTTTTGTTTGATGTTCTACACTCATAGCTTGAAGACCAGCTTCGCTCTTTCTCTTAAGTAGCTGCCTGTCAACAAAAATAAGTAATATCTTTAAATCATTTGCAAAATAAATTCATAAAAGTTGAAGGAGAGAATTATTGCTTACACATCGATTCCCGAGCTCTTTTTTGCAAGTTTTGAATGGCTCTTAACAATATGTGTTTTTTGATGCTCTTGGGCTTTCATCAGTTTCTCTTCTTTTAAAAGTAATTGCTCTTTTTCTTTCTCTCGTAGCTGAAAGAAGTTTGTTAACCAAATTTAAACAAAAATATTCTTTTTTTTATATATATATATATAAATAAAGACATCTAAAGAAAAAAGCAAATATAACTATTTTCATTCTAAAATGTATTATCTTTATCTTTTAGCAAGACATAAGAATTTGAAAAAACATTGTACATGTATAAACATTTTCATAGTTATATGATTATATAATATCAGCATGATTACACAATTTGATGTATCAAATTATTGATAAACATTAAAAAGATATGATTTCATATAAAAATACATGCTAAAAATTATTTAAAAAAATGTCAATTTTAAACATAAAGTACAAGGTACATTTCTAAGAATATGAGATTAAGATAAATGTACTAAGAACAAAATATAATGCTACTTTTCCTTTTAAGTGTTTAACTTCTACAAGAAAACATAAACATTGTATTGTTATTGTATAATTACTAAAATTCTGTGATAGTAAAAATGTTTAACATTTACTAAAATAAATTTAAAATCCTTTAATAATGGAAAATATAAAATAGCTCAACAAAATTGGCAAACTTGTAAATACCAAACTATTTAGATATTGAATGTTCCAAAAGATTTTCTTAATCATACAGTAATCAAATAAAAATAGCTAACAAATATAAAATTCTACATTTACATAAGAAATAGTAATATATACAAAAGTTTCATTTTATTAACAGAAAGATAACCCTTCTAAACATCATACCTTTTCATGTTTTTTTCGAAGTACCAATAAGTCTTTTTCAAGTTTGGCTATAACCTTTTGTACAGGTTTTTGTTCTCTAATTTTGTCTAAAGTTTCAGCAGCTAAATTAGCTTCTTCTGATTCTATAAAAAAGTCATATAATATTTATGAAATATGACCACAGAGTATATTTCTAATCAATTTTATTTTTCTTTACTTAGCGCTACAAATAAAATAGAAAATGAAAATTGCTCTGTCTCTATTTCTCACTTCAACTGTAAATAGTAGAGAAGTCAACATACTCCATACTATATTTTTTTATTTCTTAATTAACCTTAATATAAATTAATAATCAAAAAATGAAAAATATTTATGCAACTAAAGGCTATTTCAAATTGATGAGCATTCATATTATAGAATACGCAAAATATTTTTTTCTGTTTCTAGATTCTTAAATTTATCTACGATCTGGAATAAAAATGTACTCGTATAATCATTACCTAACAAAGAAGGAATCTTTTCTTGAGCATTTTCATCAGACAAACTTCTTACTGACTGTGCAAGACCTCCTGAAAAGAAGAAACTGATGAGCAAAATGTATAAATTAACAAGTACATAAAGAACTACATGAAAAAAACATTAAATTTTATTATTACTAACATCCTCCTATAACTGGATCGCAATTTCACTGGTCACACCACTTAACTATTCTTGTTATCTCAGATACAGCCCAAATAATAGTAGACAGTTTAAAGAAAATATAATTAAGAAAGCTTTTGAAGGTCTTAAAAAGAGAAGAAATTGCTGACTACAGCATTATAAATTTATTTAAAACAACATTGTCTATTTGTTAACATTTGCAATATTTTAAATTAAATTTTGACAGTCCAGAATATATGACTTGAAAGAAAATCAACTTTTCCACACCATTGTATAGTGAAGGATTGTATTAAGGGGAAAATTTTCTTCAAAATTTGTTCCTTTAGGAAACTGAGAAGATGGTTTATTAATTAATCAAATGCATCCCCGTCAACTAAATTTGGTACATTAAGTTGGTCTTCATTCAAGCTCTAAAGCCTTTGGCCTCTAAGATTTTGAACCATTCTCCTCTGTTGGTGATTTTTTTATGTCGTTTGTAAATCTAAGTAATTTCAAGTCCAATTCTATCTGCTATTTCCATCTAGTTCTAGGTCTTCTAGAACCTAATTCCTCTAGATATTCATCTAATAACCTTTTTACGACTTTTTCCAAGTCTATTCTTAGTATATGTCCAAACCAATGGATTTCTTTAATTCCGTACAATGTCTGATTTCTTATATCTATCGTAAATCTCTTTATTTGTTCTGAATTTGTAAAGTTTATCCTCACATATTGCAGCAAAAAAAATTCTTAATAAAATTTTTGTTTCACAGATTCTTAAACGATCAGAATCGCTTATAATTTAAAAAACATATCTCAGATCCATATAGCACAATAGGTAGAATTATCATTTTACAAATAAGGAGTTTTAGTTTAATGTTCACTTTGGTAGTAAAGCATAATATTTCCTTCCAGAAGCTATTTTTTTCACAAATTTCTAACTTAAACTCAGTTTTGATAACAAGCAATCTCAGATAGTTAAATTTCTTTATTCTTTCATAGTAATTTCCCTCAAAGTTAAGATCATCATTGGTATTTTTCTTTATATCTTGTATTTATCATATACTTTGTTTTAAAACCATTAACAGAAAAAGGCAATTTCTTTTGAACGAGAAAGCTGATCTTGGCAGTCCAATCAAATTTTGTTTCTGTTTTTGCTCAGTAGAACCAAACCATTTAAAAATATAAAATATTGTCAGATTCTGCCATAAATGGTTCGACTTAGAATGACATTGATTGCTTGACTTGTATCACTTAATTTAAAATAAAATAACTCAAAAATAATTTTTATGTATCATTTAATATATCTTATATAGATGGTGCCACTGGAAAACAAGAACAATCGCACCCCTCTGCCAAAACAGGCATACGAAACCAACCAACCAATCTATCTTATGGTTGTAAAATTTAAGCCAGATCTCATTTAATGAGGGTTTTAGAGAATAAGGAGAGGGACAACAAAATTAAGAATAGAGGTTAACTTTTAAATTATAATTTTTTTAAGATACATGCAAAATATAAATAAATAAGCTGCCAAAATTTAAAAATAAACAGCCATCCCTTAAACAATTCTTTTTTATTCATTTCCATTTCAAAAAAAAAAATAATAATAATAATAATTCACTGGTAAAATTATCTATGTTTATAGGTTTAGTTCTGATTACTATTAAAATTTTTTATTTTGTTAGGATTATTCTCAATTGGTTAAGTTTTTATTAGTTTCTCTTTTTTTTTTTTTTTGGAGGCAAAGTTAAATAAATACTTTTTTTTTTTTTTAATGCACCTTTAAATGTTTATTTTCTCATAATTTTCAGTTTAAATTATCGAAAAAAGCTTTCAAGTTGTTTATCAATTAATAATTGTTTGGTTTTATTTCATTTTTATATTTTACTTTTTTTGAGAAAAATTTGTGCACAGTAGTTGTCTTTTAGCATGCCTTTAATTACTTTTTTATAAACTACAGATTTTTTCTCTTATTTCGATAATAAGTGAAAATTACTTTTTGATTTCCAGCTATACACACATAAAATAGTATAAAAGGGTAATTAAAAAATTTTTGAGGTTTAAATTCAATTACTACATAATATTACACATTTTGATAAATTTTTACAGTGCTAAGCACCCTGTCCCTCCATTTTTTTCTTCCCTAGGGAGAACTCTGATATACTCTTGATTTGATATGAGACTACTGATAAATCATAAGGGTGTTCAGCTCAAATAAATGTAACTGTGATTCTACTTCTTCAATTTTAATTATCATAAAATATTTTACTTTTAGCATTGTTCTTAAATAATAATAAGGATTATAATTTACATTTATCCAGAGCTTAAATTAGCAAATGTAGAAACAAATAATTTTTAAACCTGAGAAATCAATATAATTATAAATAATCTGATATTTATATCATAAAATATTTTACTTTTAGCATTGTTCTTAAATAATAATAAGGATTATAATTTACATTTATCCAGAGTTCAAATTAGCAAATGTAGAAACAAATAATTTTTAAACCTGAGAAATCAATATAATTATAAATAATCTGATATTTTGAATTTCTAAAAAAATTCATAATTTTTATTAACTCCACATTTTTTATCCCTCACTTTAACAGATGTTTTATTAAAAACGCTTATTCTTGGTTCCACATAGAACAGTTTTAAGAATGTTAATTGTTAAAAATTTAATCAATAACCATTTCAAGTGATCAATTAATAAACTAGTAAATCTAAATATAGCTGCATGTTTAAAAATTTTTTTTACTTCTCAAAGTTTCCTGCCGTTTCAATGCAGGCATTGCGGCGGGTGATGTGCTGCCAGATGATGTCATACGTTGAATATTTCCATTGATGGTGTTATGCCTAGAGGATGGCTGTGATCCTTTTGAATCTGTCTGGTCCTCCTTGCGAGTACTTTGAGTATTGTCGATTGATCCAATACTAACCTTAGCTGGTGATTTTCCTGATCCTTTCATATCATCGATATTCTAAAAAAATTTAAATTTGTAAGCAAATTTTGATGGCATTAAATTGTTTAAGTAGAACATTCTATACCTAATGTTTATATAAAATATGTTATATAATATATGATATATAAAATATACCTATGTTCCAGAATATAAAATGGATTCATATTCTGTAATGTAAACATTAGGTATAGAACTTTCCACTCTAACTATACAGGTTATCTAACTATATAGGTTTATGTACTGTCTGGCAATCACGAGATGAGCTCTCAGCCAGGTTGCTCGAAATGAGGTCAAGGCTTCATCTCACAATTGCTAAACAATAGCTAGAATACATTTCAGAACATTAACACTAAGTATAAGACTTTTTAGTCCAGCTATATAATAGGTTTATGCACTGTATGCTTAATATTTATATTCCAGAATATCAAATGATTTATATTCTGGAATATAAAATTTTTTATTTAAATAAAATGATTTAACAGCAAAAATAAAATGAACTTACATCATCATCATCAGTTAAGGCCATGAGCTGACATGCATGTTTTTCCATGATGGATTGATAGGCTATAGGATTAGCTAAAGCATCAGCCAATTCTAGAAAAACAAAATTTGATGTTATCACCATATTATTAGGGGATTAAGAAACTCAACAGTACTTAAAAGTAGTCTTGTTTCACACCTTAATTTACAATCAGTTGAGTTAAAAATTACTGTCCAATTATTTTAAAAAGAACAGTTGTGAAATATAAGTTCTTAAGTATATAAAAACTAACAATCTTGATTAGTTGCAGGACAATGTAGTCTTCATTTTGACAGTGAATTAATCATATTAAAATGTAAATGTAACTTACCAGAGAAGCCATCTGGTATGTAATCTTTAACTGTAATTTGTACAAATAATGTGTGGAACTGAAGAGGTTGGCCAGATTCATTCCTCAAAGATATGTGTCTATAGCCTAAAATTCAGTCACAAAATGTTAGATAGCACCATTAAAAAATAAAGTTTACCACAAAGTTATGAAAATAACTTTTTTCAGGAAAGAAAGAGAAATTAAATTTAAACAAAGAAATAAATGATCAAAGAGATCAAAAATTGAAATTAAACAATATATTCTTAAATTGTGAACTTCTATGAGCTTTCATTTAATTTACAACTGACGAAATTTTAATTTAGATTATAAAAATATTTTGAACGGTGACAAAATGTTGTAGAATAATATATCACCCATTTACCAGTAATTCAACCCATTCAGTAATTATAGCTAGGTGCTTTTGACCAAACATTGCTCAGCCATGAAACTGGTGTACAAATGTTTACACGTAGCTATAATATTTAAAAGGCCATAAACACTTTTTTAAAAAGAAAATTATTTTATATGAAATTTTTCTCCATGTGATTTTTTAAAATTTTTTTGTCGTTTAACTTTAAATATAATTTAATCTTTAACTTAGTAAAAACATATATTTAGTAATAACATATAATTTTCAAGTGGTTTCATATAGGTAAATGTTTAAGAAATATTCATAATTTTTGCTCTTAAAGTAAGCTACTGAATTAGATAACATAAGAAAAATTAAAATTTAAAGCACATTATCTTCAATTCAATTCAAGTATACTTAAAAGATTAATTTCTATCTAATTTTAAAAACCAAATTTTCATGTGTTATTCAATGCAAGTACTATTACATATCAGCTAAAACCTGCAGGTTGCTAATTCAAAATATTAAACAAAGAAAAAAAAAAGCAGTGAATTTCAAATAATAATATTTATTTACATGGTGTTTTTTTTTTTCGTTGCTAGATTTAAAAATGTTTGACGAGAAACATATTTTTAAAAAAAATCTGGTAAATGATTTTGATAGGGTTACATTAAGAAAGAAGTCACAGGGTTAATATGAGACACTGAAGTAATTTTTTTACTTTTATTTATATTAAGACTTTTCACTCTTTTTATCTATAATTACACAGAAAAAAAAATAAAACAATAATTGCACCAGTTTCTATTTTCAGTTCTGATTAAAATACAAAAAAGGACAAAGAAAGTTTATATTTTTTCTGATAATATCCTTATCTTTTTTTTTTCCTGTGAAAACTGTGTTTTCCTTAAAATTACATAATAAATATTATTAAATTATATTTTATTAAATTTCAGGAATTTTTTATTATTTTAGATTATACTTTATTATAATTCATTGAATTATATTTCAACATATTCTACATACCTGGTCTAAGGCCCACAACTGGTAAGACTCTGTGACCAATAAATCGTCCATTATCATCATAGACAGCTATTCTCAAACAAGCCAAGTCGGGTAAGACAACCTTTATAATCAAATAAATACAATTAGTTTTTAAATATTTAATATACATTCCCTAAAACATAAGGCAAAATTGGTTAAATCTTTAATTGCCCAAAGGCAAATTAAATTTTAGTATAGGAATGTGAGGGTTAGACACATTCCAAAAAGAAAATGAATGGCATATTTTATTTAAATTTATTATAAAAGCCCCGTGGCAGAATCGCAGTGACATGGCGACATTGCCGCAGAACATTACAGAGTTTTTGCAGAAAGATTTTTCTTTTAAGAAGTAAAAAAAAATTACTTTCCCTTTCTACAGAAATTTACACATAATATTTGAATCATGCATTTAGATACTCACTTTTTGACATGCTCAATTTACGCCGATAGTATCGTTAATTGATGTAATGTTTCGATTACATTTTCGGCAGTTATTGATATTGATTTTCAGGTGGCTTTTAAGTATCCGGATATATTTCAAACAATATGGAAAATTCAAATTGTGCACTTGAGTATTTACTTTTTGAGGCAATAATTCTATCAAAATGTTTGCAGTTATTGCTATTGATTTCTCCATAGCTTTTAAATCCGATATTTTTTATACGTTATTATTTATTACATCAACCTAATCTCAAAACGAAACATGCATCTGAAGAGTCAGATTCACGTGATATCGTCGTTGATCTTTTTTTCGACAATTTTCTATGGATTTCATGATTAATTATTTTTTTATCGTCATGATAATTGACAAAATGTGAGGAAAAAAATTATTTGTGCGTTTCCTCCCTTAACAAAATGGGAGAATTTCACCCATAATATTAAAATAAAAATTTATTACATGTTCCATATAAAAAATTATTTAGTTTTTTTGTTTTGTTACAAACACAGCACTTTTGTTATTTTAAATTAGTAACATTCATGTTTGTTATTATTAAAAGTATCTTGCAGAAAAATATTAGTGCTAGATAGTTTTGTCGCAGATAGTTTGAAAAAATTCTGCCTCAAGGATTAAAAGTAGTTTGCCTGTTTAATGTAGTACTGCATTTTCTAGCTAAAAAATGAATGTGATGACTGCTGTCCTACCACAAAGCTATCAAAAAACAATAGAATGCATGGAGAATTCAAACAGTTCAGGAAAATGTTCTTTAGACTGTTTCCTTAAAATACTTTCGTTTAACGTCTTTAGGATTTTTTCACAAATGTTAAACTAATTATTCTTCCAGTATGAAGAGCAATATCCAATAAAAAGAAATATGTGAACTACATATGACCTGTGGGTGGAACCACATTGCTATACGGAACTAAAATTGGAAGTAATTCACATAATGCAGATTTCTTACGAGTTAAAAATAATAATAAAAATCAAGACATTTTTCATCATGGTTTGGTTTATAATCAAGACATTTTAAACACATACATACTAGACTATTATTAAGAAAGGGAACTGAAGAGCTAAAAAGGAAAAAATTTAATCTACAGTTTTGAAAATTTAATTTTGTGTGGCATATTTCTTTTAACTTTCTTTTTTTAAGAAAAAAAAAAGGCAGCACTTATTCTGGAACAACTAAAAGTTGTAGTGTTCCAAAACTAATACTATGAAAAAATTAGTGAATAACCCTAGAATTTAACCACGATTTTCAAGCCTCATTAAAATTATAATAAACACTAAAAAGATTCGCAGAAAATAGAGTGTAAAAATAGATCTGAAAATAAAGTGCAATACCTCATTACTTCATATTTTCAGACAATAAAAACTTAGTGAAAACTAAGAATTTTTATCTTAACCAAAAATTATGCAAAATAAAAAGCATTGGGAAAAACTTTTTTTTATAAGACAGAAATTCATTACTCAGAAAAAAAAAGGTGTACCTCTGCCTCTTAATTTAGATCAGCCATGAATTAAGTTTGTCACTGTTGCAAAAACATAACAAAACACCCGAAATCAAAATAACAAACAGAGTTGAATCTATTAAACGTCAACTTTAATCACAGATTATTTTAGATTAAGAAAATAATAGTTCACTTGCAACAGAAAATAAAATTACAATGAACTGTGTAAACTTACAATACTCTGTACAATACTAAGTAACAAGATCCTCACAGCAGTATTGTAATAACAAGCATATTTTGGAATTCAGCAAATAATAGTTGATGGGTGTAATTTCATTATTTAAAATTAATGAAATTGCAATATGGAAGAAAGGTTTTATTTTTTAAAAATGATTAACATTAACAAGTTTCTTATTCGTTTTTTTTTAATAATGATATTTTTTACCCTTTTATTTAACTTCAATTTTTGAAATAACAAATAAGTGCATTAATACCACAGCTTTTAAAGTATCACTAAACTTCTCTCGATTTTTAATCAAAATCACTAAGTTTAACTCATTGTAGATAGAACTCCAAAAAGGAAAAGAAACATTTGCTCTTCTCCAGTATCTTATGCATGAAAAACACCTTCAGTGCTTGACCTTGAAGTGAAATGCCTGTAATGGCTTTTGATGTGTAAAATAAAAAATTATTTTATTATTTGAAGCGTGGTGTTTAACAAGAAAATTTGATTTGGCAATAATTCATAGGGGGAGAAAAGTTAAGAGGAATAGTAGAGGAATTTCCTTCAGAGGAATAGCGGGAGAAAAGTTAAAGAAAAGGAAAAAAAATGCATTAATAGATTCATTTTACATGAAACAACTGCTTGACTAAAAAATATTCTAAAACAGTTAATAAAAAAATTGAAAACCAGCAAGTATAATTAAAAAATTACTTTTAAAATTATATGTACCTTTTTAAATACAAAAGGTTCTTCATCATAAATTGGATTAATACCATTATTGGGAACTGTTTTTGTTCGAAACTTTCTTCTTACAGTATCAGCAGGAAGGCCATACATGTCAACCTCTACATAAGTACCAACTCTTTTGTCAGTTAGTAGTTGACCAGATATTATCTAAAAAAAAAAAAAAAAAAACACTCACAATTTAATTTAAATGTCTTTAAAGGAAAAGATTTATTTCAAATTATAGGCAAAAAATACCAACCCTAATGGAAACAGTACCCGCAATAATGCCATCAACAGTAGATTCGGTAAAAGGATCAAATTTTCTATCTTTTCGGCGCATAAAATTAGGTTTTAATAAATATCCACTTCTTCCATTGTATTCAAATATTCCCAAATTAAGCTGCATACCAAGATCTATAAAAAATATTTCTTTACTCAAATAATAATTTTTCAAATTACTTTTATATATCTATATTTTAGAAAAAATCAAAAGAATGTGAATTATGATTTTAAGTGCATGTAAAAATATACAAGCATAGAATTTTTTATTCTATTAAAATAATGGATATAAAAGATATTATGAAAATAATGAAGTAACTTATAGTTATAATGCAAATGTAAAAATTATAAATAACAATAAATATATATATTTGATTATTATAATATAGAGTCACGTTACAAATGTAATAAACACTACCTTTGCTATGGATATATTTTAAATTTTCTCGTTATTAAAAGTTCTATGCTAGTAATTAAGATCTTTTTTTTAACAATTAATATTTGATGTTGGTTTTCAAACATTAAAAATATTCCACAAACTTGAAAACTGTATTTCCTCTTTTGATCAACTCCTAAACTATTTAGACTAAAACAATAAAATTATTGTGAAAATCATAACTAAAGTTTATAAAAATTATACTATTTTTATCTCCTAAAAGCTAGTACTAACTGTGTTCAACAAGAAAAATTTAAAAATTTATTTCTTTTTGAAAAAAAAAAAAAAAACAGAAATTTTAAAACCAATTTTTAGTAATATTAATTAACAATAATTAAAATTCAGAACTACATTGTGTTAACTTCATGAAAAAAAGCATTCTCCCTTTCTGGAAAGCTCCTAAAAGGTTAAACTGTTAAGTTATTTTGAAAATCATGACTGAATTTGATTTTATGCACACAAAGTTTATGCTAAGCAGAAATTTTGATAAAATGTTTTCTCTCTCTTTTTTGAGTGACAGTAATTTTCAGAAATGTTCAAATTTTGATGATTATAAACATAACTTTAGCAGAATACTTTAATCTTTCTCTCTCCATTTTTTAAAAGAGAAATCAAATTAGAGAGAATTGAAATCAAATTCACTGTTATTTAGGGTTAAATGATTTAACAGTTTTGACCTAAAAAAAAACTTATTACAAGTTTCAGTAGACTTCAAACAATGAAAATTTTTAATTTTAAGAAACAAATATGTGTGTAAGTATTCAACAAAAAATATCTTAATACATCAAAACTTAAAATTATATTCAAGATATTAAAATTAGCAGAGACAGTTAGTTCTTTTAATGAAATGACAATGAAAAGTTAAATAATTAAAGTTAGCAAATGAGCAAGAATTACCAGTTGATACTTTTATAAATTAATAAAAAAACGTCTAGTCTCAATAGCATTTTTGGTTTAGGGAACCCGAAAATCTCCTTTCTATTGTGTTAAACATCTGTAAGTTTTATACAAAATAACATAAAAAACACTCATAAATACATAGACTTTAAGTTCTAGCTTTTATTTGCATATTATATCAAGCAAATAAATCCATACTAAAGGTAAAATAAATGATTCTAAGAAACTGAAGTAGTAAGATATTCTTGATTAAAAACTTCATTTGCTTCAAAAACATACAAATTGGAAATAACAGTCAAAAATAGGCACCCATTTTTTAGGGCTTGAAACATATCAAGTGTTATTTGCAATCTGTACATACTAAAGCTTGTTTCAAATGTCTGCCAAACCAGCATAAAAACCTCTACTTATTTTAAATCTAACACAAATAAAAATAATTAAACTGAATAAAAAATGAATGAAGTTCTTACCCAAAGTTTGAAAATTTAAGGCCACTAACTGGCATCCAGCATTCCAAAATACCTGTAGAAAATTTGTATTAATCATAAAATATGAAGAAATTTTTTTTTTTTAACACAGCTTAAAACAGACACATTATTGATGAAATAATGGATAGTGGTGTATATATTTTATAATTAAACACAATTTTTCAAGCTTATAAATAAATAATACATCACAATTACCTGAGGCATATAATTACTTGAATCCACTCTGGTACCTTTGGGATATATACGACTTAGTTGCTTTTTGTTATAACTATAAGGGGAAGGAAAAAAAAAAAAGACTACATTTTAGAATATAAATATTATGTCTAGAAAAATAACTTAATCCAGTACAGAAAACCACTAAATATTCATTTGTAATTTAGATTTAATTTGAAAGCTACAGAAAGCTTAAGCATTAGCACAAATCTATTAATTCTTTTATAATTTTCTGATAGAAAAATGTAACCTAACTTAGAGGGTTCTTATTTAGAGGGTAAGAAGGTTCTTACCCTTCAGAGATAATGCACAAAAAATAATAGGAACTTCCAAGGAATTATTAAGAAATTTAAAAAAATGGATCAAACATTCTGTGCAGTAAAAATGTGCCACAAGTCAAGAGCAACTATTATAACTGCATTAGCAAGATGGTGCACTCTCTTATATTTTTTGTAATTATTAGATAAGACCCAAGATCTTAAAAAAACACCTAAAAAACAAAAAGAGATTGAAAATATAAATTTTTTGCATTGGGCTTGGGATATAAGGTATTTACTTCACACCAAGTTTCAAAATTAATTGCAAAGTTTGAACCATCAAACTAAGTTATAACAACTATTTTAAGCAACACTGTAATGCAGCCTGAGAACAAAATTTAACAGGCACTTGTGCCTAAATTAATTGTCTGATTTGCAGCAGGAAACATTATTTTAGTAGGATTTTTCCAGTAGGCAGTGAAATCAGATGATAATTTAGCAAGAAATATTTTGTTTCTTAAGTAGAACACAGCAAATCATACATTTTTATTATCATCCATTTCTGATTGATCTTTTTTGTTTTTTAATTAATCTTCATTTTAAAAACAAAACAAAAATATGGGTTAAAACTGGTCCGAACCATTAAAACTTTTAACAATATTCAAACATTCATTATTTTATTAAATTTGGGAAAATCTTTCAGTTACACACAGCCTTTTGATTATACATAAGTGCTCTTTACTTTTTTGTAAAAAGAAGATCTATGCATCTCTTTTAAAAGTTAAGTAAACTATCCATCAACTGTGCCACTTTGCTACTAATATAACCTTTATGAACTTCACACACAGTGTTGTAATTGTAAAGCAAATTAATGTGAACATTGAAATGTGATATAATTATAATAAAGAAAATAATGAAAATGGGAATAAAATAACACCTTTAATTTTATCTTTTTAAGTGTGTATATATAAACTTTCCAGTTAATATTTAACAACATTTTAAAATAGAATTTTTCTGTATTCATTGGATCAAGAACTACTTACTTAACAAATTCCACAGGATGCTCCTTTAATAGATTTGTAGCTTGCGTTTCAACAAAAGATGATATCTCATAACACCGATTCCTTTCTACATACAAAAATAATATTGTTAAATGGGAAAACAAAATGATATTGTGAAAAAGAAGTTGAACATAACAATGGAAAGAAAAAATACTAAAGTTAAAAGCTATTAATTATTTAAATCTAATTAATTAATAAATGAAATATTTATTATATTAACAAAAAGTTAAAATTAAGTGAATTCGGAGTGAAATGGTAATAAAATTAACACAAAGTAAGTTGTCTGCGTAGACTTACAAGTAATCCAAAACATTTTATATTCAGTGGGACATTATATTAGTTCATATTTTTTAAGTAAATCAAAAATATAAAAAAAAATCCACAAATTAAGTTTGCAAACGAGTTAAATTGTAATTTAGAAATATACATTTCTCATATTTTTAATTATGACACAGTTTTAGAAATAGGTCAATTACTTAAAAGTGTTATTTTATCATAAAATGAGATACAGATTATTTAAAACTCAAACGTTTTATTGGTTTTAACCCATAAAATCTGATAACTCTGATTAAATATGTACAAAGTCTGCCTAACTACTCAATAAAACATGTAGAAAACTATGATTTAAAAACAAACAAGTCCTGCCCCAAACTGACTTTGAAAAAAATTAATTTGAAAATGGCAAAACCAATTCCAGAATAAACAGATTTAAAAAGAATTTTTCTCAGACTACATTAACACATTTTTGTATGGTGACAATATACAGTAAACTCCAGATTATCCACAGAATTGAGTACCCACAAAGTGCAGATAAGCGAATTCAGAGATATTCTGTAAAACACTTAAAAAAAGGCACACATCATCAATTTTTTAAATATAAATGATAAATTTTAATATCTTTTATTAGCAGTTTTCTTAAAAAATTTTTTTATACATTTGTTTTTCATTGCTGTTTAAAAAAGTCCGTCAGCTTTTTTTGTTTCTAGGGGTTAGAAATGCAGGAGCAGACTTTTAACTAGAGTGTTCATACACTATGGAAAAAAAGACACACCGAACATTGTTCGAAACATGTGAATTAGTTCTTATAAAGAGTTACTGTGCATACACGATTTTTAAAAACTCATAACTGCAACAAACTAAAAATAAACAACTGTCAATTATTCTGAAATCATGCATGTGGCCCATAAAGTATTCAAAGCCCTGCTTTATTTTTTTCTTTCATCAAGGTGCATAGCCAAACCTTTCAACAAAAAATAAGCACTTTTTAAGTACTTTTCAAGCACTCAAAAAATATTTTTTAGCACTATATACATTAACAAAATGCAAAATAATTTTTAAAGACTTTAGATGATCATGAGAAATTAACTAGTTCTGACGAAGAACTCTTTTCTTGTTTATATTAGCTTTTAAAAATAATCGAGAGATTTTTCGTTTCGATATCAAAGGGTGGAAAATGAAGTCTGAAATTGAGAATATCTTGCAAAATGCAGCAGAGTTCCACATGAGAAGGCAATAATCTCACCGAACCCAGCTCAGTAGACGAACATACGGTTTTGCAAGTATTTCATCAAACATGTAAAATGATTGGCGCTTTTATACGCTACGGACCGATGGTAAGCCGAAATGAATTGTGAAAACTTTGAATAAAACAATGTGAAAAGCACGCTTTTGCATAATACATGGCAAAAATCGTCATGTTAACAAAAAAACTCTCATTTTTGAAAAGGGAAATTTAAGCACTTTTTGAAAACACCCAATGAAAAAAGCACCTTTAAGGGCTTTTAAATAATGGAAACTGAAAATATGCACATTTAAGCACTTTTTAAAAACGCTACGCACCATGTTCATGGGTATAAGTGTTGTGTGGGGAATACCCTCATTTGTTAGTTATCAGTTTTATAACTGGTAAGAGTTCCAAGAATGTGTTAAATGTTGAGTAAATAAATGACTGAGGATAATTCTATTATTATTTATATGAACTATTCATTCATCATATGAAGGCAAGAGGGAAAAAACTAAATTTCTTTACTAACTATCAGTATCATTGCTTTGAATAGTAAGAATGCAATCCAGGAAAAGACACTGTTTTGATGGGTGCTGAATCTATTTATTGAATTTGAAGGACAACTTTGAGTTCCACAACTGCAAATCATGACTCATGCTGTCTTGCTCTTTATGAATGCCTCCTCATTTTCACCCTTTCAATGCTCGTTTTTAGTTAAGTATTGCACTTAAAGATGCAATGTTGTTATGAACATGAATCTTTGCTAGTATGTTGTTCTTAAAATAATTCAATTTCAATGAAATTTATTTTCAATTCTAAATGCTATGTTGTTTATCATTGAAAAAAAAGTGAAGCGCAGATAATCGGGAGTTTACTGTACTCTCCTGTTCATGCCTAAAAGTTGTTGAGTGACGACCAGTTAATTCGTCATTGCACTTGAAATGTGTTGGTTCATCTATCAGTCAATGTTTGGACATGAAATCAAAATTTAAAATTTTTTTACTTTACGTCTACATTCAATTATAAAATAATAATCGCTGACATGACATAACTTTTTTTGAGGTTTAGAGGAAGTGTTCTTAACAAAGATGAGTCAGTTTAAATATTTTTAACCATTACAGCACAGACTGCGATGACTTAATGGTTATCTAATTATAAAACATTCCGTGAGCTAAAAATATCAGAGTAACTCACTTTCAGCATGCTCAAATGAATGAAATCGCACTGGCTGAGTATACAGAACAAGAGCAGACATTTCAGCACCAGCTTCCGACTCTTTAGCTGCAGTTCCCTACAATATTTTGTAATATATCAATATCTGTTACTTGAAACTGTTAATAATAACTCAATGAAAACAAATATATATATAATAGAGAGATTTTCACATTATTTTCAACAACATTACATGTTTACTGTTACGATCACATTTTCCACTTAATTGAACAGCAAAATTGATCATATAAATCTCATCCACCCTATATATTTAGTTAGAATTTGATTCACAAAATTTAATATAAAACGTTTTTGCTAATCTTAAGTTTTAGTTGAAACTTTATCTCTAAAACTAGTTAAAACATAGTTGAAAAAAATTAGCATAAATAATTTAATTCTTGACATTTCTCTTACTTCATTTTGATCTTCCACTTGTTGTTCTGCCTCTGCCTGCTCCTCTTCTTCAGAGCCAGAATCTGAACTGGAGTCATCCATCTCAGATGGAACTTTTTCCATTTCAGGAACTCCATTAGTTATTACAGTTTCTTTAGCAGGAACAATTTTCTCTCCTTCAAGGGCAGATGAAACTGGTCGAACTTTTTCGGGAGTTGTCGAAGGCTGTAGAGCTGGTTCCTCTTCTTTTTCTGATAACCCAGATGATTTAGAAGATGCAGCTTCTGGGATGAAAAATAAGTTTTAAAAGATAAAAAAATTTAACATCAATAAGGCATTACTATGTTGAAATAACAACTATAAAAGCCAAATTCATCTCAAAAAAGTATAATTTAAGTCTAAAACACCCAAACTCAATGTTCAAAACATATGAAGCTTAATTAAGATTAATGTTTTTTATACTTGCACAGGAAAAATACATATTTATTGGGTGAACTATAACCCCATTGGCGGTCAAGCACATAAAAAAGTCCCACTTTAACCTGTACTGTTTTTTGCATTGCAAAGCCAGTTTTCTCCCAAACAAAGATAGATAAACTATGTTTAAGGAAAAAAAGAGGACACAATTTCTCAAATAGGTCTGTTTGTCAAACGACAATATATTAAAAATTATTTAAAATTTAATCGCTTAAAGGCAGAATTAATGGTTTAAATATAGATTAAAATTTTTATGTGTTAAAGAATCTAAACTACTCACATCACATATATTTACTTTTACTATAGTCATCACAAATATTTTTTGTCACAAATAATTTATTATATATAATCAAATATCTATTATGCGAGCTAGACCGGTGGCCAGGCGTGGACTATACGGTTAAGGGTTTTGCAAACGTAGGTACGTGTCCACGTCTGGAAGAAAAGAGAAAAAAAAGTCATCACAAATAACATTCTCAAAACAAGTGTGGATGAATGTCAGTATCTTGAATTCAAATTTCTTTTAATTTATAACTGTCTCAGAAGACAAAGAAAAAATTAGCAAACTATCATAACATTCATTGCTTTGTGGATGACTTTCTTTATGCATAAAAGAGACATAATCTAAATTACAAAAATTAACAACTGTTAAAAGGATTACACTGAGTCTCTAGCTTATATTCAAATTACCATTAAAGTCATTTTAACCTAAATTTTGAAACAAAATAAAATTGTAATAAAATAAAATCACTGGCAAAATATTAACACTATTTCCTACCAAAAATGGCAAAACTATGGTTTGCGTGCTTCTTCTAGCTTGCAAAACAATTATGATGACACCCGAAGAAAATTAAACTGAAATAAAAATACTTTTTCACATTTTTGCAAAAGATATTGTTTTGGAAATGAGCAATACGTTAAACTTCAATTCTAATCATATTTCTATTCTTCTCATATTAGTTCACTAAACCCGATTTCTATCACTAGTGATCACAAGCAACCTTCTTATTTATTTTCAGCAGCAGAAATTCTCACACATTTTTTCCTCCAAACATAAAAATGTGTTACATTTTTTTTATTTCAAAATAAAATATCTTTGGTTGAAAAAACTCTTACTTTTAGGGTAGTGCTTCTTCTTATTTTTTATTAAAATTTTTCGACGTAAATGGTTAGGTGATGGCAAAGGTTCCTCTGGCTTCAACTAAAATTTCAAATTAATCAAAGAAACAATTTTTATTTTGCAACAATCATTTTTAAATATCAAATAGTAAAAAGATTTAAATTCTAAAATTAAACAAATGAAAAATATAATTTAATTAGGGGAAGCAATTATGTAGCTCTATTTTGATTATTTACCAAAACAGTGTCTTGATTCTGCAAACATCTTCTTCCAAAGTCTCTTTTGTAGTAATAAAGTGAATAATAATAATATAAAACACTGCGTCAGAAAAATTCAGAAAGAGTCTTGCTGTTAGGAAATTTCAAAAGCTTTGAATAAACAGATTATCTGTTGTCACAAATTGGCTATGACATAAGATGGTGGCCTGGTATAGTTTCACCATGATAGTCCAAAGAAGCAGTTAAGCTGCCTTAGTATAGTTTCCAATAAATCAAAAAACTCCGTAATCTGGCATAGATTATGGATGGGGATCATTAGTTGCCTTACCATGCACTGACTAAGCATTCACTTGAGGATCGTCAGTGAGAGGCCAGGAGACTTTTAGATTCATCCACTATTTATACAACTAATTAACTCTTTTGTTTTCTATATTTTTACTGCTTTGATTATTCCTTTTTGTTTTCGTATCATTTTACTGCTCCAGTATTTTATAATCTCGTCCAATACAATTGAAAAAAAAAAAATCTTTAGCAAATTTAAATAGATTAAATTAATTAAATAGATTAATCTTTCTCTTTTAAATATCGTTAAGAACATTATAACATGAAACAGAACTAAAATTCAAACAAAATTTTAAAATGTAATTTCACACCATCTTGAGAATTTCAATCGCATGTATATTAACGATCTATTTTTATAAAATTAACATGTTATAATTTTAAAAAATCCAGAATAGTAGAATAGTAAAAAAATATATCAAGCTTAAAGAGGTACAAAATTAAAAACAGATGATGTTTACTTAAATACAAACACTTTTGATTTAACAACAATAGAAGAAAGGCAATTACCTCAAAATTTGGCAATGGGTCAGATAAAAGAAGGTCCCCCAGAATTTTTGTACAATACATAGCCATTTTAGCTTGCTGCTTTGGCCTGGCAAGAAAACAAGGACGTAATTACATATTTTTGAGAAAGATAAAACAATAAGGCTTAAATTATTATTTTTTAAAATAACTTTTAAAACCATATTTCATTAAAAAAAAGGATTAATACTGATGTTAATAAAATACTTCAAGAAAAATATAAACGACATAAAGAAACTATTGGTGCATTTGCAAATTTATAAATATCAAGTTGATGAAACTAGTACAATAAACAGTAAAATACATTGATTGCAGTATAATACAATTACAGATAAACATCTCTTTAAATTAGGCATATAAACTGATATTTGTGTATACTTAAAAAAAATAAGGGACGCTGTTAATTTGCTTGAGAAAAACATATTATTTAATGTGAAGGTAGATGTTAATTCCTTTGAATATACGTAGAGTATGATATTTAAATTTTTGGTTAAAATTTATAAAAACTTTTTAAAATTATGAACAAAATTGCTATTACCTCCTCTTTCATAAGCTTTGGTACTGAAATCTAAATGAACGAACGAATGGGGCAAAAAGTGTGTGGCAGCTCAATTTTGAAAAGAAGCGGAAGAATGAAATAGATGAAACTAGGGGAGTTTTGGACAGTTGAAATAGAGTTATAGCTTTTCTTTTTATGTTATCTTACTTTTTGTTTTATTTTTCTTTATTAATAAATATCTTTTAATTTGGATTTGATATTTATCATTCAATTAGATACAGAAACATTTTATAATGTAATTTATTGCTGATTTTTTATGGATTTGATAACATATTTTATCCTTCAGATTTGCCATTTAGATTCTACTTGCTGTCCAAAACAACTTGCACATATATACATTTAAATAATAAATAAAAGCCAAATTAAGAAATTTATTGTTACTATCTAAACAGATAAAATAAACTTACGAGCAATGATTCTCAAATGAAAGCAATACTGGGTAATCAGAAGTTTTAAAAGCACTTTCAGCAATAGCTTCAAGAACTTCCTGTAAAAAGAAAAAAAAAAACCTTTTATGAAAAAAATAAAAATTTTATGCTTTATAAAAATAAAAATTTTATTAAAACAAATTTTTAAAAAACATTTTATAATAATACAAAGTTTTAGAAGTTAAATTAACACTCAGTTTATTAAAATTAATATTTCTTAAAAATTGTAATTATCTTTTCTTTTATACAAAATTTTAAATATGAATTCTGACAACTTTACAAAAATATTTTCATTAGAAGATTCTAAATTAGTTTTTCTCTCAAATTTTTTTTTTGGAAAATCTTCTTATGTGGATATGTGTTAAATTAAAAGCGCATTAAAAAATTGGTGGGAAAATTAGAGAATAAATATGCTTTTTTAAATCAAATTATATCACTGTTCTTGACTAATACAATCAATTATATTTTTAAATTATTAAGAATTGTGTTTTTTATAATGTTCAACACATCAACAAAAAAGATTCATTTCTCATGAAAACTTAATTTTAAATAATTATCATGGTTATAAGCCATAATGAAAATTTACAAATACAGGTATCATTTGTTGCATTTTTTGTTACACTGAAAATAATTTTAATACAAAATGAAATAGCTGACAAATTAAATTTGGAATCGTATTATTTAGTGTACATTGCTTTTTTCCTCTAGTACTAGCTTAATCTACTTTTGCTTAATAATGAAAATAACTGTCACAATACTTTTAATAAAACTTCTGTAACAACTGTGTAGCCATGGGTGATAATTGGTTCCTCATCAGAATTTTTCCCATTCCAGCAATCCAACTCCACACACCGACATCCAGTAAGCAAGCACTGGCGATAAATTTCAACGGAAGACTTACCAGTGAGTTGATGGCCTAAAAATTTAAAACTAAAATTATGTAGCAATTATGTTCATCAAGTCAATGTAATAAAGATACATATAAAAATTATTACATATAATTAATACATATAATGTAATAAAAATTACCTAAAAAAGGGTAAAAAAAATTTAAAATAAACTTTTTTGTACTAATATCAATTTAAAAAAAAAAAATAATAATAATAATAATTTTTTTTTTTAGTAACATAATTGCGATACAACAAAAAAGAATATATTTCTAAATGCTTAAATCTTAAAAACTGCCATAGTTAAGTTATGTTCCTTAAATATAAAAAACTTAAGCTTCTAAAACACATGAGTTATAGATTCATTCGTTAAAATTAAATTTTAAAAAATTGACAAATTTAGTTCAATAAACAGAAATTCTATACTTAACACACATCTGTTCGCTATACACAGTGATGGGCATCATTCACGAAAATTTTATTCATGAATAAATTTATTCTGAATGATTATTCATATGAAAATTTAGTCATTATTCATCATTCATTATGCAAATGTATAAAAAATTTTGAATAATGATTGATGAATAAACTCATTAGTCATGACTAATTTTTCTAAATAAAATTTTGAATAACCAGCGAAAACTGCAATCGATATGTCTTTGTCTATAACGAGATGCAAAACATCGTTTGCTCTTAAACGTCTTATTTTAGGAATTTAACTATAAAACTAAGACAAGTATGAATATTTATTTTTATGTTATTTTAACTTACTCCAGCGTAACATACTTAGTTGTGCTAAAAAGTAGGTTTATAACAGTTTAGTTACTTAAGTTCATTTTAAAATTTTTTTCTAAAATCTATAAAACACAATTTCTTATAGTTTTTGAAAGCAAACGATAATCTTATTTTAAATTTTTAAATAAAATTTTAACTTAAAAAATTAAACGCTTTTTTGCCATGTACATTTCTCAAAAGTATGCATTATGTTAGACAAAAGTAAATTTCCTCAACTATTATACAACTATTATATGTACTTGAAAAGGATTAACGTTTTATTTGTAGTTGTCATAATCGTAGTCAGAGTATTCCGTACCAATTTTTGTTGACCAGTGAAATTATTCAGTTATTCTTGACTAATGAATAAAGGATACTGAATAAAGAATAATGAATGATTTATTCTTTATTCAAAATATTTCTGACTAATGAATAAATCTTTATTCATTATTCATTATTTGAATAATTATTCATCATTCTTTATTCATTATTCTGAATGACAAATGCCCATCTCTGGCTATACATTTGTAACAATATTGCCCAAATGTCGACATTTTTAGATAATAATTTATTTACTGCAATATACAAATTCCTCTAGGTGACTAATTTTCGTCATGCGGAGGGATACGAGTTAAGACGCTATGTGATGAATAACAAATTTTTACAAGCACACTAACCTGTAAGATAAGTGTTGTGGGATGAATTGATGAAATAATGACTTAAAGGTTGGTCCATATCATTATTCAAGTCAAACTTTTCAGGAGCAACTATAACATTGTCTGCACTCAGAAGGTATCGTAAAAAGCCGTCCACAGATAACAATCCTTAAAAAAGAGTTTATTGATAAATATTAACAAAATTACTTTAAGTAAGAATTTCTATAAAAAACGTGTAGATTGATATGTCTTAGAAATTTTAAAAATTAATACATAAACTTAATATACATATAAATACATCAGGTACTACATATAGATAAGCCTTGATGGCTCAGTGGTTAAGGCACTGAACTGTCATTGTAAAGAACTGGAGTCTCCAAGAACGATTTAAAGTCCACCCAGATTTAGATCGATGGGTACCAGTTTCTCTGGGAAGTGAAGGTGACCTGCATGCAGTGCTGATCACATAGCCACTATCATGCTGTTGGTCTCAAAATTATACACTGCTTTACTATATATAGATAGATAGGGTGATTTCAAAAATAATAACTTTGAACCAACACAGAATTTTTATGAATCTTCAAAAAAGATAACGATTAGCAAAAATAAGTTGGCTGTCTTTTCTGTTTTTGATTAAGAAATAGTTTTCCAAAATGGCAAATGAAAGAAATGGGCATGATCTTCAAAATTTATATGGGTAAAAGAATTTGAATTACATAATTGGGATGAATTGAGACATAAATATTTTATCATACAAAATAAAACAAACAAAAAATTATTGTCTTTTCTGTTTTTGATTAATAAATGGTTTTCCAAAATGGCAAATGAAAGAATTGAACATGATCTTTATTAAATTTCATTAAGTGATGGTATTTTAATATGTAACTTTATAAATATTAAATTAAATAAAATTTGGTCAAAACTGCAAAACAAACTACAAAAGTTTTTACAGAATAACAATGTTCAATGTTTTAAGCAAAAAGAAAAATCATAATAATTACTTTTGTATAAAATTTCAGTAATTTATTGTAAATATGTAAATTGAAGTTTACATTTCCCACAAACATACTATTTAAAAAGAATAATTCTCAAAATGTTTTTCAACAACGAAATATATATCTAATAGATATTCCAAAACAAACTAAATATATATCTAATAGATATTCAAGAAAAATTACCTTTTTGAGCATAACTCTTGTGAGGTTCATATTGTTTTATGATTTCACGCACTCTTGCAGGATCAGCATAAGGATAGAGTATTTCATTTAAACGTGGATCTCTTTGTTCTTTATTTAAAAACTCTACTAACTGATCCACAGTCATTCCTTTTTTCTTACTACCAGTCCTATAAATTAAATGCATAGTTGTATAAGTTATAATCCATAAAAAAAAAAGAGTTCAGCTTAAAAGAATATACTACTATAAAACGAATAAATGAAGAGTTCTTGGTGCAAATTCACTTGATAAGGCATACATTTCTCTCCCAGAGTTATTGGTTTCAGTTCAAAATTTTTCCAACAGATGTTGCTTCTGCAATTTTTTCCCCGATTGTACTTTGATAAATAAAAATTTTATTCAATTCTCCAGTTACGATATGCTATTGTGGCTGATAGCGGGCATTTCAAAAATATTGTAATGTGATTTTCATTTGTTGAAAAAATTAGGATATTTTGATAAAATTATTACCTGGTTTTTAGTTTTTTTTATTTATTGGTTGACTACTAGAAGCTCTATTTGTTTCAGGATATTTGAACTAAAAAACTCAACGAAGAAAAATTTATCCTCTGTCATGCGCATTTGTAGCAAAAATTATTACATTTTTTAACCTTAACCATTTTCCAGTTTTATCAGTCTAATTTAAGATACCTTGTTTATACCTTATCATTCGAAACTACACTTGAAATTAATAATAGAAATCAGGCATGAAATTGCAAAAAATGAAAAATGGAGAAGCATGTGAGACAAAAAGAAGAAAGGAAAAAAAAATAATAATTATAATAATTTTTAAAAAAATTAAGAGCATCATTTAGTGAGCAGTAAATTTAATTTTTTAATGCTTAGATTTTTGAAGAAATTCTGTTTTATGGGAAGAAATCTACCACATTTGATATATAATAATAACAATGTATCAATCAATTTTGTTATAGTGATTGATTGATATATCAATAAGTCATAAAATGTAGCATTTGAAAAATAAATTATTCTGGAATAATATTAATTTATTGTATAAAAATGAAATCATTAATCAATATAAAAAAGATTTAATGAAATTGACACTAAAATCCTTAAATGAACAAAAAATGTAACTTTTCAAAATTTGATAAGCGTATGACCATTAATAAGCCATATTGAAAATCTAAATTGGCAGCTTCTGAATTCTAGCTTTTATAATCATGAACTTAAGATTGATTTTGATTAGTTTTTTATTTTGATAGAAAACTAATGGTGTTGTTATAGATTAACATCCTTGGGGAGAAGAGGAAAACTTAAAACAATTTGACGTTGATCAATCAATAATGAATTGAAGATTGCTAAAAAATCATGGATTGAGGGGAGGTGGTCGATCCACTAATGGGTGAGATAGACAACAATGATAAAGGCCTTTGTTTCAAGCTGGAGTGATGAGGTATAAATTGGTATATAAGAAAAAAAAGTGGAAAATATTGGATTCAAAGAATAAATTTGTCAAACGTTTTCTATATATTTCATTAAAACATATTAACAACAACACCAATTATACATTTTGTATTTAATACACTTACAAATATTAATTTTGAATTATTATTGATTACAGAATACAGCTAAAGATTATATTATTGTTTCGAAGTCTGATCTTTGAAAAAAAAGATTTTTGTCATGAAAATGTATAAAGCCATTTTAGCATGTCTGATTTCTTTAGATATATTTTAAAAATCTATCATATCTAAAATGATAAATAATAATAAATTTCCATTCTATGGAGATCACAATCAACAAGATATGTTTAAGTAAAGAACATTATAACAAACTTACAAAGATTCAAATATAGCATCTACTTCTTCTCTGCCTGTTAAATATCGGTAAAAGCTTAGGAAGTTTTCAAGGGTGAATTTTTCAGGACAAATAGTATCATTCTGAAAGTATATGAGCAAAACATTAAAAATAAAGGTACAAACTAAAAAATGAACAGCAACACAGATATAATTTCAAAATTTAAAACTAATACTTTTCCAGTAGAGATGCCACAAAGCTCTAATGCCTTTTCTACTCTCTTTTTATCATCTTTATTTTGAGCAAACAGTTTCACAACACTGTAAATAGAGGAAAAATCTCATTACAATCATTAAAAGTTATATACGTAGAACATAAGTATATATTAGATCATAAGCCTATATGTATGTGCAGTAGAAGATCGACATAACACAATTGTATAAATCACAATAACTTAGGAATATTTAAAGAAAACCAATTTTAATTTGTTATAGAGATTGTAAGTTATCCGTTGGATTTGTTAATAATCTGTTGGATATTATTTCTACTACTTTTAAAAAAAAATTTCCCCATAAATAATAAATACTCAAATGGATATTTAAGTGTTTTTAAGCATTTTTATTTAAATATTATTTCACATCATTAATATTGATCCGCACCAGATATATATAATCATGTTTTATAGGTAAATGTAATTATTAGTGAACTGATCTAAATTACACAAAATTCTATATAACGCAAAGCCATGCATTTCAAGGTTTGCATTATAAAGACCTTCTACTATATATACACAGTCAACCATGATATCACTAATTCAAAAGGAAAAACTAAGAATTTTGTTTTATTAACCATTTGCATTAGCAAAAAACAAGTATTTTTAATTTTGACAAAATATTAACCCTTTATACTTAATAAATAAAATATATAAATTTTATGGTACTACTAATGTTGGAGTGCACACTAAATAAATGTTATAGTGCTTTTAAAGTTTTGACACTATAAAAACACTATAACATTTATTTAGTTAAAAGCACAATAATTTCAACCAATGTCAATGACTTTTGCTTCTTCGAAGATTTTATACGTTTTTATGAAATTCTTCTACCTTGTTTTATTTCTATATATTCATGATTAATTCCAATAATCATATACTGCAAAATTATTGTCACAGTAACTAATTCCTTATAAGTATCAGTTTCTTTTGGATTCATAAAATCAGAAAAGTTCCTTCCTAACTTATGGGTGGATATTCTTATTTTAGCATGCATATCTTACATGCCTACTGGATGATTCACGCAACCTCTTTTCAAACAAGGCAATCTCATTTTTATTAGGGCTGGTTCATTATATTATTTAAGAAAAGGCTAAGAATTAAAGTTCAAGAAAACATTTTTAAAAAATTAATTTGGGAGGGGGGGGTTTAAATATTCTGCAAAATCATCCAAGAAATGACTCTGATTAAAAGAGGCTTTGTAACTAATAACAATGCAGTAGATATTTAAGGAATACAGATTTTGAAATGATATTTAAAATTTTGCGGTATTCAATTTTGTGATACTGATGATCAACTGTCAAACACTATAGTACATGTTTAAAGCAAGTCCAAATGCAGAGAAAAACAAACTATTTTAAATTCTATGTTTGGTAGAAAAGAGTGTTCTGTAACTAAGGGAATATATAGAGCATGAATTTGCTCACATTTTCAAGAAGTCAATTATGAGTGTACTTAGAGCAACAAAAAAATATGAAAAAAAAAAAATTATAATCCTATATTACTGAAAAGTTTAAATCAATGTATCTTTCAATAAGAAATTTACATTTTATAATATCTATATTTAAAATCTCAACATATTTACATAAAATTATTATTTATATATATGAAGCTATAAGCCTGCTTTTCTCTAAAATTAACTTGTTACTTTTGATGAGTTTACACTAATGATATGTAACATATAAATTTAATTGACAAAGTGTTCAGATCAGTCCTAAGAGCCTTTATTTACTTTATATAATGAAGAATTTTTCACAGCGTATGAACTTAAGTTAAAATTTACATAAAATTATTATTTATATATATGAAGCTATAAGCCTGCTTTTCTCTAAAATTAACTTGTTACTTTTGATGAGTTTACACTAATGATATGTAACATATAAATTTAATTGACAAAGTGTTCAGATCAGTCCTAAGAGCCTTTATTTACTTTATATAATGAAGAATTTTTCACAGCGTATGAACTTAAGTTAAAATTTAATTTGTAGCAGGGACAGCAAGTTTCTTTTACATCGAAAAAATGCAGAAAAAATCATGGAAAAAAAACGGATGGGAAAAAATAGATTTCTTTTCACCCAAGTGCAATAAAATGAAAAAAAAAAAATTATATTTTTTTCAAAAGAAAGATAAAATATTAAGACAATTGTTTAAACATTTTATCATTGCAATCCAGTTTAAATAATAGTATTCATTGACAAGCTGTTTAATATGTCATTTTTAAACAAGTTAAAATTAAAAAGTAACATTTATAAAATTTCAAATGAAATTATTTTTTAAGGCATGTAATTGTTAAATAAAAAATTTAAAAAAAACACTAACTTTTTAACAGGAACTTTTCCTTCCTTATCGGTCATAAATTGAATTTTTGTATATAACTTTTCTAAAAATGTAGTAGCAGGAGCATTTAATGCAAGTAAATTATATGCCATTTCCATTAACGTGTCTGTCCATTCCTGGAAAATATAACAAATTTAGCTAAATAAACATTTTGATGCTAATGGTTATACAATATGATAGTGTAAAACAAAAGTTATTTGTTAGGTTCAGGACGGCCTTTTTAAAAAGTACTTAGAACCTCATAAAATTAATTATATTATGTTAGGAAGTTCCTTTAATGAACATAACACTTTTAAATTACGATATGCAAATAAAATTATGAAATTATAAATTTTAAACAATAAGTCCATTTTTAAAGTACACTTCATCTAAAAACAACAACAGCATACTTACACTTAGAAAATAAACATATATGTTATTATGATTTTATGGATTTAATGAATTTTAATCTGATTACTTGTTTGATAATATGTTTAAAAAATCATGGGAATCGTCATTTAAAACTTTCTAACTCATACTATGAATTAAGAATCATAAATCTATGTATACTGAATAAAGATATACAGATATATACTGAATAAAGATATTTGTCAACAGATATTATTGTATTATTGATAGAGAAAAACGCCTGGTCATCCAACTTACAAACATATAACTCTTTGATTATCTAACATCCCTTCCAACCTGCATTTAGATGGATAAAGGGACAATATGGAATGCTTCAAAAGGTTATATGTTTTATTTATTGTATTGTGTGTGTTGTATTTAAGTAAGCTTTTATTCCACAGCTTTTATTACAGAAAAAAAATCAGTTGCTACATGATAATGTAAAGACACAAATTTTAATTTAATTGAAGCTAGGAGTAGCTTAGAAAAAAACTTTAGCAAAAAAGCTATGGCTGAACAATTAAGAATAAGAAAACAAAAGATGATGAGTCAGATTTTACGAGGCAAAAGTACGAGCCAATTCATTTTGACCACCCAGTAGTACAGGATGGATGTAAAAAAACATCCTCTCTTCAGGATGTAAAAAACATGTAATTATATTGAGTGGATGGAAAAAGACGTTGTTACTAAAACTTGAATGAAAACAATCATGTATCAATGACACAAACTTGAAATGACACCTTGAAAATCCGACGATCTCAATTTTTCTATGCATTCCTAGTACCAACAGTGTTGGATATCCAAGGTTCTTCAATACAGTATTTACATCAATATCGTTACTTTATTACTATATCGTTATTTTACTGTATCATTATTTTACTGTATCATTATTTTACTGTATCATTATTTACTATATAATTATCATTAGGTACTATATCATTATTTTATTACAAATCAGTTAAAAAGAACGAAAAAGTTTTAAAAGATTTGTTAATGACAAAAACCATGTTAGAATTATGTTTTTAACTATAGTTTGGTGGCTATTGCTACCGTTAAAAAAATTTTGGTATTTCATCAGTACAAGTACAGTAGGTGTTTTTTGCATAATATGAGAGAGGGGAAAGGAAGTAAAACTATTTAGTTATTTGTTCTACCCTTCCACCACATTAGATTAAATAATAAAAAGCAAACTGTATTGGGTAAAACGATCCTTTACTTCTAAACTTTATTGTCAACTTAAACATCAAAATTTAAGTTTAGTCTCATCAAAATTAAAAAAAAACTTTCTTTTAAGTATTAAAAGTTTTAACCTTTTTTTTCTTCTTTTTTTTTTTAAATAAATTCTATTCAAAGTACAATAAAACAACTAATTTACATTATTTTTGTAAAACTTTAAAAGAACTTCAGCATTTAAAATAAAATTATTTCTCTCTCTCTATATATGTGTGCATATATATATGGGGTATACATACATGTATATTTATGCACACAAATAAACTACCCAACTTTTTACTGATTGAATCAAAAGCGATAAACACATTTTAAGCATTTTTTAAACTTTTAAATGTTGTAGCAAGTAAACATTTTAACATCAAGAGTCACAAAAGAAAATCTAATAAATAAATTTAAAAAAATTAAATATCTAACTCAATTCTAATTTTTTTGCATTTGGAAACGAGGCTAAATGTTTCATGTTTTATAATGATGTTTCATAAACTAAAATGTAACTTACTTGAGCAATATCTCTGCCAATACAACAAAAGTTAATAAAATTAACATTGACTAGGTCAAATCCATGAACAACAGTAATAGTTTTATCTTCAAGTGGGATATCTTGAGGACCCATTGTAACAGAGTCTCGTAATTTCCCTTCCTGTGAAAATTTTAATAAATTCAATAACAAAATATAAAATTAAAATTTAGGAAAAAAAATTGCACATATCTTACTTTAGGAACTCTTGCATATCGGCCAGTTCTAACATCTCGGATACATGATATTTCCAAAAATTCAGTTTCCTAAAAAAATACATTTCACACATTTAATAAAGTTGTGATAAATTTTAGAAGTTCCATGCAAACTTTTATCTGTAGAAGTAAAGAAATTAACCAAAATTAAATCTGGGTATCAAAAAGTATCCTTACATGAGGAAAAAAAAAACACTATGTG
The DNA here is from genome assembly GCA_949128135.1 of Parasteatoda lunata. Classification (NCBI taxonomy): domain Eukaryota; kingdom Metazoa; phylum Arthropoda; class Arachnida; order Araneae; family Theridiidae; genus Parasteatoda; species Parasteatoda lunata. The sequence continues at coordinate 49,881,439 of OX421970.1, forward strand.
AATAATGTTTATTCAAAACTTAGAATAGGTGTGCACATTTTCCTTCAGCAATGGAATTTTATTTTCATTTTTTTTATATAGAGTTCCTTAAACTGTAGGTCCCTGTTCCAAATCAGGAGTGGTCACAGATTTTAGTAATGTTAATCTTTCTTCAACTTTTAATAATTGTTATAATAAGTTTTTTTATTAAATTTTTACAATTACCAAATATTTTTACACTAAGTTATGCTCTAAGCAGTCGTTTGTTATCAAATATTTGTAAAGACATACATTTTGAATACAAAAGTTTATTAAGTACATGTAGAAGTAAGATGACTTTCATGAAGCCATAATTTAAAAAGATTATTGAAATTAAAAAGTGAAGTCTTCTCCTTCTAACCGAACAAAAATCTAATTCTTTGAATTTATTCCATAAGTTGCAGCTTCAAAGTCTATGTTATTGAAGTGATATATTTGAAAATCTAAATGAACTAAATTTTTCACTTCAAGGAAAAAATTACCATATACTTAGGTTCAAATCAAAAGTTGATACTTTTTTCAAATCAAAAGTTTATACTTTTATTAAGAAAATTACCTTGTAGAGAACTATGATGGACAAGGTTTGTCAGAAATGTTTGTCACAACAAGCAAATTTCTAAGTGAAGTCAGAAACTGCTGCCACTATAAATGTTCTTTTGTCTTTTCTATGACACATTTGTGGGAGACGATATTTTCGTCTTTATCCACCATAAAATCAAAGTTTTGATCAAATCTAAAGAATATTAGAAAATTGCTTCATTCTGCAGTGTCATCTATATTTGCCAAGATTTTATAATGTAATTAAAAATAAATAGACCTTTCTCCTTCATATTAAATCCTCACATATGAACTGTTAGAAATGGGTGTATTTTCTCTTAGTGACCTTTCAAGTGGCTATATTTATTGGTCAGACTATAGTTAATGTTTAAATTTATGCAAGTAACTAAATTTTTTTATTGTTGTATTTAGTTTTTTTAATTAATTAATTAATTTATTTTTTTAAGTTTGTTACTTATTTAAAATTTTTCCATTGTTCTTTGAGCTAAAATTATAGTTAATAGCTTTAATTATAAGATATGCAGTGTTAGAAGTGGGTGGGAGTTCTCACTAGTGACTCTATTTATAGGACAGACTATAGTTAATATTTGAATTTACTCAAGTAATCGAATTCATTTTTATTACTGTATATTATTATTTTTTCAATTTTGTTACTTATTTAAAATTTTTGCATAGTTCTGTATCTTAAAATTATAATTAATGACCTAGAACATCAATAGTAAATTACAGTAAAACTGACAATTTCACTTATGTGTGTGCAGAATTTGTGCAATGCTCATGATGTCCCACAAAATTTTTATAGATATTATGGGGTCACACACTAAAATGTTTAAGAAACCCTGGTATAGAAAGAGATTTTTTTCAATGAAAAGGCTAAAGAAAAATTCATAGAAATAAATGGATAAGCAGAGTCATTTTTCTTTGCAGTACTTTGCAGTACAAAGAGCAGAATACTTTGAAAATAATTCTAACACAAAACTTAATATGTAGCAAGAGAAAAATAAAATGATTTTAAAAAAAAAAATTGTATATTTATTCCAGCAAGTAAATTGTAGTTAGTAAATACTTTGGAGAAGTATACCATATCTTTGAAACCTGCTGATTCAAAATTGCAAATTTATAGATTTCTTTGTATTGATATATGATCTAAAGAAACATTTATAAAAACATGCTGAAATTCTTTTTCAATTTTTATAGAATTTTTTTTTACAAACATTTAATTTTTCAACATTACTATGTAAAAAAAAAAATTCTCTAAAATATTGTTCTGAAATGGAACATATTAACAAAATATTAGCATACTAATCAAATAAAAATTTAATATTTTTTGAAATCCTTCACTGCTATATTTTACCAAACATAAAAAAAGTTGAATTTTTATATATCATTTTTATCAAGAAAACCATGTATTTATACCAGCAGTATTACAAATTACTTTTATGGTCAGAAACTAAATATTATTAATTTTAGAATTTATAACAATAACTATTCCTACATTAAAACTTTCTACTAATATCCTCAATCAGTTTTTTGACCATTTGCAATTATTTACAATGCAAGTAAATTCTAAGAATTAAACAAATTTCAAATTCAATTTTTAAATTACAGAAATGCCTTACATATTTATTAGGCAATTACAGCCATTATTGGTATGTTGCGTCTCAGAGTAACCTATATCTTGTACTAGATCAATGCAATTTTATGTTATAAAATTTTAAAAAATACATTAATTCATTTAATTAAAACAATATTAAATATCAGTAACAAAAATACAAAACATAATCTGCTAACTACACTGTTGAGAAAAATATATTGAATATTATATAATAGTTTATTTTTGTTAAATTTCTTTCATTTTTCTCAATATTCATTAATTTATTATTAAAAGTTTTTAAAAATTTTTTAATTTGTTTTTTATTATATTTTACCTATTTCCCAACTTTTTCCTAAAAAATACAGCAAGTTTTGAATCTATCTCAATTCAATTTTCTTTTATATTTAGAAACGCAGATTAAAAGCCTTAAAATAATTCATTTGAATTTCCTTTTAAAATTACTTTCAAGAAAATTTAAGTGTATAAGAACCTTGTTTTGATCAGTCCAGTGGAGAAAAAACCCTTTATTATCTACTTTAAGAGTAACAGGTGTTCCAACTGCAGCATCCTAGATGGAAAGAAAAAAAAATTACTTTATGTATATGAAAATGAGTATTTGATAAATAAGTAAATTCCATAAATAAAACTCAATATTAAATTCAACTTGGAAAATTATCATTAAATGGTGACTATGCCTTTTATCCAAAAACTAACCATTAAAACCTATATAACTAGTATTACATCTTATGACTATTTTAAAACCAGTTTCAAGTTACTCTAAGAAAATATAAAAATTAAACATTAAAATTTGAAAATGCAAAAGCACTCATTTGTAGTGACAGAAGATTTCTGTCTTTCGATTTTTCTAAAGAAATTTTTTTTAACAAAAACTTATTCAAAACCAAAATTGAAATTTTGTCGGCAAGAAACTTATTTTTATTACTGATGTAGAAACTTATTTCTTACAGAATGGGAGAAATTGGATGAATGGAAAAAACTAAAAATAACCAATTATCAATAAGTATTATAAAAATAATTTAAATTAAAATAAATTAAATTTCATATTGTTTTTTAGATCAACTCGTTTAAAAATATATATTATTTATTTTAGTTTTATACAGACTAATTATAAAAAAATTATTAAAGAGTAAGTTTGACTATTTAATATACTATTTGTAATTATGAATTTAATAAGTGACTTGAAGTATTGTTTTTGTGTAGAAAGCAATTCATTAATTTAGTAGCAATTTGACAATGTTATTTTAAAATTTCTTTTTGTAATTATTAAAAGATTTTATAATACACATTCATGTAAAATATTTTGAAGGACTTCAGTTATTTTAGTTTCTTAAGGAATTGATGACATTTATTTTTTCTAATTATTGTTATAAATTTTCACGTGCTTAAAAAATATATTAAATAAGCCAAAAAACTATTATTTTTAAATACATTGCATTTAAACTATTTAAAAAATTGTTTTAACAGTTGATATTTCTTTTACAAAAATTCTCCCCTTTTTTCCATTTGGTTTTTAAGAAACCTTTTTCTTAAGAGACAATTTTTTTATTTTTTTATAGAGGAATAAACTTGCTAATTCTATGTTCAGAACAAATGTAATTTAAAGATTTATTTAAAAATTAAATTTATAGAGGGTCAAAATATAATAAAAGTAATTTTTTGTTTTTGTTTTTACTAAAAGAGTGAACTCGTGGTGATATAATTTTAATAATGAAGACAGATTGTACAAAACTGCTAATATCTTAATCAAAAATATTATGCACATATTTTATCATTTATTTTTTAGAGACAAGTTGATATTGTTATTATAACACCTGCAAATAATTAAGTTAATATCAATAGATATGAAAAAGGAATTTATTGTGGTCCCTGCAAAATATTTTTTTTTCTATCAGCACTCTTTAGAAAAAGGTTGTACACCTCTAACTTCTTTATTTTTAGAAATAAACCAGTGTTCCTCCTAAGCATTTTTAGATGGGTGACCCACCTTCCCTCATCTTTGATTGTTATAAATGCCCTTAAATCTTTGACTGTTTTACAAAAAATAGGCAGCCATCCCTTAAAAACACTGCCTTTTAATTCATACTCCATTTTTAAGAAAAATCAATTAACGGTTAAAAAAATATTTACACACAAAAATTATCTGTGTTTATAGGTTCAATTCTGATTGCTATAACAAATATTTACTTTGTTAGTCTTTTTTTTTTAAAGGAGTATATTATTTTTTAAGTGGTCTTAAATTTAATTTTAAAACTATTTTTTAAATAAATACCTTTTTCAAAAAAAAAAAAGAAAATAATAATAATAATAATTCATCTTTATATGTTCTTTTTCTAATAATTTTCAATACAAGCATTTAATCAAAATATAATTTTTTTAGTTTACTTTTTTTCCCTTCTTTAAATATTATTTATAAACTACAGCTTTTTTTCTTATTTAGATAATGAGTGAAAATTGCTTTTTGAAATATACACATAAAATAGTATGAGACGATAACTTAAAAATTGTTGAGGATCGAATTCAGTTATTATATGATATTACACATACATTTTTACGGTGTTAAGTGAGTGCACTTTCAAAACTTTTTTTTGTGAGGAAGCACCCTACCCTTTTCAATTCCTAGGGAGATCTCTGAATAAACCTTTAAATCTTTGTTAAAAACATGTACTTGTTAAAAAAAGAAAAAAATTAAAATGTTAAAAAAAAATCTAATATTTTGACTTGAATTACTACTTCCTAGATTTTGGAACTTTTTTGGATTTCAATTTTAGTGTTCTTATAAATTTTATTGAAATTAGTCTGCAAACCAATCATAAAATATCTGTGCTAGTTATGTAAGTTTATTCAATTAAAAAGTGGGACAATTATTTGACCAATATTATTACAAATATTTGACCCCTAGGTTCCTGATTGTGCACCCCAATGGAAAATTTATTAAAGAATTTCCTAAACTGACTAAAAATTAAATTTTTTAGAAGCATTTCAGATAATATAAAAGAAACTTATTGCATTTTAGGGTCACATATGTTAGTTTGAAAAACATTATTCCCTATATAAGTTGGCCCCAAACTCAGCTCAGAAAACAACATAGCTGTTTAGTCATACTATGCAGAAAACCAGTTTTTTTCATATAAATCAAAAAAATAGTAACTTAAACAGTTCTAATAAGCATTGTAAATTATTAATTAGTTACAATTTTGACTTAAGTGATGTAAAATATGCTTTTTTATACTTTATTATCTTAACAGAAAACTCAAAAACTGTGATATGTTTATTGATAAACAGTAAACAATCAATGTAAATCTAAACATTAACTTTTAGAACAATTAGATTTCAAATTGTTTAAAAACATCTTATTTGGTTAATAATGTGTAGATCTAAAAATCTATACAAAAAAGAGTAAGCTTATTTAGCTGAGGTTCTTATTTCTTGATAACTATATTTTTATTCCTTTGAAGATCAAAAGAATAAACAAACATGGATATAGCTGGCAGCTACCTTTTGGCTTTAATTATATAAATTTTAATGAATTAATGATTTTTTTCTAGCTTTCTGGGGGAAAAAATATTTTTTAGGTAAAGAACGTAATTTAATGAAAATATGTTAGAGACCATAAGATAACAGAATCTAATTGTTCAATCAGATCACTCTATTAAGGATCATTGATAATATGCTGATAAGACATTAGAAACCTAAGATAAGGTACAGTTTGAGTGATCGCATATGTTATAATTTAAGTTACATTAGAAAAGCAAACTCACATCATCCCACTTAACGAACTTATTTCCGTCAACTAAACTCTTTGGTACAGATATGGGTTTTAATTGAACAACATGAACGCCTGATTTAGCTCCAGCCATTCTCAGGCATATAAGAACCGGATTTAATTTTTAATAAAATGAATAAAAGGTAACAAATACATTGCTAATAAAAACAAAAAGTCCGAAATCTTTATAAACAAATAATCCTGATTTGTTCTATATTTCTTTTACCCAGCTGTCAGTGCAACTACCAGACAGCCTCTAATAAACCCAAAACAACATTAAAAGTAAAGCTGAGTTGAGATGAGTACAGCGAGAAATAATAAACATAGAAAATTGAAATGACGGGGTGGCCTAGCATTTAAAAAAAAATAAAAAATACCATCTATGAATAGAGATATTTAAGGTGACGTCACCTTTATAATTAATGATGCAAATAAATCCATCACTGATCCCGCAGTGGACTGATCGTAAAGACATGGTTCCTAGTATAACACCAAAGTCAAGCATTGCTTTTCGCGGTCTGAAAATGGGTGGGTGACCACTTTGATCAGTCTGCGTAGGGATCGAAGTGGCGCGGTATCGGTTCTCAATAAACAGTTCCACCATAAAGTGCTCGACTTCGCGCACAAGTCTTCGGGCTACTAAAGCAGGGGAGGCATCCCTTCTGCAGAGAATCGAAATTGCGATGTCTTTGGATCATCCTCAGGGATGTTTCCCAGACAGTCACCAATAGCCAACTGTGCAGCTCTAGAGCAACGTAAATAAAGAAGCTATAGCTTCTTTATTTATTATAGTGGGTATACCTACTTTTCTTAATCCATCGCTGATAAATAAGTTTTTAGGAATTAGTTATAGGAATGGTGTTAACAATTCGCGATCGCAACGATCGAATACGTCATCTGGGGAGAAACCAGTTCCGTGCCTTTGACCCTTCCCTCTCCTCCTTTTTTCAGTTGTATAGGAATGCAGTAAGATATTTTTCCTTTTCTTTATATTTTTCATATTTAATTGCCAAAAATATTTTTTTAAATTTCTATGACTCCTATTTTTAGTACTATGTTTAATGTATACAGTTTCCTAACTTAAAAGATTTTAATCTGTTTAAAAATCAAGACATAAACTAACGTACTTCGCCCCTTCTATGACTCTCCACACACTAGTGGTGGAAGCATGTGAAGTGTTGCCATAGGTAGAGAGTTCTGCTATACGCCCCCTGCAGCCCATTTCAATCGCCAATAAGTGTTTTATTTATCCCACTAAGTGATATAGTTCAACCTCAGGTTGGGATACTGTTATTTCGGTACGATACTGTTATTTACGTCACTAGAACTTTACAGTGGGAGGATGATCTGGAGACAACATACATACGTCACATCCTGTTTTACAGAGAAAACACATTCAAACACTATCCATCCGACGCTGATCGTATTTTTGACCTGAACAAGAGCATGATCTATCTACGATTCGGTACCCCCAGAGGTTTAGGTTTGCTATGAGAACATGGAGGACTTTGTGACTCCATCAAATTTAACGTGCACTAGTCACCAGTTTGTTCATGGGGAGTTTTCGGCTTGTAAAGATCAAATTCATGACTTTTCCTTCATGAGTCCAACGCCCTACCAGTCATGTTATACCGGCCATTTCTATTTGGAAGTGCGAACTAGAGCCAAGCGTCGCTCACAGAATACGTTAAAAATTCGTGTATGTGGATTCGGAGACGTTAACCAGAACGTGATTGGTTAAATATAATATATGTACAAGCAAAAAGAATTCGCCAACCAGGTTCAAGTTCGTATGTGCTATTTTTTTTTCTCCTCATGTGAAGTGAGATAGGCTTTTCAGGACTACTCTCATTGAATGTGGTTCACCCACTTCTGATCACCGTTGAACCTATTGGTGTCAACCTATAGGTTCAAATTGAACCTATAGAACTCAAAACACAAGAGAACTTTTTAAAGAATTAAGGTTGAGCAGCATGTCACTATAGAGATGCACAATGGGCTATTGGCGACAATCTGGGAAACATCCCTGAGGATGGTCCAAAGACATGCCATCACATTTTGAACCTGTGCTGAGAGAATGGTTTCCCCGCTGTGGTAGCACGACGACCTGTCAAAGGCATTGCAAATTTTGATTTTTGGGACGGGGGAAATTCGGAATAAAATTCCTAATTTAACCGAATCATAAAAACACAATCTTGCTTACTCTTCTATATTTAATAAATTTGATTCAAAATTTTCTTTCATCATAAATACTTAATCTATTTCAGTCCATGAGAAATTATCTGGTAATCATTGTTGTAGTCTCAGGTAATGAAATTTAAGCTTACAGTTATTGTTGCAATTTTTATTTCACTATCACTAGAAAAAAAAAACTTTAAAAAGTGTGGCATCTAAGAAATAAGTATGATTTGTCTAATATAGTATCAACAAATAAGCATGTAACTAATCTTTAAATCAAATTTACTAACTGCTAAGGAAATAGATTTGCTATAATCGAAGTGAAATAATTTTAATACATAAAAATTATTTCACTTTCTTACGCTTAATTATTCCGGTGAATACGTAAAACTATTAATGAATCATTTGATAAATGAGTATAAGGATAATAAATTTAATCGCCTAAAAAATGAAGACATAGTTTTTTTTTTTTTTTTTTTACGGTCCCACATGCCAAATAGCAAATAGTGTGGTGATTGGCAAATACCGTCAAATATTGAATACAAATTGAGTATTCTATGTATTGATCCCCCTCATGACAATAATCCCAATTTTTTTTTTTTTTTTATAAAAGAAGAATATTTTGCTTAGTTGTGTCCAAACGATGTAAAAAAAAAAAAAATTAAATAAAAACACATTTTTTGTTAACCTTTCTGGATTATATTAAAAATTAAACACCACACTGAGAAAAAAAAAAAAAAAAGCATGGTCAAAACTACCAAGAGATTTTTACCAATTTTACTATGTCTCTGACTCTATGGAAACACCAAAAAGCTCAATAATTTTCACCAAAGCGCTTTTGTGATGATTTTAGTAAAATTAACAATGAATAACGGTTTTATAATATGTGATAAAATTTGATAAGCATACCGTTTATTTTGATTTTCTTTTCCAGAATGTTTTTTTCCCCCCACAAAAATGTTATTATCATAGATTTTGGTAATTCTACCGGATTATTTTTGCTTCTTATAAAATTTAATTACTCCGAAAATCTCACATTGTTACATCTAATGGTATATAAATTATGACAGTGAGATGACGGCAACTGTAAGATTCTTTTATTAAATATAAATAAATAAAAATACTTTTACAAGTATAACGTTCAACTCTCTGTTACTTACGCAAACATATTTTTTCAAATTTATATATATTTTTTTTTTCAGACTCTAGCTAGTCTGTCAATGCCCAGAATTTTGACTGATGAGATAAATTTCCTTTGTCAATAGTATACCTTTGTTGTTATCCAGTACTGAATTCCAATAAATTTTGTTCAAGCCAGAAAGTGATAAAAACGCGATTGCAGATAAATTCAGCTCGTAATATTCGAAAAAAAATTAATTAAAACTTATACTGGCATCTGATATAGAGCTTAAATTAAAATCTAAACTGGTTGAGAAGTGATAAAAATTTTGCTTGATGAATGATATTAAATTTCCTCTGGTGATAAATTCTGTAGTGGTTAGAGAATGAGTGAAACTTTAATTGCCATCAGTTTCACAGCTTTAGTGGATACTTCAGAATTCTAGCTAGTCGCAAGTGATGGAATTTCATTGATGACTAATCCTAATTATTGTCAAGAAATGACGACCTCGAATCAGATTTGAGCACTCTAGTTAGTCGGAATTTTATTTGGCAGCAGTAAATTCAGAATATAGCGTTTAAAAAATAATTGAAACTTATATTGTTACCAGGCATGGAGCTCCATTACAGATTAGGGTGTTCAAAATTGCGGTAAAGTGGATGGAAATTCGTTTGCATTATTCTTTACCCACAGACACTACACGAAAGAGAGTTAATAAAAATTTAACGATAATTTTTTAAAAATTTTACGTCTATGCTCAGAAGAAAAAAAAATCTGACTTCGTTAAGTACATAAAAAAAATTTAGTTATTTATTTTCTTTTGAAGATCTAACATGCATGAAACAAAATTTGTATATTTTAGAGCAATAAAAATTAAATACAAAAAGTTATATTAATTTAGTTCTAATTTTAAACAAAAATACTTTAAAATAAATGGAATAAATACATTATTCGGTCTGTAACCAAAGTTTAAAAAAAAAAAAAAAACAATAATTTGTTTTTCAAATATTTTTTATTAAAATATTATCAATTTGTTTGGCTTACATATAGATATGCAGATTATTTTGGAGTTCAAATTTTTTAAGATTTTTAAACAGTTTGCATGTGCTAAACAAGCAATGACAATCTACTGCTCACCTGGCAAAGCATTTCCTCTCAACCACCACGCACACACAAAAAGAAAATCTATACTCTATTTCATTTTTAATACGTAAAATTGAAGCAAGAACAAGATATGGGGCATCTTATGTTCTACCTTAGTTTAAAATGTTAGTTCAATCAACCCCAGTTTTACAATTTTGATTAAAAATAAGTTTAGAGATTATTTAAAAAACTGTGATGATTATTCCATATCATTCCTCAATGAGGATAAAAAAAAATTCTTTTTCATTTAATTACCTTTTCCTTGTAAATTTTAGTGCTTAAAAAATGAAGATTAAAAATAAACTGCACATGCTGTGAACAAGCTGTGTTTCAGGATTTCTGCTACCAAGGAAGAATTTTATTTTTTTTTTAAAAAAGAAAAGGATTTCAAAATGGATTTTAATTTAAAAGTCATTTTTAATATTTAATAAAGAGTAGATAACAATACTACCTCTAATTAAACTTGGTTGGTGACAATTAAACCTTTGAAATTTAAAACCAACAATACAAGTAAGAATATTTTATTACAAATTAAACTCAAAATCATTCATTGAATTAATAACTTTTCTGAGATTATTGAAAATTAATTATCTTAATATGTAATAAATATTTTTGAGATTTTCAAATATAATATAATGTAGAAGCATCATTCATTATTAGTATTTCATGAAAATAAAGAGTATACTGCAATTATAGTACTTGTTGTATTCATTATACCATTTAATACATTTTAAATAATACAAATATTAAATTATTTTCATGCATAAAACATTAAGAAAGTTTAAATGTTTATTAAATTTATAATAAAATTTTAATTCAATTATTAAATATAACTTTATTAATTAAATTAATTCATAAATATAAAATTTTTTAAAATTAAATATAAGATTATATTTTATTAAAAGTACAATTCAGGAAAAATGATCTTTTAAAGAAATTTTTACGAATTCATATACATTAGTTTAATTTTGTGGATATTTTTTTGTAATGAGGCTAAATATCTCAGATTGCCCTTAGAGAGAAAATGACTCGATTTGGCGACATTTTTGACGACTTGGCAATAATTTTGGAGATGAAATGGTAGGTCAGGAAAAATATGAGTTTCTAAGAAATCAGACTAATATTTACAGAGTTATATGGAAATTGTCTAGAATCGTATCGAAAATTTTGGGACTTCGTCGCCAAACCTATATAAATAGGAGTGTGCCTTAGAGGGATAATTAGTCTTTTTGTTTTCTTATTTGAGAGTTCATTGAACTGTCTGAGGCTTCAAAGCCTGTTATCTCTTGTGTTCTAGACTGTAATTGAGAGCCAGAAATATCTTTATTTTCTGGAAGATTTTGTTAATAAATTTTTGAATCTTAAGGAGTGTTTCATTCAACATCAATCGAAAGGAATCCTTGAACTTGGTACATTATAATTATAGTAAGTGCTACTTAAAACTTCAAAAAATTGAAGGATTAGAAATAATATAAATACAAGGAAAAGAGGTTCTTTTTTTAAAAGTGAAAATTGTTCTTGTTTGATTAAATAAAGAAAATCTTTTGAAACTAGAAGAGATAAGGATAGTTTTTAAGGAAAATATTCAAAACATAAAAATTTAAAAGGTACGAAAATTATAAAACACAATCTCAAAAGAGCTGAATTAAAACAACATTACTTTATTAGCCAAAGACATTAATGTTATAAATAATATTTTCATTGTATCTTAGTTTAATTAAAAAAAATGGCAATTATAATATTTAATAAAACTTTTGAATAATAAATTACTTTAATATATGTTCATAAAAAACAATAAAGCTGTTTGATCTATAATCTACTACTTTTATTACTACTACTGTGATTATAACATCTAAATAATGCCTAAACCAAATAAAACTCAAAAATAGTGAGCTTTTATTATAAGTGTTATTAAAATTATTTTATTAGTTATTTATTAAAATTTAAATTTTGCTAGTACTAAATTTTTAATGCTATTGATGTTTTATAAAATATTTATATCAGTAATCATTAAGCAAAAGTTTATTAATAATGATTTCACATATGTTTATAAAAAAATAATACACCATGATTTTTTTTTCATTCATATTAAAATGATAAGTCATTTTAATTTCCTAATTTATCAAAGGTGACAATTTATAGCACTGTAAATATTACTAGACAAACAGCAAACAATTTTTATTATAAGAGAAATGCATCCAAAACAATGCTTCTAATGTAACAAAATATTATATATAAACATGAAATAATTAGCATATACTTTGGAAAGTAAAAATTCAGAAAGGGGATACGAGAATATGTAAAAGATAAATTATGACCTTTAACAGATGATTTTAAAAACGATCAACAAATTGCAAAAGTCTTTGTTGTTCTGCTTCTCTGATAGCAGCATCATTAGCATCACCCATATTACCAGCATATTCTCTCATCACATTTCGAATTGTTTTGATAGAGCCTCCTCTCAAATTTAAAATCTGGAGCACTCGCTGTTTAATACTAGGGGGTCCGGAACAACAAATATCTACCATTATGTAGTCAATAAGTTGAAGTGTGAAAAGACCACCTTCAAGGCGACGCAAGTAGAATTCTTCTTCCATGACAGAATCAATTTCGCTTTCACTAAGTTTAGATTTTTCTTTTTCAATTTGAACATCAACATAATGCACCTTATCAAGGTATTTAAAATGCAGTTCCATCAATCTATCAACCTTTTCATGATCATTTTCTGTGAATTTGTTTAAAAGTCGTTGACGTTGTTGACCCTTACAATTCTTCAGCATCGATGCAATTATAGAGCAGACATGTTCTTCATGTTGCTCGATAGACAACCCTTTTTTCCAGTTTTTCTTTGGAGTTTTCATAAATAATGGAAATATAGCTCTTAAACCTAATATATCAACAAATTTATTACAATTATCTGCTCCTTCTGCATTACACATAGCATGATCTAAAACTTTCAGAGCACCATTTCTAGACATCTTCTTCTCTCTCAACATTAGATTCATAAGTTGTAAACCTTCTCCTTTTAAGAATCTTTCTCGATTTGCAGGAAACATCAAAGAGGAGCAAATACAGTCGAATAAGTTTTCCATCATTTCATGTTCCTCAGCACTTGACGGATCATTTCTTTTGAAATAAGCCAATTGTTGCAATAAAACATCAATGCCTTCCATTGTTCCAAGAGATTGCCTATTTTCATCATGTCTTTGAAGCAAGATTGATAGAATTTCACTGGCATAGAGTTTATTTGCATCAAATGGCATTTTAGATTTGATTCTTTTCAATATCCACTGCATCAGACCTTGTTCAACAGCATCTACACACATATCCGTCTTAAATTCTGCCAGATTTTCAATAATAGCAAGAGTGTTGTGTACTCCTTCAGCTTCTTCTTTAACTTTTTCATCCAGTCGCTCTAAATTTTGTACCAACACTGCAATAACCTGTGCATTCAACATTGCATCGATTAAAGTTGTAGCACCTTCTTCACTTTCATTTAGAGTATCGATATCAGTCATTTCTTGCAAGAGATCGACAACTGCAATTGATATATCCGTATTTTCATGAGTAAGCAAACCCAATATGGTTGAAACAGAGTTCAGTTCAACTAATATATGGTACAAGTCAGGTTGTGTAGCAATTACATGCATTTCGAGTAGAATATCATTTAATTCGATTTCGGAATCCATAAATTTTTCAGGCTGGTCGGGGAACTTGATACGGAGCTCTTGATTTTTTAAAACTTTTTTTTCAAAAGATAACAACAGTTTTTTTAAAGTAGTGTCATCCAATACTCCACTTTCTCCCTCAGGAAGCTCAGACTCACCCTCGAAATCTTGCTTAAAATTTTCTTTATTTTCATCTTGCGTTTTCATCATCTTAGTTGGACGGCGATCATGGTGGGCTTCAGGAACGTTAGCAAGTCTCTTAGATCTCGGTCTAACTTCTACATCATCATCTTCTATAGCTACTCTTCTGGGCTCTTTAGCTGGTTTATAACTTAATAGTTCTCCAACATCCATCTTTACATATGCCTTTTCCTAAATTATTTAATTATAATGAATTATTATATAATATTCTATTATTATTTATTTAATAAAAGAAAAAAATTGGAAAACTTTTTCAAAGATCTTAATTGTTGTGGTGCAAGTAAGCTTACAGTAACCAGATTTAAAGCTATTTGTGTAATACGCATAAGCTTACAGCTTATATTGATTTTGATATGAAGTTGTTTTTATTTTCTCTCCATTATTTGTTTTAAAATTAATAATTATGAATGGCTCTTATAGTAAATTAATCCTATTTCAAAAAATACTTCTTAAGAAATAAATTTATAAGATTCAGGAAAGTCTATCTCAACTCACAACAGTTTTGGCGCTTCTCTTGTTATAAACAAAAATAAATTTTTGCCATACGGATTACTGATTCTTGGCTAAGAACAATATGGTATTCATTATTATATTATTAAAATAATAAGTTAAAATACCATTTATAACCTTCATTTTTAAATTTTGTTTTCCACATTAGTATAATTATTAATTTTTAGCGTTTGATTTAAAATCAAATTCTTTTTAGACCTCTTCCAGAAAATCATCTGTTGGTGGATCAAAAAAGAAAGCTAATGTAAAAATCGAATTGACAACCGAGCAAAAGAAAGATGTTGAAGACGCTTTCAATTTATTTGATACTAAAGGTGCTGGCTATATTGAAACTAAGGATCTTAAGGTAATTGGGAAAACAAACATATTTATATTTTGCATCTCTTACCTGTATAAAAATCTATTATATTGTGATAATCGTTATTTTAGCAATGCAAGAATTACTAATGTTTTTATATATTACCCAAAACCAAAATGTATTTTTGACTTTAATTACAATAAGTGGTGTACACAAATCCACTATATTGTGATCAATTGCCTAATATCCTATATAATTTTTTTACTTTCTTCATAATAGCTTCATTTATTAGGTAAACTTGTTTCTCTGATTTTCTTCTAGTACAACTGCACTTGTTTTTTCAATTTATCCTATTCCTAAGTTTCTTAGTGAGATTTTATCTCACTCTTGTATATAAAATAGGGGAGTAAAGGAAAAGTATTTTTTCATTTAAGTTATTTTTCGTGTTTTTGTTTTCTAGGTCATCTTGCAATCTATTTCCATTTTTCTATTAAATAGTTGCTGCATCTCTGTGGCATAAATATTTAAAATATTTCCTTATAATTTATGGGGCTAAATAATAAGTAGTTAAATTCTATTCATGTGAAAGTACAAGGATGAGTTTTTATATCTTTTTTACAATTTAATAATTAGAAAAATACCACTTTTTCAAAAAAATTCTTTTTTTTTTTTGAATTCTGAAAAAAGATGAATTATTTACAGTTCTTTTACCTACATAGACATAATTTACTATTGCATTTGTGTGATTTAAAGTCATGAATCATGCTTCATATTCACATGATTTAAAATTGCTCATCAAAATATGGATTCACAAGATGTGAAATTATACAAAGTGGTTCATATTCACTTGATCCCATATATCGAGATTCTTATTTACAGGGTTTAAAAATCACACATTGAGATTTGTATTCATGCAAGTTACAACAAAAAGGGCGATCGTTTACAGATCTCGATTCACATTCATGTAATTTAAAATTACTTATCACAATTCATATTCATTTAATTGAAAATCACACATCACGATTCGTATTTTTCATAGATTAAAATTACACTTTCCAGATTGCTCAGAATTTAAATAAAAATCATGCATCCATTTATTTGATTAAAATTTTGATAATATTCTATGGATATGTGGTTCCTACTTACACTTTCAGTTATTTTTAAAATTATTAAAAATGTGTTTCGCACACAATATTAATAAATTTCTATTTTACCCTTTTTCTTTTCTTTTTTTACCAAGCTCATCCCTGAAAATAGTTTTATGCCTCTACTAAATTAACTTTTGTACAGATTTAATAAGTTTAGTATGCTAAAGATGTTTATACATTTTGCAAAGGTCAAGACCAATAACTGTTTTAGCTAAATGAAAATTTTTTTTTCCTTAAAAACTTTCCATTTCATTTTAGATCCATTTTCATTACTAGTTAAAGTTTATAAGATACCAATAAGGTACACCTTGATTTCACGAGATATTTATTAAGCTTTAAAAAAATTGAATATTGTCAAAATCATTGTTATTCTAAGAGGTTAAAAGTAAGCTTTATTGTATTAACAATCACAGCTTAAAAATCTTTTTTTTGCATTCTTTATAAAAGCTTTATAATTTTTAAAAAATGTACTAGCAGTTTCAACTTATAAAAATATTGCAGTGTAGTTGATGAAAATTTATATACCAGAAAATTAACATAGTAAATATAAAATTTTTCCAATGAAGTGTAGTAGTTTTAAATTCTGTTACAATTTTATATTAGGTAGCTTTGAGAGCCTTGGGATTTGAACCAAGAAAGGAGGAAATTAAGAAAATGATATTAGAAGTAGATAAGGAGAACTCAGGTTGTAATACTGATTTTAAATATTTTATTTTTTGTGTTTTTTCAATTGAAGTTTTTTATTTTTCTGTGGTTAAGTTTTATTATGATTATTTTTTTTAACAAGAAAAGGGGAAAAAAAAAAAAGAGTTACATCTTATGTATTGTATGTCGTATTATATTTTCTAAAAAGTTACGACTCACAGCATAGTTGAATTAAATTTTTGGGATATTTCCATATCAATACCTGTTTGTGCTAAGTAAAATTGTTAAAGTGCCAAGTGAAACTGGGTTGTTTTGCTTGGAATAAGTTTAAAATAAAGAAATATTATAGTGGCTTGCCCTGAGGTTGTTAAGAGTTATACTTTTGGAGTTTGTTCCATCCAATCTCTGAAGTTTTAGCAGTGTTTTCCCTAAACATTTTTAGAAGGGCGACTGCTCTTTGATGCACCCTTTTTGTAAAAATAAACCACCATCCCTTAAAGACTCTGCCTTTTTATTCATATTTCATTTAAAAAAATTTATTCACTGTTTAAATAATAATTACGCAGTGGTAAAATTATCCGTGTGTATAGGTTTAATTCTGATGATTATTCCGAATATTTATTTTGTTAGAATTATTCTTAATTGGTTTAATTTTTATATTTTTTTTGCCGGGAGTATATTAATTTTTTTAAGTCATTTTAAATTTTAAAATTATTTTTAAAATAAATTTTTTATTTTTGAAAATGCATCTCTTTAAATGATTATTTTCTCAAAATTTTCAGTTTAAATTGCAGAAAAAAGCTTTTAAGTTGTTTATTATTATTCTCTCTTTTTTTTGTGTGCTTTTAACATGCTTTTGATATTTTTTCTACAATTTATTAAAATTTTTTCTCTTATTTTGATTTTTAGTGAGAATAACTTTTCTGAAATACACGTGTAAATAATATAAAGATAATACAGTAGAGAACCAATTATCCGGGATGCTCGGGACCATCGCTATCCCGGATGTCTGAATTTCCCGGTTTTCTGGATCAACCAAAAAGTGTCGTTAATCGATGTTTTATCGCACCCGAATTACAAGGAAAAGGTGTAACACATTTTAAAATAAAAGAAAAAAGGTAAGCAATCCTAAATTTGAAAAGAAAAAAAAATGGTAGAAAAATAAAATTTAAAAGAATAAAAAAAAATTTGCAAGTTTAGAAAAGAAAAACAAGTTTAAAAAATACAAAATTCTCATATTTATTTTTTAAAAATAATTACAATTCCTAAATTAACTAATATAAACAAAACAAATGATTAAATAACGCAATATATTTCATACCTAATTATACAGCGGGGAAAACGATAAAATAAAAGGAAAACTTATTAGGTAATCTAAATCAAAACAACGAAAATTATCGAACCGAAACGATCGTTAAAAAAGGCACTAACATAAATATTAAAGCCCGGAACAAGGCAAGATCAGCGAAATTAAAAAAATAAAGAAAAACCTAATGATAAAATTTATGAATAAAAAGAATTAATTTATTAAGAGCAAAATTTATCGTGAAAAAAAATCAAGCGTAGTGGAATCAGAAAAACAAAACTGCAATCTGCTTCATAAAATAATCGTATGTTTAAATTAATAAACAATTCTTTTTTTTTATTCATAAAAACACGATTTTTAACGAAAGCAGATGTGATTCCACATCAAGAAAAACTTGCAAATGATACCAAAGAATCAGAATTTATTCAAAAGAAAAATATTTTATTTTTATTAATCGATGTCAAATAGATAAATATATTTTTCTTTCATCTTCTGTTCACTGATATGCACGTGCAATGCATTTTCCCCACCCCCTCATAAATCAGAGAAAACGAAGTCAGCATGCCACTCCTTTGAGTTTGATTGACGGCCTAAAGGATAAAATAAAACAGCCCTTCCCTGCCTCCTCTCGATCTGAAGATCGTCAAGGTCAGAGAAGAAATGACGTTTCTCTGGGTAAACGGGGAAAAAAATTCTCCCCTTCCTCACATTTTCCTCTACTCAACTTCAAGGATGAGTCCAATTTCCGCATTTTTTCATAATCGTTCTAGTTTAAAATGGCGGGAAAATCGAGCAAATTTTTTCCCGGTTATCTGGATACCGGATAAATGGTTCTCTACTGTAATTGAAAAAGTGTTGAGGATCTGTTATTACATATTATTACACATTTTGATAAATTTTTACAGTGTTAAGTGAGTGAAATTCAAAAGTGCCATTTTCTGTGAGGAAGCACTCTGCCCTTTTTTATTCCTAGAGAGAACTCTGGTTTTAGTTTTTAGCATGCTGCTGTTTTATTGTCACCGAAACTTGCCGATTATTTTCCCTCTGAATAGCCCCCTCTAGTTTTTTCTATCTTTACAAAAATGCAACCTATTTCAGTGGTGCTCTGTTTGATTTTTTGTTATATGAATTAGAGTCTATACAATGTAAACTTGGTATTAATTAAATTTTTTACATTACACAGCAAATTTACTAACCAAACTTGGCGATAAACAACAATTTTGTTTTATTTCAGGAATTATTATGTATTTCTACTCCTTTATTATCAGAATCCTAATTGGTTTTCATTATTTTTTTAGCAGCACAGCACATTATTTCTTTCTGCGTTACAATAATTCCTGCTATTGTTCATAATATTTTTTATAGGTTATGCATGTCTTTAGTTTGTCATAAAAAAAACATATTTCTTAATACAAATATCAATATATGTGCATGTAATCCTTGTACAATCAAATATATATTTTTATTTTTCAAAATTTTATAAAACTTGGCATAATTTTAAAATGTTTGACTTTTGATTCATCTTAAAGTGTTATTTTTTCGAAATATTTTCCTTTACAAAAAATGTAATAAACTACGTCATTTTGCAAAATAAATTGGAACTTGACAATACCACATTTATAAGTATAATACTGATTATTTTTATGAAATTTAAAAAGTGAATTTCCTATATATTTGATGTAGGTAAAATTTGCTATGATGATTTCATGAGGTTGATGGCTGAAAAGATAAGTGATAAGGATGCAAATAAAGAAATTATGAAAGCTTTTCAGCTGTTTGATGATGACAATACTGGAAAAATATCCTTTAAAAATTTGAAACGTGTAGCAATGGAGCTGGGAGAAAATATTTCAGATGAGGAATTAAGAGTAAGCTGCATATTTTTATTTTATTAAAATTATATTATTGAATTCATTAATTTTCTAATTCTGTCAAAAGAGGTATGCAATGTTGGCAATTTTTTTTCTTTTAAACTTTAAAAAATTTTATATATTTAATGTCCAGTTATTATCCTTACCGATTGTCAATTTTTTAAGCAATCGTGCACTTTTTAATTTAAAATTTTAATATTTAACTGTAAGGTGAATGCTTATTTAATATTCTTTTAAAATATTGTTTCTTATATTAAACCAATTATTATGCATTCATCTACATAACTATAGCTGAATTCTCATGATATATGAAATTTAAAAATCTATATTTAATCTGAAATAACAAAAAGCTGCTTAAATGTCTAATTTTTGTTAAATGTTTTGTTTGATCACTGATAAGGTATGCTTGAAGGGATTGTTTTGGTGTATTCCAGTTAGTTAGAAAGGCTGGAATTCAATATGCGTCTCATTATATGTATTATTATTTAAATCAAATTAATTCATGTTTTTAATTCTTCCTGGATAGTCATTGACTTAGATAATTATTCATGGAATTCTGAATGTTTTTTAATGTGATTGGTAACTTTTTATTGATTTTTTAACACACATATTATTGGCGGTAATTACTGAAAACCTTGTATATATGAATTAAGAAAAGAATTCTCAATTTTAAAAGCTATTAAAGATAATAATACTTCCTATGGAAACTGCGCAAAGTAGCAGTGAATCCGAAAGGAATTGAAACAAGAGAAACATTGAAATATGAAAAAAATTGGATAAATATGACAGCCGAAGCTGACGTCTTAATTTTCGTAATATTGATTTCAAAATGATTGAGATTTTTCATTTAATAAGGCAAGATAAAAGTCTTGATTGAGTTGTCCCGGTCAAGCTTTACTATTAATGATGTCACTATTTTCTGGCCCTTTCTTAACTTCCATTCTGTTTTTTCTTTACTGCGCAGGTTAGGGGTGTTGTTTTTATGTTTATTTCAATTTAGTTATGTCTCACAGTCAGTTGTGTTATCTGGTTATTGGATTTTTGTTTCAAGTAAGCTTTTGTACATACTATTCTTATGTATTTGTCTTGTTTTAATTCTTCTGTATTTGCTTTATATAATGTTATATATTCTTTTCCTGCACTTCGGCAAAACCTTTGGGGTACAGAGAAGGCGATTTTAGACTTTTTGTCGTGCTCTCTTAATAGAGAATGTTTTGCCTTTATGACTTCAGGAGCTGGTACCCCCTGAAGACGTCAGCTTCGGTTGTCATATTTATCCAATATTTTTCATCTTTCAATGTTTCTCTTGTATATATGATTTATTTTTAATTAGGAAATGCTTGCTGAAGCCGATCGAGATAATGACGGAGAGGTCAACCAGGAAGAATTCTTACGGATAATGAAGAAAACTTGTTTATATTGAAACATTTTCAACCGTATACTTCTCATCTTATTGATCTTCCTTAAAAAGTTCAATAGAATTGTGGATTTGTTTCTCATCTCTCACATATCATCAAAACATATCTACTCTGTTTGTTAATTAGTCTTGTCATTTTACTTTTGAACAGACTTGTTAAGCAGAATTTGTAAATATTGTTCACTACTTCCTATGTAAATATTGCATTTTTATAAAA
Organism: Parasteatoda lunata; assembly: GCA_949128135.1. NCBI lineage: Eukaryota > Metazoa > Arthropoda > Arachnida > Araneae > Theridiidae > Parasteatoda > Parasteatoda lunata. Next base: position 49,903,115 of record OX421970.1, read on the forward strand.
TATATATGCTGTTTTATCTATTATTCAAAATTATTTAATAAAGTGTTTTCATTTGCATTATTTGTTTTGTCTATGTTAGGGTGATATTAATGTAATATTGAAAAATAATTTCAATTTTCACGTAAATACTCATTTGTTTGTTAATGCTGTTTTTTAAATTTTCAAAAGGTGCATGAAGTTAAATTATTTATTTATTAATTTTTTGCATTAAAAGAAATTATTATTATAGATTCTTCTAGACATTAAAGCTTTTGTAATAGTAAAAGCTGGTTTTGTCTTGGGGTGAAAAAAACTTTAAAAATAATTAGCTGGCTAAAATATATGCCAATTATCAATGTTTGAAAACATCAAGTTTTTACATAATTGCTCTTTTTATTAAAGCATTCTATCAAAGGAAGATTATATAAGTAACTTATTTTTCTTTAAAGTGTTAGAATAAGTGGTATTAATTACTACTTAAATAATAATTCTATAAATTCTCTTAATAATTGTTTTAATAACAAATTGACAAAACCAGATTTTTTCAAATCAAACTTAAAAATGTGTGAAAGTAACCAAGAACTGCAATTAAAAGTATATAAGGGTAAAAATAAAACCATTGTCACTGATGCAGTAAGAGTTATTCAAGATACTTGAAATTGTACTTGACTAAAAAGGCCAGTCAACTTGCCTCTGACAGCAACTACATAGTAATTTAATTTATGAATTCATGTCAGACTTAACGTAAGTTAATAAGTCTTTGTCTTCTCTTTTATGTGTGTCATGAAGCTGTTGCTTCATATTTTAATATAAAAAAATTTTATAAATTTTTTTTTTAATGTCTGAAATGCTCTAAAACTGAATTAATGTGTGTTATGAAGCTGTTGCTTCATATTTTAATATAAAAACAATTTTATAAAATTTTTTTTTTTTTTTATGTCTGAAATGCTCTAAAACTTAATTATGAGTGAAAGATAAAAAAAATTCAATATTAATACATAAAATGTTGATTTCTATTTAATGCTCTCTTTAATTTATACTTGGTTCATTTTTGTTGGTGCATAAATTTATTATTTTAGAACATTTATTTAAGTGTTTTGTTAGTAAAAATTTATTATTATGTAAAATTAAAATGCTATAACATCACTTTTGGTTAATTTTTATGCCAATTGTAATTAAGAGACTCTTGAATCTTTCTATTAAAGCTTTCATTGAAACATATAATTTAAACACTAAGATTCATTGTAACTAATGTATGAAACAAAAAAAAGAAAAGTTAAATTGAGCAATAGTTTTTTTAAAAAAAAAAGAGATAAAACACTGAATGTATTATAGAATTAAAAAATTTCTAATACTCAATTTTTTATTATTTTTTTATGAAATACTAATTGTTTTAATAGATGTTAGTGTTAAGAAATTAAATAAAATAATATTCAGTAAACTGTAAAAGAACTTTTATTATTTTTTGTTCAATTGCTGACATATTTTAAGGAATATAACTTGAAAAAAATCATTCAATCAAGACTAGACAAAAACATAAAACACATTTTGTTATGATTTTTAATGAAATAAATGTACTATTACTACACATATATTAGTTAAGATCAAAACAAATATTAACAATACAAGGCATTATTTATGAAACAAAATACTTATCAATGGAAGAGGTAAAACTTATGTTACTCTTATACTATGTTTTTTTTTCTTTTTCGACTCAATGTGCAATATTATTTACTTTATTTTTTCCTTTTAATATATGCAGGGTGCAACAAAACTAATACTGATAACTGTAAAGAGAGATAAAACTTGCTAAAGTAGCCAACTTTGACCATACATTAAAGAGTCAAAAGGCTAAGGCTATGTAAGGTAATTTCTCTTGCATTACACTTCTCCGGGATAGTGCAAAATTACCTCAAAACTGCCTTTACAAAAAGAAAGATTGGCCACAGTGGGCCTCCCTCCTTTAATATCCTGATATCTTTTTGTCTAGCTTTTTTCCCCCTCTAAAAGCATTTAAACAACATAATTTTCAGGAGGTCTACCAGAGGACATTGTCTGGCATAGCTGTGAATTTCCAAACATTTTCATTACATGAAACATACATTGCAACAGGTAGTTGCTTATTTGAACATTTGTTATAGAGTTATCAGTTGTAAAAACTCTATTCATTTTATTTTCCATTTTCACCAAGCTGGCAACTCTTGGCTTGCTAATTTGCTCTCTGATTGTTTGATGTAAGTAATTTGTTCTATAAACCCCACAGACAGTTATGAGCATTAGTTTTGTCACCCTTATATAATGATTTATAAAATGGATCATGTTTCGATTGATACAAATTTAACCTTTTCTTTTTATGAAATAATAAGTATTTGCTGATGAATGAAAATGATAAAGCTCTAAAATCATGACTTTCGCCTCCTTTCTGGTATTAATACTTGGTCAATGCAGTGCACTATTCCTTCCTTTGTTACTACATCTGGTTCAATAACATGGGCTTTATTCACCATTAGTCCATCTTTCTCTTTATGTATATTTACAGTTTGATATTCAGTTCGAACATTGTATTGTAAATTGCGGTGAATTGATCCAGCAGAAAACATATTGTCAACCACATGGTTTTGAACCATCTGAAATGAAAATTGTTATATGGTCAACTCAGTATGGCTAGATATATAAAGTGTCCCAAAAATGTCAACATATGACAATTTGAATAATTAATCACAGAAAAACTGAAAGGTTAACATTATTTACTGCATTTGGTCTATAATACCAAGTGTCTTTCCGCAAAATTTAAACAATTTAGTTTTGAAGTTCATCAACAGATGGCTCTGTCAACTAAAAAAAAAAACTATAAATCACTATTAACCTAGATGGAGTAACAACGCGGTGCATTTAACTTTATAGCAACATGTAGCAAATGATAATATTTTATTGTTATAAATCTAGATTAAATTTTTACTAAGTTTTTTTATTTTTGTAGTTATTTATAAAAATGTCAATAATCATAGATTCAGTTTACTTGAAAAAGACAAAGAAAAAAAAAAAAAAATTCTATTTTAGAAAAGCTTTTATTCATTTTATTTTTAAAACTTATCTTGATATAAATCAACTTACTTTTTTCAATTTTCTTCGATTTTTCATCAGTGAATGTAAATTGTCTTCTCCTAATTGCATAAAAGCGTCATTGGTGGGAACGAAAATTGTGAAGGATTTATTTCCCCTAGTGTTCAGGAAATGAGGTTCATATTCTTGCACATGGTGTATAGCATCAGCCATCGTGCTGTTAAAAAAAAAAAAATTATATATATATATATATATTTTTGTAAGATTTTTTAAAAAAATCATTTCGAATTTTTCCTTACTACTTTCCTTATTTTTTCTTCTAGGTGCACATCATTTTGAATCGTAAAATGTATTTTTACTTATGGTTTTTTGCATATTATATTTGTTGTTTATCTATTTTATAGCATTAATATTGAATATTGTTTGGTTGGCAACTACTAAAATCTGCCGTTTTTTAAATTGTAACATTCCGCGTGTCATAAAATGACCACTTAAATATCTAGCAAACTAAGACCATTCGATGTCCTATTCTACCCGAACCTGTTTTTTTTTCTTTTGAGTTAATGTTAATTTTCAGATCATTAATGCGGAATGCTAAGTTGAGAGAAAGGAGTATTTTCAATACCTTAGTTGTGGTCATAAAAGCTCTGATTTTGTAAGCTGAAATAATAATAATAATAAAAAAAATGGCAGGAACTTAAGTGATAACTAATTATTTAGTATTTAAATTAAGTCTTTCTTGCGTCTTTGCAACCATTGATTTCAGATTGGATATTTTATTAGATTAGTCATAATAAACGTTATGAAAACCGATTATTAAATGAATTCGAATAAATGAAATTTGATTCCAACTCCAAATTATCATTCAACATATAAATATTCAAAACAATATTTGATGCTAAAATAAAGTTTATCTCCGAATCAGCACCGAACTTAAACTAGGATAAAATGAATTATTGATCCAGTTAACTTAGATACTTTTTATTTACGTCGCACTAATGCTGCGCAAAGGGCTATTAGCGAAGGGGAAACATCCTCGAGGATAATCCAAAGACATGCTTTCGCAATTTCATCCTCTGCAGAGAGAATGGCGCTCCTACTTTGGTAGGACGACCGCCTGCGCTCGAAATCGAGCACTTTGCGGTAGAACAGTTTAACGAGGTCCGATACCGCGCACCCCCGGTCCCTACGCAGGCTGATCAAAGTGGTCGCACACCTGCTTACTGACCTCAGCCAGTGATGCTTGACTTTGGTGTTCTACAGGGAACCGTGTCTTAACGATCAATCAAGTTAAAGAAATAGGGTTTTGGGGCGAATGCGACACAAATTGACCAGGGCTTTTTAAATAATGAGTTCCGTCATTTTTGGAGATCGTGAGAATTATATATCATAATTACTGATTATAAAGTATCGCTTTACAAAATACTATTTCTTTACAAAAATTAGGTAAAAAATTTATGTAGCAACTTTTCGTTTTCTTTGAAAATTTTTTTAATTTTAAACAGATTAAATACTTTGATAATAGAATAATTCAGGCAAATTAGTTATTTAAAAATTTTTTTTTTCGAACAACGATTTTTTGTTGGAAAATCTACGATTGCTGCAATACCGAATTTTAGAACGAAATATATAAATTGCGATTTCGCTGAATTAAAAATAATTGTAGGAAATAAAAGATAGTAAATCACGTTATATATTCGGGGTGGGGACAATTAAAACATCAGATGATATTACAAGTGTGTACAATAATATTACAAGTGTGTACAATGATATTAAAAGTGTATACAATATCAGCTGGGCCGGTATAGCATAATTGGCAGGGCGCTAGACTTACGTTCGTGAGAACGGGTGTTCGAATCCAGCCGACCGAAGACTCTCCGTGTAGTAAATGGTGACTGGTGCACGTTGAATCTGTCGGGTCATAAAGTCCTCTACGTTCCTACAAAAAATTATACCCCTGGGGGTACTGAATTAGAGATTGATCGTTCTCTGGTTCAGGTTAAAATTACGATCTGTGGATGAATGAATGTATGAAAGGATCAGTTCTAAAAATGGGTGTAGCCGAAATCGAAATCTCGGCAATAGATGGAGCCACTTGAAAGCAAGAACAGTCCAACCTCTTGCCTTAGTTACTTACGACAACAACAAAATAATCTCAGCCACAATAAACCTCAATCATTTATCATAACGTATTATGAAGTTAACAGTTTATAACTATATCAACAAAACCATCCCAATGTATCATAAGTAATACATAAATTCGAATACAGAAAGTTTAAGAAGCCTGAGTTTACTCGTGTGCTGAGAAAATCTGTTTAGAATTTATAGTGAGAGTCACATGGATTCGAGTTAACAAACTTGTGTCGATGATTTTCATCATTATTTATGATTGAGAACCTAATTCTAGTCATTATCATAAAAAGTGCTATTAAAATCTTATTTTAGTTGCTTTACAATAAATATGGAGTACAAGATAATATCAATGTCAAGTTCCACTTATAAAAATGAGAAAAATGAAAATAGTTGACAGTCGAAATTTCTACTCAGTCTTTTCACTTTATTTTATAACCGGCATTGAACAGTCGATCCATTTTTTGAGCTTACGATTATCAATGTTAAACTAATTTTGAACCAGACCTAGAAGAAAATGAAGCTCCTTGATCAAGCATTAGGAAAAACTACCTTTCGTGGAGGACTTATTGATACTCGCATTTGCATCACATGGAAAGGAAAACTACGAAAACTTTCCACTGTTAATCTGACGACTAGGATATTCTAACTCATGATCTGTCTACCATTGAGGATGTTTTACGTCAGCACTGTGGTGGGTGCAAGCCCAGAGCAGAATTCGTATCAACTTCCACTGCTGGGGTTCCGATCTGGGTCACCTCATTAGAAGGCGAACGCTCTATCCCTTGAGCCACCACGACTGTGGATCAAGCACTGGGTCAAACTAGCCCTTCGTGTATGAATTTTTGATGAAACTAATATGTATTTGCGTTAAATGGAGAGGAAAACCTCTACGATTGGTCCAATGGCAGTAGATTTTACCCCATGATCTGTCTACCACCGAGGATATTTTATCTCAGTGCTATGGTTGGTGCGAAACGTGTGGAGCATTCTTTTCAACCAGCCACCGCTGGAATTCGAATATCAGTCACCTCATTGGGGAAAGGCACTCTGAGTCACCGTGGCTTTGAATCAGACATTGTTGGAAAGTTTAAACAATGTTTTTCGTTCAATCAGTGTTAACTTCTACCTCGGAAGAAGTAAATAAATTAATTGTTAGAGTTTCCATACTTAATATAAAATAAAATGAAATGTTTTATAATGCATTATATAAAAGCCAAAATATTTTCAGTTAAAGATTATAAATTACTAAAGAAAAAAGAAAGAATTGGCAAAGGTAATTTTGGTGAACGATAAGTTACCTATATTCAACCTTGCTTTGCAGTAATTCCATGACACTGTGATTTGGTGGTGTTAATACTCTATTTATAATATGAAGAACGCCGTTCTGACCTTCGATGTCAGAATCTTCGAGGATTGCAGATTCCACTCCTACTTCCTACGAATAAATAGATTGAATGAAATGAAACAAAATAAATAGAAGTTTCTAACTGAAATTTTTAATGAATGAAATAACTCCTAAATGAATGAATAACTCCAACAATAAATGAATATAAACTAGTAAATGAATAAGTTCTACGGATAACGAAATAAATATAAGTTGGGTCACACACAGGGTCATAACTAGAGCCCGGATTTTGATGACCTAAAAAATCTCAATTAATGCCCTTAAAAAGTGCAAAAAATGCCCTTTAAAAGTGCAAAAAATGCCCTTAAAGAATGCAAAAAATGCCCTTAAAATGCGAAAATTGCGCTAAAAACGCCTTATGACATGACTTAAATAAAGTAAAAATATTGAACAAAAAAATTTTTTTACTCATTAAAATTATTATGAGTCATTTCAAAAAATATAAAGCAATGCAATACTTGTTCTACGCTCATTAAAGTTTGAAAAATATGTTTTATATCCTAAAATAAATAAAAAAAAGGAAAATATATTGACTCCAAAACATTTTCATTTTGTATAGAAATTTTAATGAGTATAACAACTTCCATCTCATAATATTACTAAATATCAGAATTACATTGGATTATTAATTTTTTTTTTAATATTTTGAAATGTAAACGAGCGTTTTTTGTCTGAAAGTTAATTTTTATACCTGAAGAAACTTCTTTCAACGTCTACTGATGTTATTGGTGCGTACTTGAAAAAGAAGGTCTCACTTACTGACTATTCTTCTTCAATTTGAAAAGATGTTGCTTCACCTGTTAATATCCTAGATATTTTCTTCATTGTTTGGAAGCCAGTGTAATAATGAAAAATGATAAAAAATTGGAAAAAATTAACAAAAAATTTAAAAAATGCAAAATATGCCCCAAAATTTAAAGAAAAATGCCCTATAAATCTAAAAAAATGCTCTAAAGGACAAAAAATGTCCAAAAATGCAAAAAAATGCAAATGTCATCAAAATCCGGGCCTTAGTCATAACTAAAAATATTACCCTTTTTATTCTACGAAATTCTACTACGGAAATATTTTTTGCTGTAACAAAAATTTTTTGAATAATATTTTTTGTATGTGTAGATATTTGCAAAATGTTTAGGTATTTTGCAAAAGAATCATTTTTATATGAAAAATTTAAGAATTTTGTGGAGTAGGGTACTAATTAATAGAACGCAAATAGTTGATGAGAATTTGCAATGTATTAATTTATATTTTTCAAAATGTTAGCAGTTTGTTGTTTGCATCGAACATTTAATTTATAATAGATTTCCTGTACCTAACGTAATTAGAGACATCCAGGTAATAGTTTGTAATGATTGGTTGAAAGTCTAAATTTATCGAAAAAAAAAAATGAAGCAAATATGTTTTTGTAGACTATTGCTAGATTGGTCGACAGGGTATTTTTATCCAATTGAATCTTGCAAATCATAGGTATGTATTTCTTTCTCACTTTCAAAATTAATCTTAATTATCCAAAGTATATATTATACGTAACATTAATGTTAAATAACCACATATTTTGGTAGCTTTTAAAAAAATAGTTAAGTAAGTCCAAGTAAGTTAATAGTAAATCAAGTCATAATTCAGATATTTTAGATGATATTTTACAACTAAACAAAGGTCTCAAGAAACTCATCAATAACTAATTCACTTAACTAACCTATTCACTTCCACTCAACAGCGAAGTTATAAAAGAGTTAAAAAATTCTATCACAGAACTTCAAAATAAACAAAAACAACAAACAAAAGTCTACAAGCGAGGAATGATGAACTAACTCGCGAAAACTGGGCAATAAAGAAAGAAATCGGAGAACTATATGAAGTTATATGCTTGAATTAAAACAGTATTCTCTCAGAAAGAATTTTGAATAGTAACTTAAGAATCTGAAAATGAAAATATCCTACAAGTAATACCCCAGCTTGATACCAATGTAGTCGAGAATTTAATCACAACCCACCGAGTTCCCAGGTTCGATAAAGAAAAACCAAAATCTATCGTTGTTTAAGTAAAATCCAAAACAATACGAGATGAGCTATTGAAGAAACTAAAATTTCATAAAATAACAGCATCTGAAGTTGAACACTGCAACGCCCATTTATTTCAATAAGCACTCCTGATTTCAACACCGTGTTTTGTTATTTACGAACAACTAAAGGTGAAAAGGGATTTAAGTTCTGTTAGATTCGAGACAGGAAAAAATTTATTCGAAAAGATGAATTATCCAAAATTTACCGTGTAAAGACAAGAGAGAACATCAACAATATTTCATTCATCTAATGAAATATCTTAATTTGTTCCGGACTGCCAAATTATTGAAACATAGAAAACTTGGATGATTTAAGTCATTTTCGAATGTCTACCGGTAAGTTAAAAATTAATATTTTATATAATTATATCATATATTTATTATAATGTATATAATATATTATTTATATATTATAATATATAGTTAATATTTCATATGTCAATATAAGAAGTTAACTTAGACAATTTTATTTCTGAATTCACAAATATTTTTGATAATATATCAGGTATAATTCTGACTGAAAATTGGATCTACAATTATGAATTATGAAGTTGGATCTACAATTATGAATTATATTTCGACTGAATGAAAAAAGTTTTCATTCGATAATAATGATATAATTTTTTTTATTGTAGAAATAATAATCATTCTGTTGGTATTGCTGTCTTTGCTAAAAAATGTCTAATTCTTACTAAATTAAAATTACACTTTATATCAGCTTAATCTTTATTGCTGAATAGTAAAGAGTAAAAGTTATTATTTCTCTCTCTTTATCGATAGCATGATTTTACAATAGATTTTTTTTTTAAAAAAGGAACTAAATGTAATTATCCGTGACTTCAAATATCCCAATGTTGTACTCATAGGATATTTAAATATTAATCTTCATACTCATGAATATATTACTTAAAGTCAATTTGATTTTCAAAATTATACTGACAAACCCAGCAGAGTAAATTCTTAATTTTCCACTTGCAATCATACTTTAGTCAAAACTAGCTGTTACTGATCATTATCCGATTTTCTGTAGTGTATACTACAAAAAGAAGAAATAACAACTCGAAACTATAAATGTGATGTCAATAGATTGTACTAAATTTTATAATTATTTGTTGAATTACAATTTTAACTGGAATTTTAAGGATTTTCTTGAGAATTTAGTTTTTAAACTTATCACTAAAAAAAAAAAAAATCTTCAAATACTCAGTTAAAGTAAACAAACGAACTAATTAAACTGGATAGCTAAAAGAATTCTGCTTTTAATTCTTTGAAAAAGAACATTTTAAAAAATCAGAAAAAATCCTTGGGATCTGGTCTGTGAATTGAATAATGTCATTTAATCCGCAAAATCAGAATACTTTGAAAACAAATTTATGAATTATAATTCAAATTATCAAAAATGGAATCTTGTAAATATATTGGTGACAAAAATAAGTCTTCTGTTTTGCCTGAAAATTTAAGCATCTGCGATTATATAATAAAATATAAATATTATAATAAATATATTATATAATAAAATATAATATAATAAAACATTTGTAAATGCAAACAGCACTTCGACTGAAATCTAGCAATTTTTAAATTTATATTTTGCGAAGTTTAACTTCTTTTGTTTTCTTTAAGCTAAATGATTGTGATGTACTCGACATAATAAATTCTTTTCCTATTAATAATTCCTATGATTATGACGGTTTTAATATAAAATTAATAAGCGATTAGCTATTAATAATGCCAATTTTATTACGAATTTCATAAACACTTCAATTAATTCATCTGTATTTCCAAATTCTTTAAAAAGAGCAACATTTTCCAGCTCCAATTTTCAAATCTAGTGACAACTGTTTATCAAATTATGGACCTATTTCAATATTAACAGTTTTCTCAAAAATTGTAGAAAAGCTCTCACTAATAAAATATATAATAACTTAAAACATAGTTTTTTTTTCTAGTATTCAGTATGGATTTTTTAGAGGTAAAAGCACTCATAAGCACAGATAATAAAATAAAAGCACACATCATTTTTTAAAGAAAAGGCACTAATGAAATTTTCAAAATTTATCTATGGTTAAAAAAATGTTTATTGTCAGAAGTAAAAAAACTGGATCTATTTCTTTGACATATCTATCGGACAAATATATATATATATATATATATATATATATATATATATATATATATATATATATATATATATATATATATATATATATATATATATATATATATATATATATATATATATATATATATATACAATATGTTGTATGCGATATGTATTTAGTTTTTAAATATGTGTCTGAACCAGTTTCAATAAGTGTCTGTATTATGCGTATATATACTTGGTAATTCTTAGTTTTTTTATTTTTTCCCCTTCATTTTTTTAAATAAATTTATTGTGCATTTTCGGTGACGTTTGGTGCGTTTTTTTTGCTAGTAAAAAATTGAAACGAAAAATAGCTTGATACAATTAGACGAAGTTTGAAATTAAGCTCTCCAGACTCGATATGTTTTTTTTTCGTTCCGAAATTTTCTCATTCGTTGAAGCTGTTTGTTATAACTCTCACATTTCGTTAGACGCAGTAACTTCAACTTACAAGACTGCCATTAAAAAAATATGATTTTAAAAAAAATATTGCTAGCAGCAGTTCGTTACAAAGAAAAGCCAAGAGAATTGTAGTCATCGTATGCATATCCACAATAAAGCGATTTACTTTATATTTTTCGAAATAAAAAGTGAGTTATTAAAACCCACTTTGTTTAAGAGATAAAACCTATTCCATTTCTCATAGTTGTTTATATTGCCGCCCCTGAAAGGGTTAAGAAAAATAACTAAACTGGTTTTTTTTCTTCTCGTTTATATTTGTAACCCCTCTTCTATCAAAGCTCTGATTCTTCTTCGGAATATTTAAATCATTATGGAATTCCGTATTCGATTGAAATGGAATACCCTTTCTACAAAAAATGTAATTTAAGTTCTCAAATAACTTGTTTGATCAATTTACAGAGTATATAATGATTTGTTAATCAACTTACTTTTCTGTATACTTTCAAGCGGAGGGCATTTCGACCATCAATTGAATCAACATTTTGATTATCTGAAATACTTTCTGTTTTCACTCTTCCTATGACTACATGGTGCTTCATAAGTTCTTCAAGTTTTCTAAAAAAAATCGTTAAATGCGTGAGTAACTCAGCAAATGGACATCTTTTTTTTAACATTACGCTACTAGATTTTATTATTAAACATTTTTTTTTTTAATATTTCCAATGAGCTGCACAATCAGTCTTCCCGATGAGCAGATCTAGTGCGTTCTCCAGAAGTGGTATCCACTCTTTCAAGACCACCACAATGGGTGAGATACCGTTGACCATGTTAATTTGGACGTCTAGTTTCTGCCACACTAGATGGCAGCACCGAGACTCTCTTATTAAACATTGAAATTTGTGTTCTTTTAAAATTATACTGGGGAACAATTTTTATTCTTTGTTGCATGAGATTTTTTAACAGATTTTAGGTACTTTCATATCGCTGATTTTAAATCTGAAACCAGTTTCTCTCTCCAAGTTATAGTGTGTTTGTTTTTTGAACGAAATTTTCAGTCAATTTTTGTCGAAATGTACATGTTTAAAAACATTATATACGGGGTAAAATGTTGCGACGGGGTTCCGTAAATGTTGCGACAAACTTCAAGGGGAAGTAAGGCACAGCATAAATAATATGAATTACCTAGGAAACCATGAACGGAAATGTCATCTTACGCTGCTAGGGGCGCTTTCCCATTATGGACATGTTGTTCGTGTGCCATTGAACTTGTATTTTTACTTTTTTTAAATTTTTATGTTCTATGTTTTTTCTTTTGTGTATTGTGTGAATGTAACCCGTTCTATAAATGGGTTTCTGGTTGTATGACGTGGGCAACCCTACTCCACCGCCGTGGCTTAGCCACAGGTGCCCACTGGGTTACGATAAGAGAGTAGTAATTCTGGCATTTCTGAGGCCAATGGGAAATAAACCCAAGTGCCCGTCATTAAAAAAAAAATTCTTTTGACATGTTTTCTTTTGATTCTTTCAAAGTTAAATTTTGGCAATTCTTGTAGACAAAAGCTAGGAATTCTTTGTTGATTACATAGAAATTGTGTACTTACACATGCAACTCAGAAAGAAGTGAAGTGATTATGACTAACCACGTGATTTAAATCCGATCTAATTGGATGCATGTAAGCTACGTCACGCGTGTATGTTGGACCTGAAATGTTCTAAAGCGGCAAATGGCACGATTTATAAACGATGACGTCACTTGTAGGTATTAAACTGTCAAACATCAACAACGGTTATTTTAGGTTAAGCCAAAGATATAGATCAGCATTACAGAATAATTAAAATTCTGCATTCTATGAAAAGTTCGCTTATATGTCTTTTCATATCAGCTCTAAAAGCCTTAGAAACAGTTTAAAGAGTATTTTCTTTTATAAGAATGAGAAATTTGACGTCCTTTTGCACTATCTAAAAAAAAAAAAAAAAAAAAAAAATTAAACTTAAGTGAAATCTCACCGCTGATCTTCATCCAGTAGAGAAAATTCTTCTTCTGGCATTTGATTGAATGCATAATTGGAAGGTGCAAAGACAGTAACTGAGATATTGGGTTTGTTGAGATAAGCTTCGACGCCAGATTTCCTCAGCAAACGAGTAAATGTCGATACTTGTTCCGGACGCCTTGCCAGTAAAGACATCACGCTACGAGCTGAAAAGTACAATACAACTAAGAATTCTATGTCATTATAATTTCTTTTAAAACATATTATTTAAAGAAGAAGGCTAACATAAAGGGCACATAAAGTGTAAAAATGTAGCATAAAATCTTGGCATTAAACAAAACTTCTTATGTCGATTTTAAAGTAGTGAGTTTGAAATCTTTATTCATTTTAATGAAGCTCAAATGGTTCCCGAGTTATTTCAAAAAACATTTTACGTGATATAACAGAAAAAAAAAATAATTTGCAGCCATCGTTTAGTCACGATAATGACATGTCAAAGATATCGTCCGAATATTTGAAATAGTTCAAGAAAAAAAAAAAAAAACAGAAATTAAACAACATGAAAATATAGAGCCGTGATGGCTCCGGGGATAGAGTGCTCGTCTTCCAATGAGGTGAACCGAGCTCCAATCCCCAGCCTTGGCTGGTTGATACGAATTCCGCATCCGACTTGCGCTGACGTAAAATATCCTTAGTGGTAGACGGATCATGGGTTAGAGTCCCCTTGCCATCAGGCTAACCGTGGGAGGTTTTCGTGGTTTTCCTCTCCATTTAACTTAAATTCGGGTTAGATCCATCAAAAAGTCCTCCACGAAGGCAAACTTCTCCGAATACTTAATCCAGGAGTTCCCTTGTCTTCTGAATCGCGTTTAAAATAACAAAGTTACGGAGTTGAACATTAGTAGTTGTGAACCCAAAAAATTGGGTTGTGTGTTCAACGACTGTTATAAAAACGTGAAAATATAATTTAATCTTAATTAATTTTATTAAAAAAATTATAAGACTTACATCTATCGGGTATCAGTACTTTAGAAATTACACTTATAGCTCCATTCTTAGCCATCATTTGATCTTTTGACACTTTTGCATCCTCCACATACACGCCGGACTGGTTGCAGGAGAGTTGTAGCTTTTGACCAGCAATATTCTTCATCTTGTGAGTGTCAATCACAGCTGGTATGCAAACAGTATGAGGAATTATATGGTTTTTCATCAGAGCTATATAAATCAGATGTTCAAAATTATGAAGAGAACAATTTAAACAATACAAAATTTATATAATAAACAGAATTTACACGAAACATACATTATGGTCGCAATTTATTTATAATTTATAGAAAAACTAATGCAAGTATTATAACTTAAATGCTTACTAAATATAATAACTGAAAAATTGTTTTAAACCGGAAGTATAAAGTTAAATTAATCTTCTTATTATTTTCCCCTGTCATCTTAGTTTATATTCAAGATGCTTCTGAAGAAGTGACTCTTAAAAAGGCTCTTTTTATCTTATGGGTCACTTATGAAAAGTTTCGAACGTCTGTTTTTTGGGAAATATATGACTCAGTGAAAATATTCCACTCAACGCAGGTGATTTAAATTCGAATCATACTGATTTTCCTGGTTTGCACTGACCATAGTCAAAAGCGTCTTTGAAAATTTCTCATCAAGAAAACCATATTCTTTTTGATATTTCAAATGAAAAAAATACATAGATCAATATTTTCTTAAATATATTAAATTTTTTAGTTTTTTTATGTTTTTCAAAGCATGAATGATTTACTTAAAGCTATAAAGCCTACATTTTAAATTGCTTTAATTTTAAAAAAAACTAAGAACAGGAACGAAGAATTCAACAAAGTTTGTCAATAACAATATGAGCAACAAGTATATCGTACAGAATCGTTGAGGCTCAGGGGATAGAGCAAACGTCTCGAGGTGGCCTGGGTTCGAATCATAGCGATTGCTTGTCGATACGATTTCTGCAGCCTGTTCGAACCAACCACAGTGCTCACGTAAAATAACTTCAGTGGTAGTCAGATCATGGGTTATAGTCCCCTTGCCGTCAGGCTAACCGTGGGAGGTTTTCGTGGTTTTCCTCTCTATGTAACGTAAATACGGGTTATTTCTTTCAAAAAGTCCTCCACGGAGACAAATTTCTTCCTTACTTAATCCAGGAGTTCCTTTGTCTTGTTGATTGGGTTCAAAATTACAAGCTTACGGAGTTGAACATTGTTAGTAGTTAACTGAAAATTCGGTCGACTGTTCAACGACGATTATAAAATTAAAAAAATAATAGTAACTTAGGGCCGTGGTAACTCAGGGGAAAGAGTGTTCATCTTCCAGTGAAGTGAACCGGGTTCGAATTCCAGCGATGGCTTGTCGATTCGAATTCCGCACCCGGCTTGCACCGACCACAGTGGTGACGTAAAATATCCTCAGTGGTAGATGGATCATGGGTTAAAGTTCCCTTAAACATTGGTAGTTGAACATCGGTAGTCGTAAATTCAAAATTGGGCCGGTAGTTCAACTACGGTTATAAAATTAAAGTATATTCTAAAAGAAGAAACAAATGATAGAATTTGTTTGTGAATGATTTATGTTTATTAGTTTGTGATTGAAATAGAGATTTATGACCCGTAATTCAATAATATTTGAAACTAAATATTTTAATATTTAGTTTTCCTGGTGGGTAAAATTGAATACTCTTAATTTCTTTGAAGTCGCCTTTGTCTAGTTATGACATGAAATATGCAAGTGACAAACAGATTATAGATTAGAGTCCTATTGCCGTTAGACGAGTTTCGTGCTTCTTCTCAAGTACGGTATGTCATTATGGGTAATTAAATTTCATTATTGTCCGTAGGAAAACTTGTTTTCCTATTAACTTCGTATTTCGACTTACTTGAAGTTCGGAAATTATGAAAATACAACCGAGACAACGTCAAATATCTTCCTTTAATGTTTATAGGCTTGTTGCTATAATTTTTAATTTAAAAAAGTAAAAGAAAAGTTAAATGCGAGTCAAATGTCATTCAATCAACCATACTAATAATAGAAATTAGACGGGCATGTCAAATGAAAGAAAGTTTCTGGCTCCTGATGCACGTGATTACGATCCTCAAACTAAACATATATCTATATATTTATTCTGCCAAGTTATTAAATATAAAGAAGTGTAAAAATTATTATTTAAATGCGCTTTAAATATGAAATTATGTGAAGTATCTTGAGGCGAAAATAGATTATTTCAAATAATTTTTATTATCTGCGAAGCCTTGTAACTTTTTAAATTTTTAGACTTTTTCTGACGCATTAAATCTGGGTTTAGGATAGACTTGGACTCAAAAAAATTAAATCGGTGCATCTCCAAAAATGATTTCGAGGTCATTTTTACTAGAAGATCAATTGTTGTGACATAAATGTGATTACACAAAAAAGGAACCGATGAAAACCGGTCCGTTTGCCCTAGTCCGAAATTCGTATTTAAAAGTGACACATTAATCAGATGTGCTGTTTCATATACTATAATTGCTTCTTTTTTACTACATAATTATATTGAAATTAAAAAAAAACATACATTCTTTTTTGGACATCTTATATTGGAGGTAGAAACTCACCCAAACGAGCTTCTGGGTCACTGGTAATTCTATCTAGTTCACTCGCACTAATACTCTGAAAAGCTTCATCTGTTGGTGCTAGCAAAGTGAAAGGTCCACCTTGGCGCAAGTCATTCACATAATTGGATGTTAACATAAATCTGGACATTTCTCTGAAGCGGCCATCACTGAATAGTGTTTCAGGTATGGAGGGGCGACCACCAGCTCCAAACGGAGGAACGAGAACCTCGTCAATTAGATGAACAATGCCATTAGTAGCTTGCTGATCTTTTCGGACCATTGGAGCACAGTTAACTGTAGTCATCTATAAAGAATGCTAGAATATTTAAATCTTCACACATTTCAGATCATTTGTACCTGCCATAATTACAACAGGGTGGCGACAATCAGGGCAAAAAGAAAAATAATTGATAATAAAATTATTTCGTCATCTATTTAAGTGGTATAAATGATGCTAGGTCTTATTTTTCAAAATAAAACTTACTCATGTGATTACACAGAACATACTTAGAACTAGGGTTATGTATGAGATTTATAGTTGGAGTCGGAGCAGGAGATGGAGTTGGACAAATTTTATCAACTCTGCGACTCCAGTTAATTGAAAGTAAGATTGTATATGTTAAAATAAAAAATAAAAGAAGTTTTAAATGTCATAAAAACGAATGAGGCAAATATTTTAAAAGAAGTGAACATAAAATATTACTTTAAGGCATATTATGATAGTTATTTAAATTTTAACTTATTACAATCGAATTTCGAAGATTTTAATTTATTACAACTTTCTTAAGTTCCTGTTTTGTTATGAAAAATATCACAGAAATATTTTTTAAATTTTCAACTACCGATATTAATGAAGTAATAATTACAAAACAAATTGTTTGAATGATTTATAACAGTTTTCTAATTCATAAATATTAACCAAAGAAATATTTTTGTAACTATATGCTTACGTTATTTATGTAGAAATGTGCGTATAGTCGAATATTTTAACCAACAACTCCACAGATCTGCTTAAAAATATTACAAATTATATAATTTAGAATTAAAGTGAAATAAAAAAAAAAGTTTATTAGATTAATCACAGCTACATTTATGATAGAAAATATTTGTTTTCCGATAAATTAATATTTTTATTAATACAAGTTCAAAATAAGTATAAAAAAGCAACATTATCTTAAAGCTTTTACCATAACCTCTTGTAATGAAGAACATAATTTGTTAAATAATAAGTGCTAAGGGATATGAAGAATTTTTATTTCTGGTTAGGATTCTGGAAATATGTATCAAGAGCGGTGTTTGAGGAACACCTTTATATCCAAAGAAAAATTGTTACAAAAAAATAACTAGTTCATTTAAGAAATTAATATCAGTGACAACTGCTTGAAATTTGCGTGATTGTCACTTATTCCTAACTGATTGCCATTTATTCACATTATTTTTTTAGTTGCAAAATAAATTAAAGCAATAATGATTGCATTTTTACTTTTTATTTCTTTCTCCGAAGATTATTTTAAATACATTGATAAATATTACTTGCAAAATAAAAAAAATTAAGAAATAAATAAACACCTTGATATCATAAGTAATTATAATATCAAAGTGTTTAAAGTGAAATTACTTTGATATCATAAGTAACAATTGATATTATATTGTATCATGCCAAATATATAAAATTGAGTGGACTATTGTTGCATTAAATGTTTTCATAAAGCCACTTACTCCATGGTTATATTTGTTGATTCTCAGTTTATGTCCTCTGTTTAAGGTTTCGATTTCTTGTTCACCTTTGAAATCTTTAGAATGAAGTTTTCTGCCGCTGACCACGTGATACAATAAAAATGGCGATTCACGTTCTAAAAGACTTACTCGAAGGGTTTCCTGATCAGCTGGACTTAGTCGCTGAAAATATATCATTCTTATAAAACACATTATAATATTTTGATTGTTCTCATTTAATAAGTTCTAAGACTATCTCAAAACTTAAATATTTAATTATATCAATAATTAAATAAAATCATAATATAAAGCATTTAATATCTGGTATAAAACAGTACATAATAAAGAAATGATTTTATATATAATTTTAAACAAAGTAAATAATGTTTGCCTCTAGTGGAGAAAAAACGAATTCCTTAAATATTTGATTATAAGAGAAACATGTATAAAATATTTTATGCAGACGATGTTTGCCTTTAGCGAAGAAAAAGAAATTTATTAAATATTTGATTACATCAAAAATTAAACTAAACATTTCAATTAGACGATTTTTGCCTTTGACGGGGAAAAAAGAATTTAATAAACATTTTATTATATCAGAAGCATATGATAAACATTTTAAGTAGACAATGTATGCCTCTAGTGATGGAAAAGTAATTTATCAAATACTTGATTATATCAGAAATTAAATTAAACATTTTAATTAGACAATTTTTGCCTCTTGCGGGAAAAAAAGGAATTTAATAAATATTTGATTATACCAAAAATATGTATTAAACATTTTCAGTAGATAATTTTTGCCACTAGCGGTATAAAAGGAAATCATTAAATATTTGAATATATTCGAAATATATATTATACAATATATTATACATTTAAAGTAGACAATGTTTGCCTTTAGGGATGAAAACGGTATGCATTAAATATCTGATTATAGCAGACAATGTTTGCCTCCATCGAGGAAAAAAGTATTTATTATTGATAATATTAGAAATATATATTAAACAGTTTAAGTAGACAATGTTTGTCTCTAGTGACGAAAAACGAATTCATTAAATATTTGATAATATCAGAAATATATACTAAACATTTTAAGTAGACAAGCCTCTAGCGAGGATAAAAGAATTCACTATTATAATAATAGCAAAAATTAAAATAGTCTTCAAAATAATCTAAACTTTTTTAAATATTTAATTAGTTACATTTATTGATATCTTACATACAGCAGTGTAGTTTATTGACATTTTCTCAAGAAAAAAAAAATCACCAAACTTTAATGCCAGGAAAATGTCATATTAGCTTAGAAGTTAAGAAAACAGTCATTTTAAGCTAATAGTAGTTATAAGATATTGATTGCTGGGGCTATCTATTTTGGTTATAAATCACTTAATAAAGGTATCCAGGAAAATGACAGATTTTCTTGCGACAAACAAATTATTGCCAGAAAAAATCATTTTTAACAAAGTTTTTGTAAATAATACCCTCTGCATATATTCTAGAAATGCTTACAACGGTTGAGATAAAAAAAATTAGATATTGAAAAATTTATGGGAAGTTTTGAAGCTAGTTATTACTGGAAATATTGTTTGTGACATACCAGGAAAATAACATTTTTAAATTCAATAAAATTTTTTAACTATACAAACAGTCAATGATAGTACAAGGTCATTTTAAAATACAAACAGCAATGCTATTTATTAAAATTAAAAAAAAAGTTCTTTTAGTAGTATAGTATTAGATTTTGGAGCAAGAGACTGTAATTTGTCATATTTCGTGAGAATCACCCTTATACGTTTATCAGAACTTATGAACTAGTATTAATATTTTGTTGCTCATAAAAGACTATGCTGTTATAAAAATTTTAATGTTGAACAGTGAATGGAAATATAATAATAGCAAAAAATAAATAAATAATGCATACCATATTTGATTGCTTTTTGTAAGAGTTAAGATGATCAAAGAAAATATTTGTTTTAAAGGTGTTGTTGATTATTGAAAAGAAAAGAAAGAAAGAAAAGTATAATTTATGGAGATGGATTATAAGTATAAATTTCATAATTGTATAGAGCAAGCAATTTTTGTAACAACTATCACATATATTAGCAAAAATACGAATATAGCATGCGTTACATTAGTATTTAAATTGACAAATATATACATTTTTTTATTAAATTTCCTTAATTTAATAGACAACAAATTTAAAAGGTGGGGATAATAGCACTTTGCATTTCCTTAAGAACAATTGAAATATCATGACCGATACAGATGTATGTCATACTATTGTAAAAAATAACTTTAACGACACTAATAAGGATGAATGTCAGAAAAAGACAGAAATAATTTTTTTGTTTTGTTTTTCTTTAATGATTATGTTTCCATCGTTTGTCTTTGGATTTAGTAGGAAATTCTGTGCTGTTTATTGAAGAATTAATTTTAGTATACAAAAAATATTTCTATCAGGAAAAATATTAAGTCAAAAGATAATACTTATTGTTGTTTGGAGAATTAAAGAAAACATACAAATAAAAAGCTTTAGTTGAAATTAAGAAATCCTAAGTATGGTAGGTGAAATAGTATGTCATATAATAAAAAAATAGTACCATATCATAAAAAAGATTTATAAGCAAATCTGTAAAGAAAATGCAATATGAAGTGTAATATTTTAGGGTTCCGCTTACAAAAACTGTTCAATCAATCCTTTTTAAAAAGTACGCCATTTCGTTCACTGCAATGGGTCAACGATAATAATAAATTATAGTAAGTATTAATTTAATAATATTTTGCAACAATAATTATCACGTTTTAATGTATATTTAGCTAATTTCAGTACATACTTTTTCGTTAAGTGTATATAGATACGTTGTTTTGACTAACGAAAGTACTGGACGTAAAATTTAGGACTTTTTATTAACCCTTTGGCGCAGATGGGCACCGGCAGTGACCCTTTTAAATATCTTTTTCTTACACTCTAATTACAAGTAAACATATATTTTGGTATATATTTTTTAATAATAAAAAAACAGTCTAATAGTTACTAAAAGATCTTTTCGGAATTATATTTGTTCTAAAATATAAAATCCAAACAAAAGCAGTTTGAATTTTTTTTTTTCCATTCATGTTTAAAAATGTATCAATAATTGATTTTGTAGATTAAATAAATTTCAATCATGAATTACTGTTTCTTTTAGATCTAAATAATAGCAAATTGGAAAAATTATTGTTGGGAAGTGAGTCATGCGTGGAAACTTTTTTTACGTATAACCAATGCTGTATTTCATAATTAAAAACCATTAAAATGGTAAATATTATACACTCTATAACAAAAAAAATCGACGCACCAAGAAGGAGTTGTCCGATTGAAACGAAAATTGGTGGATAGGAAGACAATGTACAGAATAGTAAATGATTAAAATTTCAGAACAATTGAATAATTTATTGCAGAGTTACAGTAACAAGTTCAATAAGGTGTTGACCCGCCTCTATCCTGGATACAAGCTGCCACACGGCGTGGCATAGACCGATAAAGCTCCCGGATGGTCTCTTCTGGTATTTCCTGCCCAATTCGATCCAATTGACAAACGAGGTCATCAACATTCCGTGCCAGATGCAATCGTCTTCCCATCATATCCCAGACATGCTCGATGTGAGAGAGATCTGGTGATCTGGCAGGCCAAGGAAGAGTTTGACAAGCTTGTCGTATGTGGTCTGGCATTGTCCTGCTGAAAAACCAGCCCAGGGCGCTGCAAAAGGAACGGTAGCAAAACAGGTCTTAGGATGTCGTCGACGTACCGCTGTGCAGTAAGTGTACCACTAATGACGACCAAAGGGGTCCGGCTGTCAAAGGAAATGGCACCCCAGACCATAATGCCTTGTTGAGAGCCGGTGTGGCGTGCAATAGTGAAGGCAGGATCCCTCCTCTGCCCTGTACGTCTCCAAACACGTCTTCGATGATCGTCAGGACACAGTTGGAAGCGGGATTCGTCGCTAAAGACTATACGTTCCCAGTCGGCATCATTCCAGCCTGATCGAGCCATGCACCACTGTAATCTGGCTCGGCAGTGTGCGTCGATTTTTTTGTTATAGAGTGTATTTTTACTTATTTTGACCTAAATTTATGCAAAATGATAAAAAAAAGTATGAAAAATATGTTTAATGAAAATTCTGCCTCAAAGGGGTAAATGGATCAGAATGAATAATAGAATAATTGAGTCAACAAATGACATGATACGACGATAATTATTTCCTAATATGTCATTAAATCTGCCTCATTACAAAAATATTGTAAAAAT
The DNA here is from genome assembly GCA_949128135.1 of Parasteatoda lunata. Taxonomy (NCBI): domain Eukaryota; kingdom Metazoa; phylum Arthropoda; class Arachnida; order Araneae; family Theridiidae; genus Parasteatoda; species Parasteatoda lunata. The sequence continues at coordinate 49,925,919 of OX421970.1, forward strand.
GTAGAAATTAATTTTGAAGTGATTTTGGATGCATACCTCAAAAGCCTCATTCGTCGGTGCAAATAAAGTAATTGCTTCACCGGGGCTTTTCAGCTGATCGGTCAGTCCTGCTTCGTTCAGATAATCCACGAATACTGTAGCTCCTATATCCCGAGCTGTTCGTACAACATCAGTCATTGGTTTCACTGAAAATAATTACAAAATATTTATGTTTGGTGATTTTTAAATGAAACGCATTTTAGCCTACTTGGAAGATGTTAAAAAAAATTACTAAAAAATGAAGCTTACTAAAATATGAAGTGGAGTAGAAGGGAAAAAAAAAAACAAAACGGAACACATTAATGACTTTTGATTGTAATGGATGGTTGTATAGTAAAATACATTCTTACTAAGATGAAAAAGCTAATAAATTTGTACAGACGATGTTTTAAGTTACGAAATCAGATACAAAAATGTGTTTTTTTACCCTAATTATAGCTCAAATCTTGAAAATATGGTTCCAACAATTTAGCCTGGCGAGTAATTAAGCATTCCGATCCTTTAATGTTATTTTCACTTTTTGTGAGTCACACCTTTTTTAGAAAACGTTTGCTTTAAATTTGGACAAATTGTGAAATTAAGAGTCGTGGTGTCATAAGGGATAGAGCGTTCACCTTCCAATGACGTGAACCGGGTTCGAATCCCAGCGATGGCTGGTCGATACGAATTACGCACCCGGACCACACGAACCACAGTGCTGTCGTAAAATATCCTTTGCGGTAGACGAATCATGGGTCAGAGTCCCTTTGTCGTCAGTCTAACCGTGGGAGGTTTTCAAGGTTTTCTTCTCCATGTAACGCAAATGCCGGTTAGCTTCATCAAAAACTCCTCCGCGAAGGCATATTTCTCCCCAATACTTGATCCAAGAGTTCCTCTGTCTTCTGGATTGGGTTCAAATTTACAAGGCGATGGAGTTGAAAATTAGTAGTCGTAAACATTAGTAGAACATTAGTAGTCGGCTGTTCAACGACGGTTATAAAAAATAATGTGAAATTAGTCGGAGTTTTTGCACACCCTTCTTGTACCCTTTTTTTGTACACCCTTGGAGTTCTTACACTCCCTTAGTACTTTAATTTGTGAAACAAGAGGTGATGAGACGTTGTGATGGGAAGAGTACAACTGAAAAATTTAATTAAAAATTCGAGTGGTTGGTTAAGATCAGCTATTTTTATTCTGAGAGTCTCAACTGTTCTGAGAGTCTCAACCCTTTAATAAATTGAATTAAAGCTGAAACAAATCGAGTAGGAATTTAAAATCACGAAAAATATTAGGTTCCATAAAATCAAGAATTAGAAAAGTTGATATAATTGCCGTTTAATTTTATTATTACTTTAACATTTTGTCACTTTTTGAAAAATTTCAGTTAAGCGAATTTCAAGTCGATTTTCAATACGACAGAGTTCACTTTATTGAAGGGTTTATGGAAGGATCCCTTCAGACCAATAAACAGTTTTTATGAAAGTAATTTTCAAAATTTATGCTTTTCATTTTTAATTCCATGTGAAAACGAAAGTGTTTTCTAATTACCTCCATTGCATCCTTCGTTTCTTGCTATTTGATGAAATCCCTCACAGCATTCGTATCTCAAAACTCTAAAAATATAGAAATAAAGATCATTTATTTATTTAAATATATGCACACTGTAAAAAAAAAACTTAGTGTATCGCAGAAGCAAAAGTGGTGGCAACTACTAAATCTAATCACTAAAGTGGTGTAGTGAAACCTCATACATAAATACTGCATCTAGGTGTTTTACTATGCACCAAAAACCAAGGATTTTCTTCTACACTACTTGGTGTAAAGTGGCAGCCACCATTTTGTTATTTAATAACAATAAATTTATAATTACAGTAAGATATGATACACATAAGAGTCAGTAAACTTATTTTTACGATGCTATATGAAGTAAGAATCATTAATTTAGAATGCATATATAAATTAGTTCTTAAAATAAAATTTGTTTGTAAATCAAACATGAGCGTAGCACAGATAGAATATTAAAACTAACTCGATCTAGGCTTAACAGAATGGAAGCGACTAGAAATTATATACTATAAAATCATTTAAAACAGTTCACATGTATTTAAAAGTTAAAATATGATTACCCTTGTTATACTATTAAAAATATACATACATATTTTAACGGCAAACTTTTATTTCTGTTGATGTATGGCAGTGTAGAAAATAACAACAAACTCTTGCCAGTTTAATCTGGATTGCCACCTACTGGCTGCATCCAGAGGGTGCCGACATTGGTGATTTCGCAAGTGAAAATTTTAGCGAAATCGGTCGAATAGTACCCGAGAAATTGAATTTTAAAAAATGGACTACTCCGAATAACTTTTGATCTAATAATCGGATTTTCACGTTGTAGGACTCAATCATAATAGTTCGAGGTGGTGGTTTCAAATATGCTAATTAATTATAGAAGACGATATTTTAAGTTACAAAATCAGACACAAAAACGTATTTTATCGGAATAAAGATACCTTTTTTTAGATGGATTCCTGGGAAATCGAATTTTAAATATCGGACATTTTTAAAATTAGATTTCTCAGGAATTATTCAGCCGATTTCGCTCAATTTTTGTATTTTGCTATGTAGAATTACATTCATTAAAATTATGTAAAAAATTGTATTCTTTACAATTCAAATTTTTTTGACCATTTTTAAATAAAATAAAAAATAATAAATATTTACTAAAAGTTGTATTTTGCATGGAATTATATTTGGATAAATGAATTTTATAATTGTGTGCAAAATGTTTTCCAATTCGCTTAAAATGTATTCTAGATATGGCGAAATACGCAAGAAATAAAATTAACATAAAGTTAACAACATGGTCCCCGTAGTTTGATCTGGAGGTTTAAACTTTGAACCGCTCTCCAGATCAAACTACGGGGACCATATTTTCCAAATTTCGTCGACCCCCTACATTTTGAGGGTCGGAAATCTGAATCCGTTGAAAAAAGGTATATTTATTCAGAGAAAGTGTGTTTTTGTGTCTGATTTCGTAACTTAAAATGCCAACTTTAGCATTTATTTATTAGCGCAATTGCAAATGCTTAACTTTAACCCTAATTAATTAGCATATTTGAGGTCATTATGATTGAGTTCTAGAACGTTAGGATCTGATGATTAGATCAAAAGTTATTTCGTTTGCGCACTGTGCATACCTAGTAATTAAAAATTTTTTTTGACAATTATTAAAATACGTATTATTAAATTCTAATAAATAATAATTTTTCGTTGAATTATGTTAAAATAAATGATTTTTATAATTGTGTGAATATATTTGGTAGCACTTAAACACATTTCAATTCAAGCAAAGGGATTAAACACTAAAAGCTAAATGACTACTTTAGTGAAATTAAAATACTGAAAAGGAAGCTAGCTTAATTAACTTTGGAGCGAAACTAATTTAATATTATGATACTATGAAAAATGGTTAGGAAGCTTAATTAAAAATGCTTATTCAAAATTCATTTTGATAAACTTATGAGAACATTTGAGAAAATATTTGTTTATAATTATTATAAGTTACATATTTTTGCAAATGTGAAATAAAAGTATACATCTAAATGTATATTTGATTCCTATATAATTTAATTAGGTTTTTCTATATCGCTAAAACCTCGCGAGTTTTAATTAAATTTTTTGGTATAATATTGTAAAATTTTTTACTAACTATTTTAGTTTAGCTACAGGTAAATAGTTTAACTATAACATAACTAGAGTTATTTACCAAGATTCAAGAAATTAAACAAAATTGATGCGAAAAAAATGCAATGTGTTATAAAAACCCGTATCAATTAAGAAAACTTAAAGTTCTAATGCATGCAGACTTTTATTATTTATTGAATTGACTTCACCTCTGACCATATTAAACATGTTGAAATCTTTGACTTTGTATTTAATTAAGATTTTATTGAAAGGTAAATAAATTTTATCATAATCAAAATTTAGCAAAATTAGTTTTAATTCCTCTTCAAGCTTTTAATATTGCTGATTTATGAAAATACTTATTCAATTAAATGAAAGATAAAGGAAAAAAAATTAACTTTTTCTTTAATTTGTTGAAAAGCTAATTTGTAAAAACTTGATGAATACTGCTCTAATTTAATATCATTATTGAAACTTTCCTGTAAATTTTTCTAAATCGGTAATATGATTTGAACTCGCGGATATAAGTATCTGATATCAGAAGGCTTGGAGCAATGTAGTTATAAGTCGTACTTTTTACACAGTTTTGCATCAAATTAATCATTAACATTGTTTCCTGATAGATTCTGAAATAGACTCTTCATACAGCAGGGCATACAGAGATATTTTATTACTAATGTGAAATTCATGAAATTTTTTTCTTAAAGTTTACAACTGAGCAACTTTAAAATGTGGCTTATCATTATAATCCCTAAAGTTCTTCCGACCAAGAAAAATATTTAAATTTTTTTCTTTTCCCCCCACACATTTAAAATAAATAATATAACAACGAAGTGTGTTGAGATTCTCTGGTTGAGGGACAGTGATATACGTTACACATCTGAATGAGAAAGGTTTTTAATTATGGTGCTATACCATATGGTGCTTTAATTATGGTGCTTATGGATATATGGTCCAGCGGTCCCAAAAATTATTATCGTGATTTATAACGTATTTCAGGTTTTTAATATGTTAACGTGAAACTTTCCTGATTGCTCAAACACACATAAAAAGTTATATTATGGATGGGTTAAAAATTTCTAACATTTAATTACTTTTTGAATTTCTACTGCTTGGATACTGATTGCCACTATAATAATTATAAGGGACCACTAGACGCTCTGCCACTAGGAAAACTATGAAAAGAAATTGCAAAGGTGACGTTAGCTACAGAATCAAAGACCTTTTGATAATACACAGGGACTCTAACTACAACGGAAAAGAATTATATGCAGTGTTTCTTAATGGCAACCCTTTAATATGATATTTATGTTCGGAATGATTTCAAAAAATGAAGTAATTCATAAAAATATGCACTATAGGGATCACAAAGTAGGACATAAATGAAAAAAAGAATCCTTCCATATTATAATCAGTCATAATTGTCAGGAGAAGCAAGAAAAATTATGATAAGAAAAAAAAATTGTATTTTTTTTTTTGTGTAGAACGGGAATGCGTCTGCCTATCTCTGGACTCCTATTTTAATATCTCTTTTGTTCTTATAAAACTCAATAATAACAACTGAGAGTTTAAAAACGTCATTTACAGATTGATTATTGACCTCTAAGGCTCATATTTTTTTGATTTCAATTCTTAAAAAATTGTCTAAAAACGTGCACGAAGGATGAAGATTAAGAAACACCTAATGCATACATTTAGGGATGTATAAATAAATCATTCACACTTTTGGTAACTCTCAATTTTATTCATATTATATATGACACTCAAGTAATTAAAATTTTTGGTTCAGATAAAATTGCTGTTTTTGTTGAATATAAAATAGCGATTTTTGTGTTAAAAAAAAAAAAAAAAAAAAAAAACACGCTGGCGCAATCAGTATATTTCTTTAAAGTAATTTTTGTTTGTTAATTATAAGAGAATACAGTATATTAAATCACAACTAAGAAGATTAGACTAAATTTTTATAATTTTAAATTAGATTGAAATTTCATCAAATTAATAAACAATTTGAATAAACTATTTGGAAATTGGAGTAAAGTTAACGAATTTTTAAAGAATTAATTAATGAATAGCTTAAATGAAGTAAAAAAAAAAAAAAGCTTGCGTTTTGACTCCACAAATTTCTCTGTTCATCCAGTACTTGCATTCAGTCCAGTATTTCTTATTTGTACCTGGAACTTCTTCTACAGCACATGTGTTTGGTCTGAAAAATTAATAGGTTATAATTAAGAATAAAATTAACACGGAGTGATATTTACCAATTAATGTACACTCTGTAACAAAAAAATCGACGCACCAAGAAGGAGTTGTCCGATTGAAACGAAAATTGGTGGATAGGAAGACAATGTACAGAATAGTAAATGATTAAAATTTCAGAACAATTGAATAATTTATTGCAGAGTTACAGTAGCAAGTTCAATAAGGTGTTGACCCGCCTCTAGCGTGGATACAAGCTGCCACACGGCGTGGCAAAGACCGATAAAGCTCCCGGATGGTGTCTTGCGGTATTTCCTGCCAAATTTGATCCACTTGTCGAACGAGGTCATCAACATTCCGTGCCAGATGCAATCGCCTTCCCATCATATCCCAGACATGCGCGATGGGAGAGAGATCTGGTGATCTGGCAGGCCAAGGAAGAGTTTGACAAGCTTGCAAGCAGTTCATAGCAACACGTGCCGTATGTGGTCTGGAAAAAGGAACGGTAGCAAAACAGGTCTTAGGATGTCTTCGACGTATCGCTGTGCAGTAAGTGTACCTCTAATGACTATCAAAGGGGTCCGGCTGTCAAAGGAAATGGCACCCCAGACCATAATGCCTTGTTGAGGGCCGGTGTGGCGTGCAATAGTGAAGCCAGGATCTGCCCTGTGCGTCTCCAAACACGTCTTCGATGATCGTCAGGACACAGTTGGAAGCGGGAGTCGTCGCTAAAGACTATACGTCCCCAGTCGGCATCATTCCAGCCTGATCGAGCCATATGCACCACTGTAATCTGGCTCGGCAGTGTGCGTCGATTTTTTTTTGTTATAGAGTGTATTTAAAAATACAACGTGTCTTAAAATGAAAATTTTTTTTAAAAATTCACTCTTAAACTGTACAATATAGGGTAAAGTATATAATAGTAAATAGGGTAATATGGGGTTTTTGGCACGCACTGTTCTTTTATGACTTTTTGGCACAAACACACTTTTTTGTTAAAATTTTCAACAACCGTTTTAAATAAATTTGGCTGAATTTCATTGTGCTTAATTTCTTCGTTCAAGGCGTGAGTGTTGAATAGAGGCTGAGGCTTGTTGGTAAAGACTCAAAAAACATGTTTTATCAATAACTTTCTGCCATACGACCATTTTAGTATTTGGAAGAATTCCCTGCTACCGAATTCGGTTTTCGATTAAAAATAAGTTTAAAAATTCTCTCTAAAACGAGTTATTCATTGAGAAAAACAGTGAACATTAATTAAAATTTTTTTATCCTTCCATATATAAGCCCCTTAGAAAAATTGTAATGTCAATTTTTTTCACTATGCGCTATTTTGATGCAGGCAAGGCTGCCAATCGATGCAAGAGAGACTGCAGTTAAAAGTTCAAAGGGAAAAAAAACTGGACTAATGTACTCAGATAGTTAAAGTTTTTGATTAATAAATTTCAGACATTTTAAAAAAAATATATAATACTTTAAAAAAAATACATAAATTTAAGAAAATATATGCAAACATTTAATGCCAACATGTAAATCAGCAGTTCCCAATTTTTTCCGGCCATGGAACCCTAAATAATCAATCTTTTTTCGGCAGAACCCCGACTTTATAAATAAAGTTTATTAAGGTAATTGTGAACTTTATAACCTACAAAAGACTAATATTAAAGTAATTGAAGGTGTTTCATTGTTTTATCATTAATAATCTTAAATTAAATTATATGTCCGACAGTCCAATTTGTAGTCCTTTTGCTGCATATAATCTAGTTGAAAAATTGTTTTTGGTGAATATACACAAGCTGAAAATGAATAAAACAAGCCGAATTATGGTTTACTTCGAAATGAAAACAAAAAAGTACTGTTATAAACGTTTAAAATTTTATTAGGGAAACATAATTCATTTTTAAGGAATTTAGTTATTCTTAGTTGAAAAGTGTGATAGGAAATACTAATGCAATATTTTATGTAAGCTTGTTTTTTTTTCTCATAATTTGTTCAATATAATGCTGCTGATTTCTTACTCTACTAATAAATTATATTTCTTACTCTCATTAGCATTTTACTTAAAATAATTCCATAAAGTCAACCGAAAGATAAAATAAATTATGAATTCTAAGTTGAATCTAAATATAATCAGAGGTTTCAAAACAGAGGTTATAAATAGTACTAACTCGCGGAACTTCTTTAACTCTACCACGAAACCCTAGGGTTCCGCGGAACATCCTTTAGGAACTGTTAATGTAAACTAATTTTTTATTCCAAAAACAAAACATTCTGGAATATTTTATGTGTATCCAATAATAATTTCATCCATAGCTTGTTAACGACCCTTTAGCAATCCCTAACACTCTCCAAATACATATAAACTTATTTACACTATCCTAAAAGTTTTCAGTTCTCACTGTTAGACATTTCTTAGGGGAAAAAAAGGTTAAATAGTAATTTATTTAATTGTTATTTTACAATATTCAATCAAATCAGTTAAATAACCATAAAAAAGATGATATTCAATCTGCTAAGTGTGAGAAAAAGCGTTTATTGATTGCTTTAGTGAAGGTTATGTAGAAGGCAAAATTATTTAATGTAAGTTATAGTGGAAGTTAAAGATCGCAGTTATACCCACAATATTATCATAATTAAATGTCGTCTGCAGAGAGCCTAATACCAAAGGTAGTAGAAAAAAAAAAAAAAAATTAGAACAGCTTTTATTAATGTTTTCAAAATCGATCGTATAGTCTCGCATTCAAAAACAGGATGTTATTCTTCAGTTTTTTTTTATATTCTGAAAAGCTCTATTGGCAACGAACTGCCACATCCAATACTCCTATTTATTTTTTTTGCTCTTGTTTCAGAACAAGAATTTTGTTTCTCTTTTCATGTTCGTTCATTGTTCTTTTCATCCTGAAGGGAAAAAGGTGTTTCTGTCTTGACTCATTTGATTCAAGAAGACGATGGATCTACTAAAAAACAAGTTTCTTCAGCTGTTGGAAAGACTCATTCCCCCCCTCTTCTCATTTACTTATTTTCTATCTTTAACACTTGACTTGACAGCCCGGATAAAAATTATGTTCCAAACATCTCACATCCAATGAAGGTATGGATCTAAAAATACAAAGTACCAAAGTCATGTTTCTTATTAAAGTTTTTTTTCTTTCTGTTTAATCCTTAAATCCCAAGTTGTCGCAGTCACGGAGTCAAAAATTGAGTTTATTTCATCATAAACAAGAACTTTTGCTAACACAGTGGTAAAAAGAGTTAATATTCGGCATTAAAAAGCTATTTTTAGTTTCCTATCTTGTTAAGAGGATAATCTCGTCTAAGAAAGAAATATTGCGTTTAAAATTGGGAATGGATATGAAGTGTGTAAAAAGCAAAAACGTTAATTTATATGATGCTGAAATATTTTCGAAAAGTCTCATATTTAAGGAAATTTGGAACTAGTATTTTCAGCATACGCGAAGAACATACATTGATACATATTTCACGCATTATACTTTTGTAAAAGTTTATTGATTTAATATTGAGCTGCCATCTTAGTTATTAGGTAGGAAATTTGTTTTGCTTTTTCTTAAATTCAGTCAATGATTAATTATTGAATGATTTTTTTAACACTCTCTGTATTTTTGCTTCATGATCGGGACTTGAACTGTTTTTTCCGAAGGGCGGAACTCTATTCAAGACAAGCTAACAGAGACCCCAAAAATTTATTTTACAAATTCATTTCCTGATTTTTTTATCACATTTTTTGGCAATTTTCAAAAAGATTAAATCAGGTGCTAAACTATATAATATTTAAAAAAATTAGCGAATATGTAATACTTATGATGAAACAACTCAGACATGTTTAAAATTTATCAAATTATCATTTTCTCAAATTGATATAATTTTTCAGGAAGATTTTTACAAGAGGTATTTTTTAAGAGCACAAAAACTGTAAAAGAAATTGTGACAGTTGAAGAAGTTTCGAAAACATAAATAAAACATTGTGAGCTATGGTGGTTATTATTGGCTTTAAGAGGACACAAATAAATAAAACTTACATAAGATTTTGCTGAAACGGTATAACTAAATAATATCTGAATGACTTTGCTGATAAATAGGTTAAAATAATGACGTAATATATATTTTTTATCAAACTTATTTATTTCTATTCATTATAGTAATTAAAACATCAAACATTCATTTTGTTATAGTGGTATCTATTCTATTTCCTTTTATCATGTTTTGACATCGGATTACCATTTATCATAAAGCAATGTTTTGATGGAGTAATAATTATTCTTTCTTGAAGTAATCGAAAGAAATCCTATCAACGGTATAACATACCGCGAGATAATTATCGCCCAACCCGTTTACTAATTTCTCAGCAAGAAGTAAACGATAGCGTGCTGTTTCCCAACCTGTTGTTATTTTGACTTTCATGAAGCCATGTGGAATAGCTTGATTTGATTTTTGGCAGAATTGAGGCTGACCTTAAAAGGGAATCAAATCTATGAAATAAACTCTTTTGAGTTGTTTACTGACTTTCGGTAAATGTGTGGTACTTTCAAAATCAGTTTGAACCTGTCAGAAATTTTTGAAATAGCTGTTTTCATTTGTTTAATTGCCGGCATGTCTATTTAAAGTTTGCAATAGATAAATATTCGTACAGAGCACAAAAAAAAAATAATAATAATAAAAATGAAATCACTACCTTGTTTAATTTTTGATCTAATGATCTGATCTTCACCTTCTAGGACTCAAACATAATGGTTCAAGGAGGTAAGCTCAAATATGCTAATTAATCAATGCAGAAGATATTTTAAGTTGCGAAATCAGACACGAAAACGTACTTTCTCTGCATAAACTTACCTTTTTATCTACGGATTCGAATTTCTGACCCCCAAAATATAGGAAGTAGCTGCAATCTGGGAAATAGGGTCCCCATAGTTTGGTCCGGAGATCGATCCAAAGCTTGGAAATCATAATGTTCATTTTTCTTTTGGCGCATTTCGCCATTTTTCGAGAACTTGCACTCTCCTGATCAAACTACGGAGACCATATTTTCCGAAATGGGGCTACCCCTATATTTTGGGGGTCAGAAATCGGAATCCGCAGAAATAAAGTTATGTTTATTCAGAGAAAGTACGTTTTTGTGTCTGATTTCGTAACTTAAAATATAGTCTGCACTAATTAATTAGTATATTTGTGGTCACCCTTTCGAAACATAAAGATTAAGTTTTAGAACGTAAAGATCCGCTTCTTAGATCAAAAGTTATTTAGGGTGGTCCGTTTTTTTTTTTGTTGGAATTATACAGTACACTGTAAAGTTCTATAGTAAAAAAGCATTTTTTACAGAAAAAACTGTTTAAGAAAAAATGCAGATTTTTCTGCTTTGCAGTGTTACCCGCACGCTGAAAAAAATTCTCCAATTTTTTATACAGACTTTCTCCTTACATTTGACGGGTTGATTTTTTACAGAACAGTTTTTTTCAGTTTTTATCCCCAATCATGAATAGATTAAAACTGCCAATTCAAATTCTAATTTTTGATACTCAGCTATCCTTATCATAAATTACTTTATCTTTTTTCAAATGATTATTTTCTATACTTGCTCTTACTTTTCAGGAATTATTTCATGGTTTTGGGCATCGTATAAATAAAATGGCGATTTAACTTCATTGTCGAATTGATACTCTACCTGATCATTACCCGTCCTTAAAAATAGTTTTTCGGTAAATTAAACTGTTAGACCTTTTCATAAAGGTGAGAAAATATAGTTTTAAACGTCTTTACACTTAAATATGATTCAATTATTAAGACTTTTAAGATAAAGACAGTTTAAGATTTTTTTTTTTCATAACCAAATTTATAAGCTGCCGTGTCTGATTGCTAAATAAAATTTGTCTGATTGTTACAGCTAAAAATATCTGTAAAAAACTTAGCATTAACTTAGAAAACCCATAATGTATCAAAAAGTGTATTAAAAGTTTTTCTTGAAATTTTAACTATAAAAAAATGAAGGATTTCAATATATCTAGAATGGAGAATATATCTTTTGTACTGTTTGCTTTCGCTTTTTTAATCTTTTTTTTATACTTTTTTTTTAAATTCTATTTTGTAATATTCCATCGAAATGCTTTTCTGGTAAAACGATGCTTCGTAATTAATTTAAAACAAAACTATCTTAAGCTATAATTGGGTACACATTTATTGGGGTGATACAAAATACGCTTATTCGATGCCATTACATGGAGAAAAAAATTCTAGTAAAATTATCGTACTATATTACACAGAGAAAAAATATTCTAGTAAAATTATCGTACTATATTACACAGAGAGAAAAAATTCTAGTAAAATTATCGTACTATATTACACAGAGAAAAGAAAAATCTAGTAAAATTATCGTACTATATGGTAATAACATTTCTGGTAAAAAAAGTAATTCTGGTAATAAAGACCGAAATATACGGAATTAAAATATTCATGTCGTAATTTTTCTGCTCATATCACATATGGTGACGGAAATTCTGGTTTTCAAAATTTTAGCTTTTTTACCCCTTATTTTGCAAAAAAAAAAAAAAAAAAAAAAAAATACAAAACTGAAAAGTAAATTTAACTGAATAAATGGTTTGCATACCATGCTCTCGAGTATCATGATAAAATTGCCACATTTTACCACGTTTCATCACATATTATAAAACCATAGTTTATAATTAATCTACCAGAATTATTACTAAAGCTTTTTGGTAAAAATTACAGAGGTTTTTAGTGTTCTCATAGAGCCTGAAACACGATAAATGTTACCATATTTTGTTAGTTTTAACCACACCTTTTTCTCTGTGTAGATTGTGCATACATTGAGATAATGTAAAATACAATCTTGTGTAGTCAATTTGATTTAAAATATTTAAGATTACTTAAAATAAACTCATATGTTCCCATGCAAACAACATTGAATACTACAAAGAGAAAAAATAACTAATATTCTTTAGAGTAGGATATGAGTTTTTTTCCCCTATTCACGTAGAGTAGGATCAGAGGGGGATGCAAACTATATGGGATTCTAAAAAAATCATATGCTATCTATAGCATAAATTGGATCTAAGATTAACTAATTCTATTTAAGCATTTATCGAAGATTTAATTTAATATTTACTGCGATAAAACATTAATGAAATTATTTTTATTTACAGCTATCCTTTTGAAATGAATTTCATATATATCAAAGCTAAACGATCAAGTTAATTTAAAATCGTAGATGAAATGGTTCATTTTTCATTTTCAAAGAAATTTATTCTTCGTTTAGAGAACAACAAGAAAGCTGCTGCATTCTTTCAAATTTCATTAGAACGTCATGAAATTTAGATCGCTTCAGTGTATTAAAATAAGCTATATTTATCCTGATAATAATTTTTTAATTTCTATTTATATTTTAGCTGAAACTGAACTAAATAAACCATACATTTTTACATAAATAACTATTTGTTTACTTCAAAATAAATAATAATGATAATGAAAGCCAATAAATAATAAATAAAATAAATGAAAACCAAATATAAAAGATCAAAAATCATTGCAATCAATTTTCATAAATTAAGTTAATTTTCACATTCATAAATAGTTCCGGAAAACTTAAAATTTATAGCCGAAATTTGGCTACAAAAACGAAAAAAGAAGGAGATATTTCTTCTATAGTTTGCGCAACAAACTATACATATTTACATAAATAACTATGTCTTTACCTTAAAATTACAATAAAATCAAAATATGAATAAACGTTTAATTTCTGACGTTTTCATAATTCAGTTTATTTTTACGTTCACTAATAGCTCCGGAAACCTTAAAATTTATAACAGTAATTTGGCTACAAAAACGGAAAAGGAGATTTCGATTCTATAGCGTGCGCAACAAACTATACATTTTAACATAAAGAACTTTTTGTTTACTTTAAAATTTCAATAAATGAGAGCAAAATGTAAGCAAAATCTTAATTTCTAACGTTTTCATGAATTAGTTTTCTTTTCAAATTCATAAAAAGTTCCGGAAACTTAAAAAAATTCATGACAGCAATTTGGCTGCAAAAATGAAAAAGAAGCAGATTTCTGGGAGTGTTAATGAACTAAAACCGAGCTAGATGAAGATGTTTCATCACACCATCTGTCATATATAAATGTGAATAATTACATTTAAGTTTTCCCCTCTTGCCTCATCAGTCAACAACTAATCTTAGAACAGTGTCATCTCCTCACATCCCACGAGGTACATACATTGTAACTAGTTCAAGCAACCCCAAATCCTGGTATTTTTTGCACGCAATTATTTACGATTTTTATCAGAATCAAGATAAAAACGTAATATTTCGTACGGTAATTCTTCGAATGTTTGGTCATCATATGACGTAACACTTTCTAGCAAATTAATGTTAATTTTCATAAGAGTTGTGCAATTTGTTACGATTGTTCCTGGCTGTTAGGTTAGGTTTTGTCCGTATTAAACCAGCGAGTAAATTTAGTACCTTTTTTAGGTGAAAAAATTTTGGAAAAACCGAAACAAGATTATGTCGTGAAGAAACTGAGCCAATTCTGCATTAAGTTAAATAGCGATGAGGAAGTAAAAATCTTATTTTTGAATTTGTTGCAAGGCCTTACTGAGAATAATTCAAAATGCGTTTCATAAAAAGGAGCGTTTCCCAATCCTTTCACTTTTATGGAATCTTTGTGACAGAAGTTTTAGGGAACCTTGCGTCCACGTAACAGAGTTTTTCTACATTTATATACCACATTCATTAATATTTGACAACTATTTTTAATAGAAATTGAAGTGTATTCTTTGGGGTCCTAAATCAAGCAGACAATTAAAGCAAGTTGATTCAATTTTGTTTTCATTTTCTTAACTTAAAAAAGTTTAAAAATATTGTAAAAATGTGAATATCTCAGAGCTATGGGAGAGCTAAGAAGAAATCAGAAAACTTAAAACGCTTACTAATTTCTTATTAATTTATAACCTTAAGTTGAGATTATAACATTAGTATGACATTATGACATATGAAACATTAGTAATTTGAGATTATGGCAAATGTTTGTATGACATTAATCTATTATAAATGTTTGCATGACATTTTTTTTTGTAATGGAAATTCAAAAGATTTTTAAAAACGGAGTTCAAATAAGAAACCGTTTGATTCCATAAAATACGATATCAAAGTTTCAATTTTACTATTTACTCAAAATTACTATTTTTACTACATTCAATTATAAATTATTTTAAATAGTTGCCTTATGTTAAACAGCGAAAGTGTAACAGAGTATATTTGTAGTTAATCTCTAGTTTGACTTATACGAGGGTTGCTATTTATATTTCTGGTCTAATAATGAAAAAAAAAATATGTAGGATCGAAATTGGTTTTATTGTTTTTCAAAATATTCTCCATGATGATCAATACACTTTTGCATGCGTTTGAACCAATTTTCAAAGCACTTTTTCCAGTCCGATTGAGGTAACTCCAAAACATGCGTTTTGAATGCATCAACCGCTTCTTCGGGGGTCGAAAATCGTTGTCCACGTAATTTATTTTTGATGTGTGGGAATAAGAAGAAGTCATTGGGTGCCAAATCAGGGCTGTACGGCGGATGACCCATCAGTTCGATCTTTCGCTCTGTCAGAAATGCCTTTGTTTGAGTCGATGTGTGAGAGCTCGCATTGTCATGATGAAGAATGATTCGCCTGTTCTTCTGCTTTTTTCGAATTTCTCCGATGACTTCTGGCAAATAAATAGTCGTGTACCATTCAGAATTGACCGTCCTGCGTTGCTCTAACGCCACTGTTGCCACATGACCGTTAATGCCGAAGAAACAGGCATTTATTTGTTTCGATGTGCTTCTTCCTTGAACAACTTTTGTGGTTTTGCCTCGTCTTGGAAGACCCATACAGTTGATTGCTGTTTTGTTTCCGGCTCATATGCATAGATCCATGATTCGTCACCTGTATAGATGTTATACACAGCCTTTGATGTACCTTGAACGTATTTTTCCAACATTTCCTTGCACCAATCGACACGAGCCTTTTTTTTGAGCGTTTGTCAGATTATGCGGGATCCAACGCGAACAAATTTTTTTTTACGCTCAAATGTTCATGCAATATTTTATTGATGCTAGTCATACTAATGTCCAAAGACGCCTCTATCTCACGGTATGTCACATGACGATCTTGCTTTATCAGTTCACGCCCAGCATCGATCTTTTCTGGCACAACAACGGATTTTGGACGACCTGCACGGGATTCGTCCTGGATCGAACATCGACCGCGATTAAATTCGTTATACCAATTTTTTACAGTGCTGTAGGATGGCGCTTTATCGCTGAATAAAGAATTAAGTTCATCGAAGCACTCTTGTCTTGACAATCCACGTCGAAAGTTATGAAAAATAATGGCACGAAAATGTTCACGATTCAATTCCATTTTTTGAAAGAGAAGAACTTTTCAATTTACTATCAACAACGCAAATCGTCTGCTGAATTTATGTTTAAAAATATCAAACTTTCGATTAAAATCGTCTGCGGTTGCCTAGCAACACTTACTGTTGCCAAGGCCAGAAATATAAATAGCAACCCTCGTATAGTAAATATTTTTTATTCCCTGCTATCTTTTGTAAAAAGCATTCCACAAAGTAAAATACAATTAAATTTAACGTTAATTACTATTAATAATAAAATTGCGGTAAGAAAATGAGGTAAAAAAAGTGAACAATATTATATTTAGCATTTTAATAATTTATGGTTATGAAATACAGCAAGAAACACCGGCGCTTTTTTCTGCGTTAAATGGAAACTCTTCCTAAGGCTGCACACTTCCAAAGAATAATTTTTTTAATTCACATTTATTTGCATTTATTCATCACTGAAACTTTTTTAACTTACAAAATCTACAATTGATAAATTTTTGAATATGGATGAAAAAAAAAATTAAAACTACTTTTTTTTAAAAATTTTATATTTTAGTACATTTATAATTCCGAAATTCCAATATATTTTTTATTAACTATTAGATCGTTTTTTGGAATTAAAAAATACCAAAATATGTTTTTACTCGTAATTAGAACTTTAGAAAAATGTATAAAAGGAACACCGGTATCTTAACTGCGACGAATGGTCTTACAATCATTGAAATTTTTAATATTAAAATAATTTTTTAGTTAATCCCCTTGATTTTGTTTAGCGATAAATAATATAACACGGACATAATTACAATACAAATTACAAAAGAAGAAGATTTATTCAAAACATTTTAATTGAAAAGTCCCGTCTGGATTAAGCAAAGTTAAAAGATAAATGCGTTAACTGAGACCGCCCACAGTTGATTTTTCTTTGTCACCTAAATTGTTTCTTTATTTTACGAGGTCGTAAAAAATTGCTCTCGGCCCACAGATGTTTATTGCGATGGACCACATACTATTTTATTGGACGGATGGGTGACATATGTCGACTCACTTGGGACCTTGAAGTTTCTTTTAGTTTATATTTAATGCTTAAACATGCCCTTGAAAGGAGGGATGACCCGGTTGCAGACCACTTCATTTACTTTTTTTATAATCAGGAGAATAAAACAAGAGGGCGTGTTAATTTAGCGTTTAGCTCATTCTGATTTGAATTCTTAATTTAGAACTTGAACGATTTTGAAAAAAGAGTCTGGAACAAGCATAATAAAGCAGTTTTAATGCATTTTTTTTATATCTATAATGGGTTTTCTTATCTGAAATGAAATCGAGGGTTATTCCAGTATGTATTTTCATATATGCTTTATCTAAGATTTTAGACCAAACATTTTGGGAAAGAGATTTAAATGTGCTTTGATGTCTTTTTTATTTGATTTTGTGTCTGGAAAGGTGTACTCTTGCACCCTTCCAGACACAAAACGACACAAACATTTGCGACGATTTTCAAAACGCTAGAAGATTTATACATCTATTGGGGCGTTTCTGGATTGCAGTGAACAAAAATTTTCGTTCACCAACCAGACTAACCGGCTAACTAGAGTTCTTAAATCTCTTTTGGAACTCTCAGACTGTACAAACAGAATTTATTGCAATTTAATAGACAAAGGAAATTTATCGCCAATTGAAATTTTGATCCTTTTTCGACAAAATCACAAACTTACAGACGCAAAACTTTACGAAGAAAGAAGTCTGATAAAATTACCTTGCTGTATGGTAAATAAAATGCATTTTTTCATGCAGTATGGTAAATAAAACACAATAGCTTTTTTTTTTTTTTACATAGATTTGTTAGAGAAAAACGCAACTTCGGATAAACTTCGAGAAAAAAAATTTAATAATAAATTCGGCTAGGATAATGAACTACTTGAGGCAAGCACAAAAATATAAAATTAGTTATGTTAAAAGTAATTCCGAAATGTCAAACATTTAAAAGATTGTTCGCTAGAAAAAATGGTGTTTTTTTCTCTATTTTTTTTAAAAAGTTTATTTTAATGAGTAGCACTTTTGTTGAAAATTCCGATTTGTAACAGAAGAACTATTTAATCGCTGTGACATATTTGTCTGTTTTTTATTTGGATGCAATTAGATCGAATTAATTTTTAATTATGATATTACGACATAGAAATCTCGAATTGTTTATTTCAGTTATTATTTTCAACGCAGCTCACTACATCGTAAATTCGAATTTCGATCTTATTATAAGTTTAAAAAAATTTCTTTTTCTCTCTAACTTTTGTAAATGGTTCTTTTAAATATCCTCTATGTACAAGAGAAAGAAAAATTAAGTACTAAAAAAAGAAACACATTGAGATAAAAATTTCAGATAATTCCTTCTTCCAGCAATCCCATGTCTGTGTCTGACAACGTTAAAGCTTAAGTAGGCTTACTGCAAAAGAAAAAGAAAAAACTTCCCATTTGATTGCCTTTTTTTGACAAAGTTTCAACGCTGATGCAGAGTGCATTGTAATATTTTAAAAGATGACCCAATAAAAAACTACTTATGTGTTAAAAATACAGATTTTACTACGAAAATTTGCGAAATTAACTTCTAAATTTTCCTTCGTAATTTTAAAATTTAAAGCAGGTTTAAAGATAGACACTACTTATGTTCTAAAAATGTAAGTTTCGCAATGCTAGATTGGGAAATTATTTTCTAAAGTGTTCCATATAACTTTAAAACTTAAAATAGTCTTTCAAAGAAAAAAAGAAAATGAAAAACTTTATCTTTGCCTGTTTTATTTCAGGCAAGGCTACAACCAATAAATGTGTGGTATCCTTTTAAAGAATGCCACACAAAATCTATTAAGACTCTTAAAAATATATTTTCAGCACTATGCACAAAGTTGTGGTATTAACTTCTAAACTGTCCCTTGTAACAATCAATCTTAAAACACGTTTGTAGAGAAAAAAAACTCAATTTTTTACTTTTTTAAGACAAAGTTAAAACCTAAATGCGAGGTATATGACACAAGCTCTGATATTAAATATTTAAATTCAAATTTTTCTTTTAATTTATTCAGTTTTACTGCATATTTCTCAATTTTTTTTGTAACTATTCTTTATTGCTATTTATTATAAAAGAAAAATTTTTTTTCTGTTAATTCAGAAATAAATAAAAATTTTCAATTAAAAAAATAAATAATTTCATATCTGTTTAAGAATTTAAATTAAAAAAAAATCGAATAATTTTTTAAATAAGTAATTTATTACATTAGTTTTAAATACATACAGTTTGAATGCCAAGGTGTGAATTCTTCTTACTAATGGAATCATCCCCTATTAGATAATTTATTATATTATTGGTTGCGTGCATGGTTTTCTGTAATCACCAACCTTAATTTATATTTTTAAAATCCCTGCCAAAACTGAGGCCATAAGCGAACGCTCGAACGCTCATTAGAGGTTTCAATTTAATATGTAAACAAGGAGAAAAAACGTTAAATAATTGAACGAATCCCTACAGAAGTTGGGATTAAAAACAACAAAACCTTTTTGTTTGCGGGAGGAAACAGAGAAGTGGTGAACAGTGAAACATCTTCGAGTTTCAACACGCAATTAGACTGGTTTTTATTCCATCTTCTTTACAAGTGATTTATTAGATTTCATTAGCGTTCCTTTTTCACGTTTTAATATGCATCCCTTAATAGAGATACTTTCTTGATTTAGGAAATATATACATAGGATGGTGATTCCGGCGCACCCTATATAATAACTATTATTCAAATTAGTCTTTATTTTAAATAAAAAATAATATTAAATTTTAAGCTTAGTTGTTTTAGAATTATAAATGTAAGAAAAATCCAATTCCACAAAAATCCACAAATGACAATTTTAAAGCTTACTGAAAGAATTGTAATTTGATAAAGTCTTCACGTTCCTGTTAAAATAGAAATGTGTCATGATAAGATTGATGGTGTTTGGAAAGTAAACAAAAGCCTTGAAAAAATACGGAAATTATTAATGCTCTTGCAGATCATAATATCTGTCAGAAGTGCTTTTTAACTCTTGAGTTTGAAGATGGTTGTTTTAAGAAAACTGTTTTTTTTTTATTACTGTCAATTTTTTGCCATTTGTGTAAACTCTAAATAGTATTTCAATGCTTTTCTTTTTCTAAAGTTAGTTTTTTGGTAAAAAAAATAATTTTCAAGGGAATTAGTTTAAGTATAAAAATTCATACACCTGTTAGCCCTAGAAAGAAAATATTTTTACGATTGCTAAAAATAAAATATGTTAAAGAATGTTAAAATGAAAATATATTAAAGAATGCTAAAAAATACATTAGAGAACGCTGAAAAATATATATTAAGGAATGCTTAAAAGAAAATATTTTTAAAAAAATTTCTTAAATTGGTAACATGCAAACTTGCTTTTTTTGGAAACGTATGAATTAAATTAAGAAAAAAAAGAATAGTCAAAACTACCAGAATATGGTTAAATCTACCGTGTTTCTGGCTCTATGGGAACACTAAAATTTCGCAATTTTTACTAAAGACCTTTGGTAATGATTTTTGTCAAATTCACCATAAAATGTAGTGTTATAATCTGAGATAAAATTAAGTAAGTGTGGCGAATTTCAGTAATTTTATATGTATTTATTTTTACCAGAACCATGTTTTTTTTCAAAGTGTCATTACCATACATCACGATAACTTTACCATAATTTTTGTTCGTTCAGGTATACCTTTAATACTCTAGTACAGTGCTAAAAATTCCAGGTAAAATTACGATATATTATACCGGCACTTTGGGTGCGGTGCATCATCCGTAAAATACATTTGACATTAAAATCTAGTTTTACCGTAAAATATTATACCGTAATTTTTACAGTAATATTTATTTAATTCGAGTGATTTATTGATTTTACAGCAATTATTACTGTGAAAATTAAGGAATATCAGATTTTTTGATCCGTAACATGTTTCGGCGAAAATGAATTTTACAGTAAAAAACATCGTTTATATAATACTGGTACTTTTTACCGTAATTTTATTTGAAATATTTTATAGTGTATGTGTGAACTGCGTACATCGTTAAAAATTTTAGAGCAGTTTAAATCATAATATCGCTTGAATTTTCAGCAAATTTAATATGTTGCTAAGTTTAATCTTATTATCGTACTTCTTAAACTTGGTTATACGTTACTGTAATTCAACTTAATCATTCATTTTACATCATCTTAAGACTGCAGCAAAATTTCACCATAATTTAAAAGTACCCATTTAAATCTTTCTGAGAGCGTATATTTTAACTTTATATATATATATAAAGTTAATGTATTTTTTATTTTTTATATAGTATAGAAAAGAATGTATTTTTTTATTAACTTGTTAAATATTTGTTTGCCTTAGTATAAAATATTTCCAAAACTTTAGTTTTATTTTAAATTTTTTTTAGAAAAAATTTCAATCCAAAATTAGCGCTAGTTACTTTAAATATTTATAATGAGGATACACAGAACTAGGGGTGGCTTAAAACAGAAACACAATAATGAATTTGAATACTTTCAGAATAGTTAGAATAACTGTTTTAGTAATTTTAGAGAAACTATGAGGAGAAATTATGAAACTATGAACTTAACTATTACAACTATGAATATTTTAAAAAGAAAACGTGAATTTTTGGTTGAATGAATTAAGGTGATTCCATTCAATCTTTGCTGTCCATCATAAAATCTTTATAACTAACTATATATAAAATTGCATAGAGAATGAAAATAAATTTACCATGCACATAATTTTGCCATAAATACGATTTTACTTTTAAAAAAAATTTATTCATAAGCAGAAATTTGGACTTATCACCGCACGATATCTTTAATCGTTATAATTTTGTTTAATTTCGATAATACTAACACAGATGTCTTAATTCTTTAACAAACTCTTTTATGAAAAATGAAGCATTAAACTATCTTCATATTTTTCTGTTAAATAATCGTTTGATTAAATTATAATTTTAATCGAATTATAATATAAATGATAACACGATTTTTATAATTGATGATATGAGATTAAGCTATTTTGTAAACAATTAAAAGAAGTAGATAAAATGATTAAATAATTTGTAACTTCTCTTTATACTGAATCTTTAAACATTTAAACCAAGATGCAGTATTAAAAAAATCAAAACTAATTTAGAATTTTTAATAATCTAAAAACTACTCTTAGCCTGCAATAAAAACAATTTATAAAATTAATTCTCATTGTAGGTGTATTTCGGTTAATTCTGGTTGATTGAGAAGGTTAATTCCCGGCACTTTCATAGGAATACATAAAAACATTATTCATTTAGTAAAAAATGAAACCTTAAAACATTTAAAGTATAGATATGCTCTAAACAATATATGTAAGCCATTGGTTGTGGCTGGTTAAATGATGGACTAGAAAAAAAATTAAGCCATTGTTAATTAAAAAAATTTTTTTCTTCTCCAATGCGTGAGAATTCTCAAATACAATGTATTATCATATTTTAAAAAAGTAAATAATAAATGAGTAATAATCAAAAGATGTTTAAAAGTTACTCCAACTATAATCAAATGAATATTATATTCAATAACTATTCACATCAGCAATGAAGTCTTAGTTAATTGCTTGTTTCGAAAAAAAATTTACTTATGTGGATAGATAAAACAATGATTTATCCCCATCAGTAAAAGAACCTTATTCATTGGTTGATTAATAAAATTTTTTCCACAAAGTATTTAATCATTTTTATAGAAAGATTTATAAAGTATTCATTCATAAACCAAACTTTATAACGAATCAAATCAATCATAAAGCCTTTAAAAAAAGACTAACTCTAAGTTTAAATGAATCAATATGTACTACATGCATATATGATGCAATGCAATATGTGTACATGTGTATATATTGTACACTTCAAAATATTCTGAATCATATTACGGTAAAAAGTACCGGAACTCAGGGTGCCAGTACTTTTTACCATGAAATTTTACAGAATAAATAAATCTGATGATAACGTTTTTTTTATAACGATAATTAACATAAAATCACTGAATATCTCTAAATAAATATTATTGTAAAAATAACGGTATAATATTTTACAGTAAAAATGAATTTTACGATGAATGTTAAAGTGGATGTACTAAGGTTGTTAGTACTTTTTACCATAATTTGATTCGGAATTTTTTTACAGTGTATGCATGTAGATAACAATTATATAGCTAAGTAAAATTAATTTAAATCATATCAAATCAATGTTATTTCAATTAGTTTTCCACATGTGTAATAGAATCTTAATCACTTGTTAATTGAAATAAAAATTTTTATGTAAAAAATTCACTTATGTGGTTGGAAGGGAATAAGGATTCATTCATAAATCAACCTTCACGGTGAATCACAAAGCCTCGAAATAGGATACAAACGAGAAGAGAGAGCAAGGTCTTTAACAAATAACTTCCTCATTGCTTTCATTCTGGCGGCAGAATTTTATCTTTAATTTAATTGTAATCAAATTTTATTTCGTATGTGATACATTTGAGACCGTTACGGTAATTAAAGATTTAATTTTCTGAAGTAATTTGATAATTGGTGCGTTTGAAATTGTGATTTTCTTCCTCTGTTCACCTTACGAAATAAGACCCATATTTTGAACAAAAATAGTCTTTATTTATTATTATTATCATCTAATTTGTGAAAATAAACTTAATTATAAAAACAGAATTTTAAAACCTCCGGGGTAACATAACTTTAGGGATTCACAATCTGGTTTGACTAATTCTAAGAAACTGAAGCGGAAATAATTATTATAAATGCTGATTCCCTAGTTAACGTTATGAGTTCTTCACCACTCTTCAGTGGTGCTTGGAAAAGCATTCTGCGCTTATTTGCCACTTGAATACCACGGTTTTTCTAATTTTGTTTATCACTTTAAATTTATTTTCCATTTTTCTTGAGCAACTTTTCGTTTTCTTTTCCAACACTGTTTTGTTTATTTCAAAGGCGTTTTGTATTTTGTTTAATAATTTCATATTGAGCGCTCGAACATGACAACTTTTTCCACCTTTAAAATTTATGTAGCGAAAAAATGTATTTACATTATCAAATATACATTCAAAATATTTCAGACAATATGTAATTGTCAAATTAATTTATTGATTAATTCATTAATGAACTAATTTATTAATTTTAAGAGGAATGACTTTTGTTTGGGGCTGGGGTTGAAAAATTGTTCCATGTGGCGGTACACTTTCGAGATTTAAGATTATCTCTGGCATCCCGGTATGGCAGTTTGTCTGAAATATAATATTTTTTTCTTCTTAATCTATATGTTTCACATGCGAAAATTATGAAATAGAAACTATGGAAGTAAGTTGCGAAAATATAAACATAATTAATACAATAAATCAAATCTAAAATATACTCAAATATTTTAATTAAGTAAAATATATAATATTAAAAGTATTTATAAGAGAAAATATTAATGAAGACAAATGCACTCAAATGTATTGTGAATTCCTTTTTTACGATGAGTGAGCTTTCTGCTCATTAATTATGCTATGGAATCGTTGCATAAAGCTACTCACATTTTTTTCTTCCGATATTTATTTTCGAACGATAATAGCTCTTTTTAACAGTAAATAATAAAGATCCAGTATCACACAGTTGTGAAGTAACAAAGGGAACGGGAATTTTCATTTTGACTTGAGCAAATGAAAAGAAGTGAATGATTAAATTGATGGACATGAAGCAAATGATCATAGCTTGAGCATGTGAACATAAATTTTAGCTTGAAGTCGTGGGCAACTCATGGCACCCTAAGGTGTCGTGGCACACACTATGGGAATCACTGAGATTGTGTTTAATAATCTATTTGCCTTTCTTAAATCTTTAATTTCTATTGCATTTTTTTATAATGTGGTTCACGTATTTTCAATTATTCTTTTTAATAATTTCTTTATGCTTATAACTTCATTGAAAGTTTTTATAGTTTTAAACTTTTTAAGACTAAAATGTTTTTTATGGGTATCATTGGAATAATGCTTAAATCATATCTAGCCAGAAAAAGTTTTATTTCTGTTTGATTTTTTAAAAACCTTTTTTCTCATGTTTTGTGAGTTTTTCTTATTTTTCCTTCTGGTTACATCTCTTCACTCAGATGGTTTTCAAAAAACGTTCCGTGGAAAGTGCTTATTAAAATATTTATATATATTAAAAAAATGTTTTTTACAAAAAACAATCGTAGCTATATATTAAATAAATTATGAAAAGAGCATGACTTTATTTACTAAAAATTGTATTCTCACCAAATTTTTCAATTCAAACTGAAATAACCAAATTCATTAATAAAAAAATAGGTTTCTTTGAAAAACATCGTGAACGTCTATAATAGTTCTTTTTCGAAAATCTTAATTTAGCTTATTTTATTCGTTTTCTGCTTACGTGTGCACCAAAACAAATTAAAAACTAGATAGGATACTGCTCCAGTCCTAAAATTTAAATTGATTGAGATAAAATCTAATGTTTAAACTATTATTAGTAAGTTAATGAAAAATAATCATTCATCACATTAAATGTTTTCAAAATAAATTTAGTCTTTTGTTAATATGTTCATAGCTGTTAATGAAACTTTTTTTTTTAAAGTCGGGGTTCCAAGAGAGAGCCAATCATTGTTCAAAAATTGAAAACCAAACAAAAAATCATAATATTTTGGATATGCCAAAGAGTTCTTGGCATTGTTTAATAATCATTTATTCGAGTATAATTTATTACCTGGATTAAAAAAAAATCGTTTTAATATTTTTTTTTTTTTTTGTAATTATTTTTCTGCTTAAATGATATTGAGTAAAAATCAGCACGCCTAAAGCAAAATTCTTTTATAAATTTAATTTTACTGTTTGTTATTCTTTTGCATAAAATTAAATAAAGAAACTCACTTGTTTTTATTATAAGAAGAAATTTGAACGTAATTACCATAACCATAATTATCTTACATTCAGGCATTTATACTTTTATACAAACTGATTTTAAAATTTCAAATGTAAATAATAATTTTTATTTTAACTTACCCTTGACTCTGGGCTAGTTTTAAGTGCCATTTCGGGATTCGTTTGGACTCAACGCTCCAAAATGAAGAAATAATGAAAATCATAGAAAACTTCAATACATTGTTATTAAACATATTCGTACAAATCTATCTTTTTAATAATTTGAAACAGAAATTTTTGTTGCAATTAGCAATTGCTAATGTGCTAGCAAACGGTGAGTTGAAGCTGCTGTTTAGAAGGTATTCCAAGATACAAAAGAGAGAAGAAACTCTTCTTCCTCATCCTTGGAGTTTTCGTTTGTTGAAGTGGGCGGGGATTTATATACATGACGTCACTTTGACTGACAGATGGTGACCGAAACTTTGATTCGTTTGACCTTTCTCGCTTCAGGTAAGTGACATAATTAAGGGAGAGGTGATTTCTTAGTTTAGTCATATGCGGCTACCGGGAAAGTAATTTGTAGCTTTTTTGGCGTATAAATAAAACATAATGTTACGTATAGAAAACGTATATATAATAAAATTACGTACGGAATAGCATAACATGGGGTAAATAGTCTACAGTTTTTCGCTTATTAACATAACCAGGTTTCGTTTATGCTTGTTAGCTTATGCTTATGTTCGTTATGCTCGTTAGCTTATGTTCGTTTATGCTTGTTGTACCTCTATAACGTGGCCCAGGGTCGAATCCCAGCGATGACTAGTCGATACGAATTCTGTTACGGCTCTCACTGATCACTGCGCTCAGTGGTAGATGAGTCATGGGTTTGAACCCCCTCTACCGTCGGAATAACAGTGGGAGATTTTTGTAGTATCCTCGCCATGTAACACAAAAGCGGATTAGTTCAATTAAAAAAGCCACGAAGGTTAGTTTGTCTGAAAACCCAATGTTTGATCTAGGAGTTCTCTTGTCTTTTGGGTTGTGCTCAAAAATAGACAACGCGTAATGGGTAGTACCTCTTAACTGTTTCTTTTCCTTTGTAAATATAAAAATACCTGTCTCAATTTTTGCTGATATTCTAACCAGGATGGAGTTTAAACTAGGATAGATGGTTCTGGTTACGTTACAAAACTGGTATTTGTTTGGATTTAGATCAAAGTTTGTGGCAAATATTTGCGTTTTGTCTATAAGCTCGGATAACAATTAATTTCTCAGCGTCACAAAAGGAAAGTAATACTAGTTGTCCGTTACAAGACTGTGGAAATGAATATTGAAGTCGAGTGTCCAAACAATTGGTCAGCTGTTCAACACTGGTTGCAAAATAAAAGATAAAATAAGTAACTTGGCAATATATCATTAATTTATAATTTAGAAATTAAATATAAAATACTTTCGACAATATTTTAAAAGGCTTTCTTGAAAAGAACTCAAACAAAGTAGAATTTTTTTTTTTATGAATATTTGAACTATTTAAATGTAGTGATGGACAGGAAAACTTTACAATGAAATTTAAAACCTGAGAATCAACTTAAATTTTTCTTCCACTGGGAAAAAACTATTTCCACAAGTTGGCATCTCCGTTGAAGTAAAAATTAATACAAATTATATTAAAATTTAAGTAGAATGGCAATAATAATGGATAAGCATAACACTATTCTTTAATGTTTTCGTGACATTTCTATGAAAACTAAGACAGTATAAGATTTTAACGGGTGTCGAAAAAGCGAATAATATGATGAAAAACAATTAAAGAAAAGTAGGAGGATTAGATATGCTGGATTTGCTCCATTCTGCTAGAAGTTTGTTTAATTAGCATAAAATTTGAAAATTATTAAAAAATTTCATCAATGAATGATGCTACTGACTGAATAACTTTAAAACAATGTATTTTCAGGATGTCAAACCATTTAAACTGAACTATTTCCAAGGGCGTTTACAAATTTTGGCCATAGAATGTGCCACGTTGTTGTTGAAAAAGACAATTGTTTTGAAAACATTGTTTTAAACATTTTTAGTGTCATCTGTTGACCAACTATGTAACTAATTTTGAAGCTCGGAGAGAATAAATTAGTTGGTCAGCTATATAGCACACAGTAAATCACACACTTCCATATCCCTCCGTTTTTTTTGAATAAGTCATTTTCAGGATATCTATAAGGGAATTGACATAACTCTAAGATAGGAATTTCTAAAAATGGCGTTAAATACATTCTAAATCTTATCTATTTAATAATTATTTTTTTAAAAAAAAATTTCCTTTCTTGGAAATGAAAAATAAAAGTCAGTCAAATAAATGAAACGTGTTATGCATATAGTTTTTCATATTAATCTTAAAAAAATATCTAACAATGTAATTTTAGTTCAAACGCACTTCCTTTATCTGATTAAGTAATTACGCTTGAACACGATATTCGTTAAATGAAGATATTTGGTTAAGCTCTTAAGCCATGAAAATAATTTAGATCGTCGTCAAGAGTGTAAAGATAATTAATTGCTTCTATTTACTAAAACCTGAGAATAAAATATGGGAGTTTAAACATCATTATTTATTTAGGTCAAGCTATTAAGATAAGGGTAAATAAAAGATTAAATAAATTTAATTGTTATTAAAATAATGAAAGTTTGTTTAAGTCTGCACGTACTGTTGTATTTAATAATTTCATCTTCAATGTCAAATCATCATGACAATTCATTACCTGCTTAAAATGTTTTTTTTTAAATTCTTTTTTTTTCGATAAAAAAGCAATTTCAAATATGGGTAAGGCGGTGTTTAAATTTTTATATGTTTTATAAATCCTGTTTTAAAGTAACGTTTTATTTTATATTTTCACTCACGCCGTCACCTTGAAAGCTTAATTTAAATCGTAATTAAGCTTTTCAGTTAAGTATTTTTTTAACATAGGCTCTCTTGAGTTAGTTGTTAACTTTTTGATTTCGAAGCTAATCTATTTAATCAAAGCAAATGGAGGAAAATAGAGGGAATGTTTTAATAAGAAGGTTTTAATTTGATTCGGAGTTGGTGACTTGAGAAATTTGTTTTTATGATTTCCTTAATTGAAGGAAAATTATATAGTGAGTTAAAAGGGCTTAAAAGTTAAATGGTATTTGAACAAAGTAACTTGTTTATTTATCAGAGTGATTCAGAAATTAAAAATAGGATATTTTAAGCAGAGATATATCTGTTTTTTTTCCTCAACGAAACAAAAGTAATATATTTATTTAAGTAACAAAGGCTTATCATTTATTTATGGCTATTCTCTATTTTTCTATTCATGAATTGAATAAAATACGAATTAGGGTGTAACACCGGATATTGGAATGTCTTAGAAAAACCCTTTAGAATTAAGAATAAAAAAAAGAAAACGAGTTTTTCTCGGTTTTTAAAAAGTTCTTTATCCCATAGCTGTGTCGGAAAAATGTCGATGTTCGCGCTGTAAAATATTTTCCGCAAATACAAAGAACATTTTGTTTAAACTTAAAGCAAAACGGTTTGAACTAAGAACGGTAGTCGCTTAACGCAAAAACTACTGACTGAAATAAGGATGAGAGGTCGCACACTTTTCGAGAAGTATTTGCGAAACATTTTTATTTGAAAAATACAAAGAACATTTTGTTTAAACTTAAAGCAAAACGGTTTGAACTAAGAACGGTGGTCGCTTAACGCAAAAACTACTGACTGAAATAAGGATGAGAGGTCGCACACTTTTCGAGAAGTATTTGCGAAACATTTTTATTTGAAAAATACAAAGAACATTTTGTTTAAACTTAAAGTAAAACGGTTTGAACTAAGAACGGTGGTCGCTTAACGCAAAAACTACTGACTGAAATAAGGATGAGAGGTCGTACACTTTTCGAGAAGTATTTGCGAAACATTTTTATTTGAAAAATACAAAGAACATTTTGTTTAAACTTAAAGCAAAACGGTTTGAACTAAGAACGGTGGTCGCTTAACGCAAAAACTACTGACTGAAATAAGGATGAGAGGTCGCACACTTTTCGAGAAGTATTTGCGAAACATTTTTATTTGAAAAATACAAAGAACATTTTGTTTAAACTTAAAGCAAAACGGTTTGAACTAAGAACGGTGGTCGCTTAACGCAAAAACTACTGATTGAAATAAGGATGAGAGGTCGCACACTTTTCGAGAAGTATTTGCGAAACATTTTTATTTGAAAAATACAAAGAACATTTTGTTTAAACTTAAAGTAAAACGGTTTGAACTAAGAACGGTGGTCGCTTAACGCAAAAACTACTGACTGAAATAAGGATGAGTGGTCGTACACTTTTCGAGAAGTATTTGCGAAACATTTTTATTTGAAAAATACAAAGAACATTTTGTTTAAACTTAAAGTAAAACGGTTTGAACTAAGAACGGTGGTCGCTTAACGCAAAAACTACTGACTGAAATAAGGATGAGAGGTCGCACACTTTTCGAGAAGTATTTGCGAAACATTTTTATTTGAAAAATACAAAGAACATTTTGTTTAAACTTAAAGCAAAACGGTTTGAACTAAGAACGGTGGTCGCTTAACGCAAAAACTACTGACTGAAATAAGGATGAGAGGTCGCACACTTTTCGAGAAGTATTTGCGAAACATTTTTATTTGAAAAATACAAAGAACATTTTGTTTAAACTTAAAGCAAAACGGTTTGAACTAAGAACGGTGGTCGCTTAACGCAAAAACTACTGATTGAAATAAGGATGAGAGGTCGCACACTTTTCGAGAAGTATTTGCGAAACATTTTTATTTGAAAAATACAAAGAACATTTTGTTTAAACTTAAAGCAAAACGGTTTGAACTAAGAACGGTGGTCGCTTAACGCAAAAACTACTGACTGAAATAAGGATGAGAGGTCGCACACTTTTCGAGAAGTATTTGCGAAACATTTTTATTTGAAAAATACAAAGAACATTTTGTTTAAACTTAAAGCAAAACGGTTTGAACTAAGAACGGTGGTCGCTTAACGCAAAAACTACTGACTGAAATAAGGATGAGAGGTCGCACATTTTTCGAGAAGTATTTGCGAAACATTTTTATTTGAAAAATGTCATTCAAAAAATGTTACATATGTTCGAAAAATGTTGATAGGAGGATAATTTTTTGAGTAATTTTAAGTAAAAAAAGAAATTTATTTAACATTAAACATTAGCTTAAAACTTACTTTAATCTTTTTAGAATTTATTTTAAAGCTATTTTTCATCTTCGTCAGCACTACAGCCTAGTGCAGGCCAAGACTTTGTCAATTAGCTGCCTCTAGGCAGGGTGATTTTGAGCTAGATTTCTCCACATTTTAAAACTATTAGCTATAAAATTATTATTATTTTTTTTTGCAGATACTTACTCTCATGACTGAAGATGTGCATAATGCAGTCTATTAACTTATTCTCATGCATGATGATGCGCAACATGACATATTTAACCTCAATGTAAAACAGTGTTAACCCAATGTTTTTGAGTATCTGGACACTGATTGCAACTACTTTACATCAAAGTGGTGCTTCACTAATTGTCTACATCAAAATTAAGGATAGTTTATGGCGCAGTGAAACACCAAAAATGTTCTTTTACGCTACTTGGTGTAAAGCAGCTGCTACCTTATTTGTTATTAAGTAACACTAAAATTTTTAATTACAGTGAGATATGATACACATAAAAATCAGCATACACATACAATCATTTAATTTCATTTCATGTAATGCATTAATTGTGTCTCACTGCTAACAATATTCTTTATGCTAATAGTATTTATTATTATTATTTATTTATTTATTTACTTATTTATTTAAACTTCGCAAATACTGTATTTGTGTTCTTTATAAATGATTTTCTAATTTTTGATTAACTTATGGTTCAAAATTTTGTAAAATTTTCCAACCATTCATGCTTTGAGTTTCCTCTTGTTTGAGGATTTTTCTTTACGGCTGCCTCACCGTAACTCTTCTTTTTGAAATTGTATTTGTTTTCATGGGCTTTGGACAAATTCTGGTACTCTTCATCTTCAAAATATGTTTGTTACCTTTTTTTTAAAATGGGTTTTTTTAATATTTTTTTATGCCTCAATCTATTATGTTTGAACACTCAAACTCCTATTTTCTGAGTAACTACTATTGTTAATTTTAAGATTTCACTAAATTCTTTAAAGCCTTCTGGTGTTGATGTTTTGCTTTGTCTGGTGCCATGAATCGCCACCAAGCCTACCTTTTTGAATCCTCTTTTTTACTGAGAGGTCACGTGCGTGCACTTAGAGTCTACAGTATTCTCCGGATGCCCCCTGACGGGGGACGGGGTTAAGCTTTGATTCCAATACAATCTAAGACAAAAATCATAAATTTAGGATGCATGTGTACAATATTTTTTAAATTAAAATTAATTTATAAACTAAGCATACACTTAGCACAGACAAGATATTTATATGAAATCTAACAAAATTGAAGTTAAATTTTATATGATTATTTTATGCAATTGGCAGATTTATGCAAATTTTATCTGACTAAATCTAAAAACATACATGCATTTTATAACTGTTTATATGGTTTCTAGTTGTGGTTTTAGGATACAATATTGCGTTAGAAATATTATAATATAATTAATTTTTATTAATCTATGAACATTATTTAAGTTTTAGGGACTATTAAATCATGGTTATGATGTATAAACCGCAGAATTCGAAATAGAATATGTCAGTTCTGTGAAACCAAACTCACTGTTTTACCCTCACATTAAAAGTTTCATAAAAAATAATAAATACATTGAACTCAAGATAAGAAATTTTGGAAAACTATAAATTAATAAGATTTGTTTATTCTTAATTATTTTAATAATATCCTATTAATCATGCATGATAACAACTTCCATCAATTAATAGTAGTTATCATAATAGTAACTTTTACTGTGTGTACAGTGAGCAAGAAAGAAAGTGAATACCCAGAGTAACTTTTTATCTTTTATTTGAACACCCTAAAAATAGTAATAATTAAATTTTAATCTAAGGACACAATTTTAATGGTTTCAGATCTTAAATATGCTAGTTAATCAGCGCTGACGATATTTTTATTAAGTTTTGAAATCGACGTTAAACGTACACGGAAACGTATAAATATACTTTATTTTAATTTTTATCCTAGGGAAACCATAAATATTGTTTTGAGTTGTAAGAACTACAGATTTTTACTTTATTTCAATAAAATGTAATTTTAAATAACCGAATATAATCTTTGAGCGCAATCGTTCGATTATTTTCTAAGTTATCAAATTTTAAAATAGCGACATATTTAAAATGTGATTTCTCAAGAATTAGTCATTTGATTTTGCTCAACTTTTTATATTTTGCTATTTAATCTAATTTAAAAATTTATATACTATGCAATTTAGCATTCTTCTTGTTGATTATTTTGAAATAAAATGATGAATAATTATTAAAAACTCTTTTTTTTGTGCATGGAATATGTATACCTATACGGATTTTTTAAATATATGAAATTTTTTTTTTATTTGATTAAAAACTTCTAGAGGCAAGCACGCGGAATACGCACTTTCGACCCCTTTCCTGGCCAAACTATTGGGCCAAATTTTCCACATTGCGGCTACTTTTCCCCATATTTAGAGTGTCAGGAATCCGAATCCTTCCAAAAAATATGGTAGGTTCTTTTTTTTTTTTTAAAAGTAAATTTTTGCGTCTTATTTTGTAACTTAAAATATCATCTGCATTAATTAATTAGTATATTTAACCTCAAAACATTAAGATTGAGTCTTAGTAGGCAAAAATCCCATTATAAGATCAAAATTTATTCGAAATGTGCTATTTTTCATTTTTCGCAGTATATATATATATATATATATATATATATATATATATATATATATATATATATATAAAATTCAAAAATAAGTATTTGTTTACGTTTTAAAGTTTCCTTTTCTATCAGATAGTTTATTTGTAGTTGTAATATTTCTTATTAGTCAAAAAACGTCTTTCTTTGTAAAATGCTTTATTCAAACGAAAAATAGTTTGAAATCAAGTGAACTAATGCTAATTTTTGAAAAAAAAATGATATGAAATAAATCTGATTTATTTTTTAAATTAATCATCCTCGTCAGAATTTCAAATACATTTGCAAAAAAATCAGACAGTATAAACGAAGACAATGACTGATTGGTCGGCACCGCGATTTATCAAAGTAATATTTTTCAAGGATATTATTCAAACGTATAATTTAAATAAGCAGCAATTTTAACTCTGATGTCGTCTGATACGTAGGCGACACCTCCTCCTATTTGTTCATCACTCCAAGAAAGTGTTCTGCATTCTTTTTTCTTGTCTGTTCTTCACCACAACATCTTGATTATTCATCACTGACCGAAACTAAATCCATTGTTCAACAGTTGATTGAAATAGATAAAGGCTAAATGAAGCAAAAGAGAAATTGATTTCGGGAAACTGTTTAAATTGTATTCTTGAAAATATAGTTTCCGTCTAAAAATATTTAAATTGGAACATTTAATATCAAAATTTATTGTTTTCAGAAAGGGGAATATAAAATCCTTTTTTTCACCCAAGCATACCAACTTTGAATAAATGTTTTTAAGATTTTTGGAAAAAAAGAAAGAGCATTTTTAAATTTTTTTTTTAAAATTTCAATCTTTCAAAACAAGAATTTATCTAAAAATATAGTTAAAAAATATCTACATTAATATTTATGTTCGCATAATTTGTAACCCAAAACCTATTTTGGCTAATTCCATTTTATTCAGTAATAACTCTCAAGCGTTTCACAACATATGGGTTCACAACATGGGTCCCAATACCCAAACGGTAGACCGTTTTGATTCTTAAGGATGATTGTTTCGTTTGAAAGCTTGTTACAGTAATATTTATTTAATTACCGTGATTTAACAGTAAATATTATTGTAAAAATTTCGGTATATCAGATTTTTTGTTCCTCAAAAGTCTACGGTTAACATAGACTTCACACGATAAAAATTACTGACAACCTACTGACAATCTCCGGGTCAAATAACGGTAAGAAGTACTGATCGGTAATTTTTACCGTAATTTGATCAGGAATTCTTTACAGTTTATAAAATATTTTAGAAATTTACACGGAAGGCATATTGTATTGTTTTAGGTCACAGTGGGCATTTTATAATGGTTTAATTACGTCACGGAAAAATTTTGGAAACTACTACACTGTAAAATATTCAAATTACTGTGAAAATACCAGCGCTCAGAGGCCGGTATTTTTTTTATCGTAAAATCCATTTTTACCAGAACATGTTATCGAATAAAAAATTTGACTAACGTATTTCTTACAGTTATGATTACCGTAAAATCCCTGAATCACTCTTTTAAATAGATAAAAAAATTACAATGTAATATTTTACGGTAAAAAACGGATTTGACAGTAAAATGGATTTTACGGATGATGAACATAAATTTCCAATACTTTATACTGTAATTCAATCTGGAAATTTTCACTGTGTGCTTCAACGAATAAAAAAAAAACAAACACTTTATTTCAATATTCCGATTTTAAAAAATGGCTTATTTTTGAAATCGTTTTCTTACAAATTTAAACATTTGTTATTTATCAAAATTTTTTAACAAATTACTCTACAAAATGATGTAAGTTGTACAAAATTTGAATGCTAGTTTTTATATATTTTCTCATAGAACATAAATACAACGTTTTTTTTATCCCTTAACTTTAGGAAACAACAGTCTGAATATAATGAAAAAAAATTAGCAAAACAATTGAAAATATAAAAACTAGAAAATGTTATAGAAGAAATTGTCTTGAAGATTTATCATGACTAATGTTATAGAAATAGACAAGTATTTAAGTGGTAATTTTAGTAACAAAGACAAACATTGTTATAGAAATAATCGTGCTGACTTATCCTAAGGACTAAAAATATTATAGAAATATTTATGAAAATTTATTTTAAAGTCTGAATAATTATAGAAATAGTACGAAGACTTATTATAAATATTCATTAAGACTTATGATCAAAACTTAAATGTTATAGATTTATTCATGTTATAGAAATAGTCACGAATTAACTGTTATAAGAATTATGTTTACTAATTTTCATTAAAGTGAAATTGTGAATTGAATTTAGGTATCACTTTGAACATTTCTTAAATACAATTATTTATTAAATATAGGTAAGAAAGCATTTTTATTCTATTTTAGTCAATAAGTTTTACAAAAATGAGCTAAATTATAGCAGTCAAAATACAGTAATCTTACTTTAAGTTTGATATCATCTAATCTGAATGATATTGTATATATCATGTTGGTTTTAAAAATAGAAATCAATCATACAAATGGTAATTCACTTTAAAAATTCAATATCTTAAAATTTCGAAATATATGCTAAAGAAAGTAAGTTGAGAAGATAATGCATGTTTCAGAATAAGTTCTTTTAAACTAAGATATATCATATAAAATAATATAAATTATTCATATATTCTAGTTTTCATTATATGTTCTTAAAACTCTACTATTATTAGATTTCTTATTTCGAGGTTAAGTAATTATAAATGAATGCATGCATTTATTTATTTTTTTTCTGTCACTATTTCCTTTCCCAGATCAATCAAAAATTTTTTTTTTATATTGCATAATTTTGTACTTGTTTAATCATGCATAATTAATAAAGAATTATGTAAACTGAATTAGTCGGACGAAATTGTTGTTTTATGGTAATTATGGATCATTTTATGGTATCGATCATTTTTAATTTTTGAAGGAGTTTTATTTAAAAATTATATTAACAAGATTTTAATAGACTATTATTATAATTTAGGTGGAGACTGTAACTGTATGCTTATTATTTTTGTAATAGCTTGATTAATACATTTAAAACATTTATTTTTTCCTGTTTTCTAAAGTAGAGGATATGAGTCCCAATATACAGAATTTCATGAATATAATCTAATTTCTGAGAATTTTATTTATAATCTATTAATGACTGATATAAGTGTAGTGCAGTAATACAAAAATAGAAATATTAAATTCTTATTTAAATTTTATAATCAAATAAAAATTTTTGGGTATTGAAAATTGTTTTTTAAATGTTTCTTTCCTTTTTTAGAAGTTAACGTTTAGTTATATTTTAAATATTTTTCTATTCATTCTTTTTTTCTTATTTCTTAAACAGAAAAAAGAAATAAACTTGAAATTTCGAAACATGAAATAACATTTTAATTGGCTATTAAATAAAACTTAAAAATTATTATCAAATAAAGTACTAATTACTTAAATAATTAACTATTAAATTTCTGACATTTAATTTACTATTAAACAAAAGTTATCAAGCTTGATTAAAGTAATCGTATAACTGCACTTTTTAGAGGAATTTGAGATGTTGATTTAAGATAATGATTATTACCATTAATGACTATTCATTTTGAAAAATTTGTTACTAAATATCTACGTCAAATAAACGAATAATTGAAAATAATTGTTAGTTATTTGAAAAGGTATATCATTTGACTTTTGCATTTCACTTGTTAGAAAAATTATATCTTTACATTTCCTTAACGTTTTAAGAGAGACGATACTAGAGATATTAAACATTTTCTGCGTATAGTATGAAAGTTATTGAACAAGAGCAGTTGGAGCAATCTGTGTTGCAGGTATGCACAGTAATAAGAGCAATCTGTGTCACGGGCAATGGGCATGCGCAGGTCTATTCAGAACCATAAGCGTGAGGGATGTTAAGTAAAAGTTATAATTTTCTCTATTTGTTGAAGTGAAAATAGTGCGGAATGATATGAAAACTTATTTATCGATAATGTATAAGAAAAAAAATATATAATTTTTATAATAAATATAATAAATAATAGTTTCATAAATGTTATTCATAAATTTTTATTATTTTTCTTTGTTCGTAAATTCTTCTGATCTTAAATAGGGGATTCTAGATTTGTACGGAAGAATTTTTAAAGAGCTCCCCGTAGAAGTATTTTGAGATTTTTTTTTTTTATCAAACACATACATACAAAAAATGATAATTGAAATGTTAATTTGAAATCAAAGATTTCACTACAAAAATTGTTTGTCAAATTGAATTATTGTTTTGATTTTTGGCAGATAAGTGCACTGAATGAATGAAGGTTTATTCTAATAAAGCGATACAATTACAACAGTTCTATTGATTCAAATTTGTTCTAATCAGTTGATGCGATTATATTGTTTTTAACTAGTTGATTCCAATACATTGATTCGAACCAGTAATCAAGAATCTGTTCACTTTAGATTATTCGAAATCTGTTTATTTGAAATCTGTTTGTTTTAAATTATTCGAAATCTGTTTTTTTAATTATTAGATAAAAATTCCTAATCCTCCCTTTAATACATTGATTTAAAAAAAAAAAGAGCTAGTGATTTTATTTCTGCATAACTTAATCTTATTCGAGAGATTTGTTGTATTTAAATCAGTTTAATAATTAATTTTAACCTATACGTTGTTTTGTACAATTTGACTGAGATTTGCTGATTCTAATCAGTTAATAATACAAATTTGGCGATTCTGAGTTATTTGTAATTTTTTGATTCGAATAAAGTTCAAGCTCCACTTTAACACTATGATTTTGTAAATAGAAACAGTTAATGTATTTCTGGATAATTATGCTGACAGATTTATTTAATTCGAATCATTTTAAGGATTCATTATGCACTATTCTAAAACAGATCTGATTTTAAACATCTAGTATTGTCTTTACAAAATATTAAAATAAATGTAGGCGGTAATTCTGACCTCAAACATCTATCATCGTGACCCATAAACTTTTTAGAAAAAAAATTCTGTTCCTAAATATTTATTTTTTCCAGACTTTTTGAAAAGAAGATGGTTTTTCTTTTCTAAAGGGAAATCTGTTTCCCATATTTTTCAACGCTCCGTCTTTAACGGAAGTCAGTGTGACATCATTTATTTCATCTGCCAGATTGAGAGTGTGGGGGCACAGTCACAGTGAATCAGTTAAAACTCGAGTAATGTCACTTATGTTCTTTGTTTACGTTGGCTACCCTTTTAAAACGCCGATATTAGGTTTTAAAATTGCAGAAAAAGAGAGGAAAAAAGTAGGGCATTTTTTTATGAGTAAAATACTTTTATGTGGAGTAGAAGTCTTCAAGTGGTTTTTTCTTTCGTATAAAAAGTTTGTTCTTTATGACAATGAGAAAGTGTTAAACTTAGAGATTAAGTTTCATTGGTCAAAAAATAGTGACTGTCGATTGGACATGCAACAATGTTAGTTTTAGTGCCGGCAAGGTCAAAACAAACGCAAGATAAGTTTGTTTTGTAGCCTGGTTCAAATTATAGTTTTAAAAACTATCGCATAGATTGAACTATTTTTTAAAAAAAAATTAAGCCTTTAATCTTAAAAAAGCTGTGTTTTATTTTTATTTTTAAATTTTTCAAACTTTGTTTTAATCTTTACTTCTTAGAAACGTAATTATTTGTTTGACAAGTAAACAAGATACCCCATAATCAAAGTTTCATAAAGAATATGGAAAAGTTTTCACAGTGAAGTGCCGAGGTGTGTGGATGGATGATTGAGGTGAATTCCTGGATAAGATGCCTGGAAAAGAGGAGTATGAAAATATAATCAGTTGAAAAAGCAATAAAAGTCAATTTAATTAAAGGAAAAAAACAAACAAACACACCTGTCCATCGAATTAACCCTTAAATTTACAGTTAGGAATAGTTCTTTATTTTCACGGTTTTGAAACCGGCTATAACTTGTAAGAATAAAAAACCGAGAATACTAAACTATACGATTTTGAGACCATTTACTTTTACAACTAGCATGGTTTCAAAATCGCAAAATTGAAAATTAACTGGATATTGAAGTTAGGTTTTTCGTTCGATATTAGAGAGTTAGGTGGTTGTGTTGTGTTTTATCAAATGGACCGTGAGATATGATTGAATTTGTTTATCTGGTGGTGTCATCTATTGTGAGATATGGGGAATACTAGACTTTTTGTGTTAGCTATCTCTGTATTGCAGCCAACTATGCATGAACGAGACTTTCGCTTTTTAATAGTTCAGGACCACCAATTGGGAAGTGCAGGACACTGTAAACTCTCCATCTGTTGAAGGAATGGAAAAAATATTGTGTCAATGGTGGGATTCTGACCTTCGTTTAGCCGGTTATGAGATGATTAAACTAACCCACTAGGCGATAGCATACGTCCTGCTGCAAGGAACAAAGTAGCTTCCTAAGAAAGGCCCAGTTGGCGCGAATAAAATTCGATTAAAATTGTTAATAAACGGTTCTACTCACAGTTAACAATTTGAATACCATCTTTTTTATGGTTATTTTTGTAGTTTTATTTGAATATGGAAAAATAACAATTAAATAGTACATTGTTATTCAATAGTTTTCTTCAAGAAATTTCAAACAGAGTATTTAACACTAAATGACATATGACAGATTCACATGAAAAATAGTATCTATTTATTAATCATGTTTTTTTATATTATTTTCAATATTAGTCTTTCATTATGGTGCTCTTTTTTGAATTTCTTTTTTGTGGTTTTTTCAAGGAATATTTTTGAAAAAAAAAAAAAAAGGATATATATATATATTTTTTTACGATTTATATTTTATCAATAATAGTATCGATAAAAGTTTGAAAGTAAAAAGACCGGTGATTATGTAAGATTTCTTCTTCAAATATCTTTAAGATTTTGTAATGTATGTTGAGCGAAATGCGGCGAAAAAAAAGATACTTTTGTGATAAATTCTTTTCGAATTTCTATATTAAGTTAAGCCAGCTGTTCTGAATACTTTTCCACATTTGTTACTCTATATTCACATATTTCTGCCAATACAGTCGTACCTGTTAAATTCCGATAAAAAGTTCGTTATATGGAAAATTCATTAAATAGAAAATCACCATTTGAAAAACGTAAACAACACAAAACAGGTTTTAAATTCATAAACACTAGACATAATTAAAATAGCAATTGATACAACTTTATCTTGTAAATTATTATATACTATAGAATTGTTTCAAATGATTGTAACATTTTATTATATGAAGGTTTTGGTGATTTCTCCATCATTTCCGTCTTTATCTTCTTCTTCACAACTTATTGCGGCATTGTTTTCATTTTTCACACTGTCCAAAATATCCGATTCAGTTAGGTTACAGCTTCAGAATCAATAAAAAGAAAATCATTAATCAGTATATCACCATTAACTTCGTGATTCTCTCATAGCTGTACCCATATTTTTTTTTCCTTTCTTCTAATGGATGTTATTCTCGTCTTCCGCACTTTCCAAATTCTCCGCGCTGACTAAGAATCCAGCTTTAGCAAAACTCTTACGAATAGTTCGATCTGTAACATCATAGTTCCATGCTTTAGAAATTTCTGTTACGCTTTCTAGAAATTGATTTTCGGCCTGTATGAAATGCAAACAAAAAAGGAAAAGGATTTTACCGATTTCTCTAGAAGTTACGTGGCTGCAAAAATCAATTTAAGGTCATTTCCCCCATGAAATACGTTAACAAGTTTGAAATGTTTCGAAATATTTTATGAAATGGGGAAAGTGGATCTTAAAGAAAAGTTCGATAAGTAGAAAAGTCACTTCGCTATTTGGAAGTTATTTTACGAAGAAATTTCTAAAATGTTCTTGGTTCCTCGTGAAAAAAAAAAATCGCAAAACAGGGGAATTCGCAAAACGGGAATTCGCTAAATAGATGTCCGACTGTATTTTTTTGTAGTTGCAGTTTTAGCTCGATCAAATAGTTACTATCATCGCTAAAAAACATACTTTTCTAAATTTGCGAAACTTTAAAAAAATGGTATTTTAAAATTTTTACTGGTATTATAAATTGTTTTAAATGAAGACTTTCGAAACAAATAATCAACCCAGACCTTTGTTAACACAGAGGTCAATCTGAAAAAAATTCTTGATTGTGCTAATGCGTTGTTTTTTTTAATATATAAAGAACAGTGATAGTAACACCATGAAATAAAATTTATCCAGGGTCAAAAAAGTTTAAAAAAGGAGTTTATGTTTAATGTCTCGTCTAGAAGAAAAATGCTCTACGTCCTTGAAACCGTAAGAAATTTGACGAAGAATTGGCGTACCTTATACACAGAGCAATTTAATATTATTGTCGAAAATTTTTATCTTTATTAAGCACAGGAAAATTGGAACTTAAGTTTAATAATTTTGAAATGGATAATTTCTTAGTTCCTTACTTGTAATATTATTTGTGAATATCTTTATTTACTTGAAAATAATAGATTATAATATTATCAAATTTTCTTATTAAGCATTTAAACTGGTTTTTTTTTATGAAATCATGGAAGTACATTTCATTTATTATTGTTGTCTAAGGTTCGAATGAAAATGTCTAGCTTATGTAAGAAATACATTTTTTTGGTGTTAAATAGTACTTAAAGAAATCTTCATATTTATCTCTTAGCACTATTTCATATTTTTCGGTGTTAATTAATACACGATGACTTTCAATTTATTATTATAATTGTTATTATTTAATGGCATCACAGATTTTATAGCTGATGTGTTATTAATAAATACTTAGAAACATATATTTGCAACGTACCAAATCCGAGTCCATTAAATAGCTTTAAACAAATAATCATAAAAATCGGAAAATGAGCATAAATATTATAACACAAAATGAAAGTTTTTAAAATTTTTAAATCATGACAAAGTCATGCTACTTATGCAATTTAAAATAATTTTCTGTTGAGGTAAAAATTTATTCATTTACAGGAAACTTGCTTCAACTATTCTAGTACTCGACTGTAATTGTTGCTACAATTTCTCCAACTATCAATCATATAAAAAAGTTACTGAAATATTATTCATTGAAAGGAAAGATACAGAAATATTATTCATTACATCCGACAGAAGAAACTTGACTCGTGTAAGTCTGAGGAATCATTTTTCATTCTACATTTCAAGAAAACATTTAAGAACATGTTTCTAAAAGTTGTAGTTTTTTTTCTTTTTCATTTGACCTCGTGGTTGTATAATCTGACAAATAATCAAACTTGTTCTTAATGGTTATTTGATAGGTTTTCTGAAATTGCTGGTTTTCATTAGGGGTTTCATAAACAGATGGGAGAGTGCAGAGAAACTATGAAACAAAAATTTTGATAAATAATAAAATATTTAAATGTTTTTTTATTCTGATTTTTGAATAAAGTAATATGATTTCTTTTTAAACTGTAGAATATAAATATTTTATTTCATTAAACCGTTAAACAGTAGTTCTATATCAGATGTGTAGCTTTTAATGTACCAAGTGCAAAAATAAAAAATTATCACTTTAATAACTACTGATTTAATGTTGAGAATTAGATGTAATCCTAATGGTTTGTGAGATTAGGTTTAAAGATGCTGATTAATTTTCAGAAAAAAAATATTTTAAATTACTAAATTAAGCACAAGAACTTACTGCATATACATACTTTTTACAACGGTTTTAGAACACTGGCCCTCAAAATAAGGGATAGTCATTGACAGTGTGAAAAATATGGCGTGAGTAGTTTATTCAAGAGAATCATGGCATGTTAGATTACCGCATCATTAATGTTAATTTTACTTTTTGCTTAATTCTCAGGAATTATTGAAGAAATCCGTAATACGAGTCCACACAGAGTCCAACC
Organism: Parasteatoda lunata; assembly: GCA_949128135.1. Lineage (NCBI taxonomy): Eukaryota > Metazoa > Arthropoda > Arachnida > Araneae > Theridiidae > Parasteatoda > Parasteatoda lunata. The sequence goes on from OX421970.1 coordinate 49,969,897, forward strand.
CGGGTATGCAGACACATGTGGTTTTGTGTTACCAAGATGGAGTTTTGACCTTTTCCTGCGCCAAAAACTCAACATTCCCACAGCGTCAACGCGAACTAGCATCTAGCTGTACATTTTACTGTCGATTGTGCTGATAGGCTCATCAACTACGGCTCGTGCTCTTGAAGTCTACTTTTCATCACAGGAGACAATCCAGTCAAGAATGTTGTCCTTGCGTTGATATTCGAGCAAACTAGCGCAAGCTTGGCAAACAAAGCTCCTTGTTGGCCAAGAGCGCAAGCCTGAACACATTTGTTCTTATCTGTTTGAAACAGCACATGCGGCACCGAGCGATTGAACTTGTATGCATTGCATAGAACGACTAATGGATATGGCAATTCTTTAGCTAGCTCTCATGTGGTTGAATACTGATTTTCTCTCACACGTTCTCGCAGGCTGGCTAAAATCGATCTACTTTTTGAATGCCGTCATCCTTATTTTTAAACTTTCGTTACGGTACTAAACCTTCACAGTGTCATACGATACAATAGTAGTGCCTGAAGCTGTGGACAGGATTCGGGGATATTCTATAGCTGACTTTTTGCAACATAACTGGGAATAAATGATGGATTTAATTTAGTAGTATGATAGCTCTATTAGGCATCTCATACTAAATGATAACGATATTTTTTTACAGATTTCTAAGAATGTTAAAAAGCAAGTATCTTTCTTTCAAATGCCAAAAACCGTCTGATAAAATAGCGACCTGTTAGCGCAGACTATATTACCAATGGCAGCAGACTTTCATTACAACTTGATATGACTAAGGCTTCATTTAATATTATTAGGGTTTCTCAAATTAATTGCAATTTAAAGCTTTTGATTATTTGAACTGTTTCCTGGCTGAAAAATTATCACGTGAATAAAATGTGACCAGTTTCTTAGTAGTTGAAGTTATATACATTAATATTCTATTAGTTAAATATTACACTCTTCGTAGATAAAAGCCTTATAATTTCGAAACTCTTCAGTTCGTTGACTCCTTTGATTTAAATCGCGACAGTTGAAAAAAAATAAGTAGCAAATAATACCGTACTTGTCTAGACATTAATTTTTACTTATATGTTAAAAATCATACTCTTTGTGGATAAAAATCTTATAACTTAAGAATTTCATTTTATAGTCTTGTTTTGATTTTATTCGATATTGCAGGAAAAAATAAGTTGGAAATAATAACTCATTTGTCTAAATAGAAATGTCATTCCGGTGTAATGTATACCACTACTTTTTTGAATTAATTTAATTTTTGTTTTATAAATCAGTTAGTTCATTACAGTTGCCACCAGAAAGAAAAAAAAATCTATTTTTTATGTGCCTAGACTTTTTATGTACTTAGGTTATTAACATAAAAAAAAAAAAATTCAAAATCAGGAAAGTTTTGAACACGCATTGTTATCAATATCATTTCGAAGTAATAAAGCATTTTTAGAACGTCAGTAATTTTGGTAAAATATGAATTTCCTGACTTTTTATAATAATTGCCCCTACTTTAATTACTTTGATAAATATCAGACGAAATAAAATGGTACATATCGTGAAAATTAAAAAAAAAAAATTTCATTGTTAAGCGTTAATATAATTAATATATATAACCTCCACATGGCCCTTTTCGTGTTACAAGTTTGTTTCTTTTTATTTAGATTAGGGTTTTAAACCAATTTAGGTCATTGCGTATTAAATAAAATTTTGACAATTTGTTTTGAATATCTATAAGTTTGTTTAGAAATTTCTTGTTGAAAAACTAATTTAATAGGAATTTTAATAGCTTTTTTTTATATTATACAATGACTGAAGCGGAATTGCTCTAATTTTAAATATGTTCTAAATTAAGAGCTTGTTCATCGAATCGTAATGAACAAACGAATAACAAATTAGTTTTGGTATGTTTTTGAAAGACTATTTCATTGCCAAATACACACACCCTGTTGGGGTAGGATTAAAGTTGATTAAATAAAACTGACAAGCGTATTTGATGAATTGCAGAGTTCTGCAAATATCATGTTCTACTCTTTCCCCATTATTCTATTGTATTTTTTTTTAAAATCGTTTTTATGTTTAATTAAAGAAAAATGTGAATTCATTTACAAATATTATAATAGCATGGTAAACTTTTTCAAAAAGGAAGTTTCATTGTCTTATTAACTTATAAATATTTTTTGAACTTAAATTTCAGGTCCTCATTCTTTGATTGAAAGTGAATTATTTTAAATTCAAATGCGCTGTTCATTTTTCTCGAATTCGTGTTATTTATAATAATGGGTAAAGTAAATTATTAAAATCAATAGAATATTAAGTTAAAATTATGTTTAAGGAATGTATTTAGTTTTAGTTTAGCTTCTAACTTAGTATTTAAGGTTTTTAATCAATAATGTATAAACATTTATTTTTATTTTTCAATAGACGTATTTTTTTTAAAATTTAGAAGAATTTTGAGAGAGTTTAAAATATGCCCAATAAATATGTTATTTATAATAATGATTGAAGTAAATTAATCAAATCAAAACATTAAGTTAAAATTATGTTTAAGGAATGTATTTAGTTTTAGTTTAGCTTAGTATTTAAGCTTTTTAACCAATAATATATAAACATACATCTTTATTTTTCAATAGACATATTTTTTTAAAATTTAGAAGAATATTAAGAGAGTTCAAAGTAATCCAATAAATATGTTATTTATAATAATGATTAAAGTAATTATATCCAATCAAAATTATGTGTAAGGAATGTATTTAGCTTATGTTTAGCTTAGTATTTAAGCTTTTTAACCAATAATATATAAACATATATCTTTATTTTTCAATAGACATATTTTTTTAAAATTTAGAAGAATTTTAAGAGAGTTCAAAATATACCCAATTTGTCTGTTGTTTTTTTAATAATTTGATAAACAATTCTTTGCTGTTTATTAATTAGTTAAGTTATGTTTAGGTCGAAAAACAACCGTCAGCAACAACTTTACCTTCGAAAGCTTAATCCATTGAAAAGGATCAAGTTTGAAGAAAATAATTTTTGTTAATAGCTGATTAAATTTTAATTAAAAGATACGATTCAAATTAAAGAACAAGTTTTAATCATAGCCATACCGACAGAGAAATAAATACGTACTAAACAAAACGAATCTATCATAAAAGATTTATATCGTGACCTAATTATGGTTTAGAAACATCTGTTAGAAAGGTTATTAAAGAAGTAACAAAAGTCTTTTGTGCAACTTAATTACGAACGTACTTTTCAAAAACTTTAATTAAAAAAATATTTAGAATTAAATATATCTTTAAATAAAAAAATATATTTTATTCTATTAAAGGATTGAAATAATTATTGAGTATAAAGTTCAGATTTCTTTTTACGTATACTTTATTTATTAGAACACCAGGGAGTGTATAATAATAACGGAAAATAACCTCTGACTTATTAATTCTATTCTAATTCTCAGACTTTTAAAAATTCAATATAATTGTTTTTTTTAAATAGAATCAAATAATTTACAATCACAAGCTTTCGTGATAATTAATTTATTGATAATTATTCATAAATTTATCGCTAAAAATTTATTTATATCTCTATATTTAGCCTACTTGATGTTATGTGAGTAATGTGATCATAAAACATATGTATAATGATTAAATTTTGTATTATAATTGAAAATAATATGGTTTAAAAATTTTCACTAACTGAAGTCCTGGAATTTAATTTAAAATAAGTTATTAAGTTAAACTTTATTACAAAAATACTGTGGGAAAAAAATAAAAAAATGCAATTTAGTAATTTTGGTTTAATTATCGCAATAATGTTTTGCACTAAATTTTAATATATGGTTTTAATACTAAGTTTTAATATTTATGTTTAACCCTTTCTGTTCCACCGGGACATATATATCTCGCAGAAGAAAACACCACTGGGACATACGTGTTCCGTGTAAAAAACCAGGTGGGACACATCTGTTCAGCCCGATCCTTAATTGCCCCAAAATTTAATTTTTTTTATTTTATTTTAGCAGAATTTTCTTATTTTTACTTTCTGTGATGCATTAAAATCGTATGTCTTTTTATTGGAAAAGAAATGACTGGTTTTGGAAAGTTTAATTTTCAATATTCGCGAAGCTTCAACACTCATAATGAACTATTTTTAAGAATTGATTTTAATTTTTAGAGAAAAATGTGAAAATGTCAGGAGATCAAGAAACTTATATTTCCCTAAAAAATTTTTAACAAATAATTAAAACGTTGATTATTTTCCATTTTTGAATTCAAACTATAACCAAAGGCCCATTCGAAAATTTAAAAAAAATGTAAAATATATGTATTTTAAACATTTCGGCGAGATGAGACTACAGTACGTTTTCCATGGAAAGTTATTAATGAAAATTATTCAGGAAAATTAAAATGTCATAAATATTACGCAAATAATCTGCTATTTGGATATCTGTACAATGGTTAAACTTTTTTATTAAATTGAGAAAGTTACATACTGCAAAAATTATTTTTATAGCTTGAAAATATTTAAATATTTTATATGAATATTGAAAAACGGAATTTTATATTCATCACTTATGAATAATACAATTATAAATAAAATTTAATTTATAAACTAAGTGCATATTTGTGCTCTATTTTGTAATATTACAGTGTTAATAAAATTTTTCTTAATTAGTCAATTGATTAATTAATAAAACAATTATTTTTTTTAATTTAAAACTGATAAAAAATTCAAATTTTCGAACAACAACAATTAAAAACAAATAAATAAAAATGCAACTAGCTGTAAAAAGTTCATTCGTGGCAAAAATTTTATTTACACTGTAATATTACAAAATTTGTTATTAAATAGAGAAAGTTAAATACTGAAAAAATTATTTTTATAGTGAGAAAATATTTTAATTTTTTATACAAATATTGAAAAACGGAATTTTATATTCATCATTTATGAATAATACAATTATAAATCAAATTTAATTAATAAACTAAGTGCATATTTGTGCTCTGTTTTGTAATATTACAGTGTTAATAAAATTTTTATTAATTAGTCAATTAATTAATTATTTAAACAATTATTTTTTTTTATTAAAAACTGAAGAAAAATGCAAATTTTTTAATAAAAAAAAAGGCAACTAGTTGTAAAAAGTTCATTCGTGGCAAAGGCTTAATATTTTTAAACAATTGAACATTAACAACAACAAATAACCGAGCTACACTCCTTTTTACACCAATTAGCATAGCAATTATTATAGTAACACATTGATCAGCTATAATTTGTCGTGATTGTTATGATTATTATATACTTTTCCAATTATGCAAACATCCCCTAATTTTTAGGGGTGTGCTGTTATGAACAAGAACAGGACACGTACATGAAGTATTAATCTTTCATAATTCTATCCTGAGGGTACACATGGAAGGAACTATATAAAACGAAAACTTCTATTACATCTGATCCAGAATTACTTGATAATGTTATGATTAATGCAATTTCAAGTAGTTTGATGTGATTAAGAATCGGTTGTTTTGAATGTTTTGTGACGGTGAATAACCTAAATAATGGATAAAGAAAAATTCATGTTGTTTACGGAAAAGCTGAACTAGCCTTTTTTCAATTTTTATTTTTACGATGGAAGAGTTCAACTTGTTTTATCAAGAGGAATCTGATAGAATTAAAAAATATCCGAATGAAATATATGAATAACTGATAGAATTAAAAATGTATGACTAAAATTTATGAATAACTGATAAAATTAAAAAAATATATGCATAATTGATAGAATCAAAAAATATATGAATAAAATATATGAATAACTGATAGAATAAAAAACATATGAATAGAATATATGAATATAACTAATAGAATTAAAAAATATATGAATAACTGACAGAATTAAAAACTATACGAATAAAATATATGAATACCTGATAGAATCAAAATGCCCATTCCTGGAAAGAAAATCGTATTTAAGTTAAAATTTTTTAATTGTAAGCATTATTATAATTAAGAAATTAGAATTTTAACAATTTGGTTTTGTTCAAATTTTCTTAAAACAGTGGTAAAAATTAAGAAAGTTTTGTTACTGGTATATGAGTATTACTAATGCGAACACATTTTAACTGGTCTATTTACATGTTATCATTATTTTGTTTAGTTAAAAAATAGTTATTAAATTGAAAGTTACAGTACAAAGAAAGTGAAATGATCACAATTGTAATGAAATATGCTATTTCTTGACAATAAAACAGACCAAAGAACAAAATTGTAAGTAAAAAAATGAAAACAGCATACTATCCTCTTACATGAATTGCTCATTTGAGGTGCTAATTTACATTCCAGCTGAATAATACGACTAGCTCTTTGTTGTGGAGATCTTTTTGGCTGTAGTTGGTCCCAATTATAATACAAGCTCTCATTTCTTTCAAAATATGTTACCTGAACCAAATAAATTCAAGGATCAAGTTTTATTATTTATATTATTTATTTAATTAAGAAGATGCCAAACAGAATAGCGGGATGTTAAAGACTGCTGGATTGGGAAATTCCGTCTGAGTGACCACTGATAATTATTTTTTAATATAATTAATAATTTTCTTAAGAACCTCTGATAATTATTTTTTTTTGAAGAGGTTTTCCTCTTCATGTAATGCAAATGCAGGTTAGTTCCATCAAAAAGTACTCCACGAAAGTTAGTTTGTTCTAATGTCTGATCCAGGAGTTTCCTGGTCGTTTGGTTTGGGTTGTGTTCAAAATTACAAGGATACGGAATTGAACATTGAAAGTCATAAACTCAAAATTGGGCCGGCTATTCAACGCTAATTATAAAATAAAATTTAAAAAAGTTATGATATAATCTAGAGTTTTTTTTTTTAATAAATTAGAACTTGTTGAGTTTTTTTAATAAATTAGAACTTGTTGGTGTTACAGTGACGTCAGATGACGCGACAACGTGATTTCGCAGAATGTAACTCGCTGCAATTTATACTGCTATAACTAATCTACCTTTTAGACTTAGATAAATGGCGCTTTTTATTATTATTATTATTATTATTATATATATATATATATATATATATATATAAATAACCATCAAAACTGGTAATAACTATTTTACTGGTTAAACCAACTGGTTTCCTATGCATAACAAATAGTTCATGTCAATCGCATCGTTCTGCATCTTTTAAAATATATATTGCAAGTTTTCAATAACAAATAAAAAAACAAAAACAACCAGGACAAAACTTTTAAAACAAAGAGAAATCAACGTATCGGCTTATAAAATTTAGATGAAATATATTACAAAATGTTATAAGTTCTTAATTTTTTTTTCAAATTTATAGTAATAAAATTCTCTAATTTGATGACTGAGATAAGTGTATTACAGTAAATCTTTTAATTTTCATTAAAAAAGTTTTAGGCACATAATTTTTGCTTATAACGAAGATAACGAATTATGGCATGTATATTTTTTTAAGCGTGAGCATAACTTTTTTTTTAATAATAAAATTATTTCTAAAATTAACTCTTAAAACGTGTAAATATTTATTAATAAATTTTTTTTTTCATTTTTTAAAAGTTTCTTCTTTGTAAATATTTTTTCTTCATAAATCTAAAAAATTAAAGTTTTATAATCTTTAAAAATAATAATAGGACTTGTTAAGATAATAGTGCTCAATGTGTTGTTTACAGGTTAAATTAAATCTTATGAAATTACAGATAGAATTAATGTTTATGTTTTATTCTAGGTTACTATTACCTTATTTACTCTAGCTCATTAATTAAATATTCTAAGAGCTTTTAGCACAGATGTTTTAATCCTTTATAATATTTATAATGGAATTAAAATGACAATTAACTAAGAATTATTTTTTTTAAAAGGAAGTTATTGAAAATAACGATTATTTCAAATTTATTAAATTTACTTTAAAAATGTTAACACAAACATTACTTTTAATAATAGCGGAAATTTTACTACTAGAATTTGATGTTTAAATCACTGAATTATATTTCAAATAAGATGTATTATTTAAGTTAACAGTACCTTCACATTTAATAGAAATATAATAATAGCTAGAAATAACATTCTATCTACTTTCCCTATACTATGATTCTTATAGTCACGTTTATACACAGTTTTTAAAAAATTTCAAAAAAGTTAATTCCCTAAACCTAGTTTAATTTAAATATTTCATTAATGATTAAACTGAAACTAATTAAATTCCAAATAAACATACGAAAAAAAAAATTATTTTCTGAAGAATTAAGATTGTTAAGCGAAAAGCTTCGTTCTTTTTCTCCCCTTTAATCTTGTAACTTTTATTAAAATATATCGTATAAATACTTTCGAACACTTCATTTTCTCTACTCGCGTAAAATTTGAAAGCTAAGATGAAATTTATTTTTTAAAGGAAATATTAATTTAGTTGCTAAATATTAGTTTAAGAGATACGGGTTAGATAAATTTAATGAACTGATATTTCGTGATTAAAAATTAGATTTTATATTAGTTCATATTAATATTCATAGTTGAATTATCTATTAATAGTTTTTTTCCTACGATGGAGAATCTGTGATAAGGTTGGGTAAAATTTAAATTAATTCAAACTGTCTTCAGTTAATAACCATTTAATTTTTATTTTTTTTCTGCATTGAAAATATATTCTGTTAAAATTAGCGCATTGTATTTTAATGATATTTCTGGTAAAAAAAACGTAATAAATTGGTTAATAAAACCAAAATATACGATATTTAAACCATTCATTTGGTAATTTTTCCATTCACGTTGTAACGGTTTATCGGAAATTCTGGTTTTTCAAATTACAGTTCTTATTATCTCCCATTTAGTAAAAAAAATACGAAACTGAAAAGTAAATTAATTTTAAAAAATGGTTTCTTTTCTATGCTTTAAGGTGCCATGATAAAAATAGGAAATTTTACCACATTTACCAAATTTAGTAGCTCATTATAAAACACTATTTTATTGTTAGTTTTAATAAATCTTGACCAATGCGCTTCGGTATAAATTACTAAGCTTTTTGGTGTTTCCATAGAGCCAGAAACGCGGTAAATTTTGGAAATCGATTGCTAAATAATTTGGTAAATAATTGGAAAGGTAAACATTTAAGTTTTCTAATATTCATTTACAGATTTGGCTACCAGTTTTTTTTTTAATTTTCTGAGATTGCTGGTCATCTTAAAACTTTCCTTTTATAGAGGTTTTTCTAAATATTTAGGCACATTTATTATTCACTTTCGACTTTTTTTAAGGCTGTATTTGAGGGTCAGAAATAAGAATTCGAAGAGTGAAAAAAAAAAAAAAATCCGAAAAGCTCAGGGTTGGATTAATTAATGATGGGGCTTGGCTCTAATGTGTAACTTGGGGCACTACATATACATAATTACACAAAGCTATCTTATTAATAAATATTGATGTTTGTTTTTACAAATAATTTGTTTTACAAAGATTAAAAAAAGCTCTTTGAAATATTTAATTTTTTTACAAAAATAATGGCATTAAACATTAATATTTGCTTAAATATCTATCTCAGAAAAAAAAAGATTACGCATAAAACTTTAAATATCATATAGTAGTAGGGTGAGAGGCAGAAATAAATAAAATGACCAGATATAATTTGTTTATCTATTTCCCAAAATTTACATTTAAAAAATACATAAAATGTTTACTGATTCTAAAGGAAAATTTTAAAAATTTAAAATAGTTTTTTTAGTTTTAAAAAAAAATTATCTTTATAAACTTTAGAGGTATTTTTTTTAGGGGCCTTAAAAATATAGGAGGCTAGGGCTACAGGTCTAGTAGATTTCCTCTTAATATCGCCCAGGAAAGGCTTCAAAAAATGTGCCACATTGTAAAAATTAATAAAAGGAAAAGAATACTTAAATAAAGTCAGAAGAATGGAGAGAATTTGAATACTCGACCATTTCAAAATGGTAAATGTATTCAAAATATGCCTGTATTTTTATAATAAATTTCAAGAAAATGTAATATGTATTACATTAAAATTGAATTTAATAAATCATATTTGGCAGTAAAAATCGAATTTATTTTTGATCTCATATAATGAAAGTGATAAGATGAATTAACTAAACTTGGGGGGACGCCGTTTTAAATATATACTAGTAATACATGTAAACTAGTAATAGTTATGTATCTACGCTCGTATGCCCTAAAATAGGGCGGGTCGAGATGCAAATAAACTAATATACTAGTAATACAGAGCGATACGGCAGGTTATGTTACAAATCACAATCAAAATCACTTTTTTTTAAAAATAATTTATTGTAATAACATTTTGGTAAAGTTAAAAAAAATGCTGTTATATTTTAGGACATTGGGCCAAGTGGGGTTTCACTTACTGATTGATTTTTTGAAAGATTTCCGTAGAAAATAAATAGTATTTGTGAAAATTAAATGAAGACAATTAAAAAGGTATGAAAAAATCTTCTACTCGTTCACACCCTTCCAACGATTGAATTCCTTAAGGAGGAAAGATGTTTTTCTCAGAGAGAAGGGTTGGTTCAATTAGTTTTTATGAGAAATGTAGTAATCAGGTTCATTAGTAATAAATTGGTCTTAGCGAATGATTGATGTGACTATTGAAGTCTCAAAGTCATTTAGTGGGCATCAAGGTTTTTCTTCCTATTATGTCTTGCTCACACCTTTTTTTTATTACAATTATTAGCCAAGAAACGTCATATAAAAAGCATGCATTTTTTATAACATTTTTAATACTTGTGTGTAGCCAATTGTTTAACCAAACATTGAAACTAAAGAAAAACGGTGTTAAAGTATGAACTTTCAACCTTTTTGTTTTTTAAAAAAGGCCTCTGAACACGTTTCAAAGGGTCATTGCTTCACAGAAACTGAAAGATATTGTATTTATTCACATCAAATTAGAGAGAAAAAAAAGAAAGAATTAAAACCTGATACACTATTATGGTTGAGTTGTTTACTTGCCACTCAATCTTTTTCTGAATAGAAAAAATTTAATAACTACAACTTTCATGTAATAGATGATAGGATAAAGAGAGATTTTTCTATCTCATTGATTTATTTCGGATTTTTATGAAATGCATAAAGAAAAGGCTTGAAGTGTATAAGGAAACGCCTTTATAAGAAGAGAAAAGATGCTAGCTTTAGGTTTAATGTATTATAAAACTTTCAGTTCTTTCTGCTGTTTATTATCTATTGGCATTTTTTCCTTTTTTATTTGTTTATTTAAAATGGTGGGATGTTATTGTTGAATAGCTGCTTATTTTTCAGAAATAGTCTGAAGATATCCCGTTTTTTATTCTAATTTATTATTTTTAAAAAATTGTAGCGATTTTAAATTAAAATTAATAGACTGTTTTTATTTGTTTGATTACCACTTTGGTAAACAAATTATAACAATTCTAATAAAATACAATGATAGATTTTTATATTATCAATATGCTGGATGTAAGAAAAAATTTTTGAAACGATCAAATATCTCGCGAAATATACATAGAAATGAAAAGAGAAAATAGACGTATTCAATATTTTATTAAAGTTCTCCAATGAAACCAAACTCGAGTTACCCCCCTTATCTCCTGGGGGCAGGTTGTGGGCAACTTTGGAATTTTAAAGATGAACCTCTATTTTTTTTATTATTGCAGATTTGGATTCTCGAGAAAACAAGTACCCTATTTGACCAACAGGTTCATGCATTTTGCTGCACAGATGGCGACGCAACCGAAAGCGTTTAAATAGAGTACAGACTGCTTAAAATGGTAGTATATCGAGACCCATCAGATTGAATAAAAAAAAAGTAAAAAATAAAACTCTTTAGGTATTTTATCATAAAAAAAAAACAAGTCAAGTTTGAAGCAAGTCTATATTTGTTTTCTTAATTCAAAGTATGATGTTTCATTGTTGGCGATAATCCCGCCCCTAGAAGATGGGGATGGAAGCTCGAATTTGGCATCATTGAATAGCTTTTAGAAAAAATATTGAATGCGTAAACTTTCACCTTTTTGATTCAATGTAAATTTTTTCGAGAAATTTGACCTTTTTCAAACTTTTTTTTCGAGAAATTTGACCATTTTCAAACCTGTACATTGTGATTATTGTTCAGATCATTTCTGAAAACTAAATAACTGTGTTACCAATTTTAATCTCTTTTTTAATCTCTTTTTTTTTTCTTAATAAAAGAAAAACTTGTCATTTTAAAAGATAGCCCTATTGCTTGCAGCTATTTATTTTTCGATCTATAAATTAGAAAAATAGAAAAACTTTACAAACATAAAAACAATCATAATAAATTTATCAACGGATTGTATTTTTAATCTGAAAACCCTCTCAGTATAGGGAATAACGGTCTAATGGATTGTGTACCGGACAATGACCTTTTAATCTTAAGAAAACAACAATATAAAGAATATCGAGCAAGTATATACTGCTCAATGGTCCATGCTTGGATATTTATTCATTCTGAACAAAATGTTTTCAACCTTTATTATTATCTTTTACAAACTAAGTAAAATAATAAATATAGAAAACATGTTTTCAAGCTATTTGAATAGAAGAGAAAGTTTTGATTTTTTTTTCTGTTTCATAACATATGCTACGAATGAGTTAAATATTTTAATTTCTGGTGCTGAACTTCGTTTTGATATCAAATAATTTATATTAAGTTATTATTTTTATAGATTTCATTTTTAGCTGCCTGAGTACTTTTAAAGCAGTTAGTTATAAAATGATTAAACTTATTTAATTCCTTTTAATCGGCTTTGAAATGAAAAGTAACAATTATACAGTTCGGAAACTTTTTTCTTTGCTTGAATAGCTGAATTCACTTAAATCAGTGGTTCTATTTTTCTTTTATTTTTCAACTTTTTTTGTGGTTTGTCAAGGATAAGAATGAAATCGGTTAGTCGCGTCCAAGACCACTTTATGTAATGGACGCAACGGACAAAATCCAAAAAAAAAAAAAAAAAGGTTTACTATACTCTCAGGTCATGAATTTAAGCGAATTTAAAAACATTAAAAAAAATAAAGAAAAAACCAATTTTTAATTTTAATAACATAGTTTGTAATCTATTACTTGCAAAAATGTTGCTTTACGCTACCCGAAAAACACTTGTGGTAAACAGCACTTAATTAATTGCCCATAAAAAAGTCGTGATTCCAAAATGCTTATGAGTTTCACTTCTAGATGTAACTGATAAAAACCCTCGTACATCATCCATAGATATAAACACAGTGGACTCTGGAATAGCAAAGCATACTACGCATTGTTAAAGTTGCAAAAGTCGGCTTGTTGAGAAGGCGGTATTATAAGGATATTATTTAATCATTTATCAACCAACTAGTTAGGCAAATCGTCTGAAGTTATCTGAGATCTATTCTAAGGATTATATGTAAGATAAAAAAAAGCAAGCTGATGTGGTTTTGTTTGCCATTATAGGCAACTATTCTATACTAGGACTTTTTTTCTGTTTATTTTTTTTTTTTAACAAAAAGCAGGAAGTTGCTGCAAAAAAAACCTTCGTAGTTATTTTTTCAAATCGTGATGAGAAACGATGTTTAATGTTTTATTGCGAGTTCTTTTATAAATTATGAAACGTGATTTCTGAATAATAAATCAAATAAAAAAGTTCTGTAACCTTTTCTGGTGATATTGTTTTTATGCATTCATAATTTGAAGTCTGATTTTTTTGGGAGAAAATAGCTTTTCTATTCAGCAATAAAAATTATAGTCTTTCTTTTAGTTTGTACTATTGAAGTATTTAAATAATCAACGTATTTATGATCATTTTACCATTTTATCATTAGTTTATTTTGCTTCAGTATTAATCGTACACATGTTCTAGTAGTTTTTTCTGACGTTTGACGTTAATGATTCGATACGATTTCAGTATTTATCAAATCAATATAATAATATCCAACAAAGGAAAGGGTATTTTGTGCTATATTCACTACACCAAAAAACAGTTTGAATAAAACACAGATGAAAATATATAAATTGACATACTACAGTTTCAGTTCTATAAACAAAGACCTTCCTTAGTGTCCTATGTCGCGATTGGTTAAACCACTTTGCACGTGTTTAGAACTGAAATTATAGTAAAACAATTTATATACTTTCCTTTGCGCTTTATTCTCGTGTTTTGCTTTAGACAATGTAATAACAGCTGCCATATTTGTATTGATAAATTTACTAGACAATAAACTTTTATACATTTAATTAGTAATTCAAAAAATTTCTTTTCGATTTTCTATATTTTAAAATGTTTAATTTGCGCGTAAATTAAATGAAAAAAACTAAACTGTGTCAACTGATTCATTGGGATACCGGCAAGCGACGTAGTGATGGTACCTCGATCCTGATTGGTTGCTGAATCGTGGCATTTGTTTACGTTAGCAACTATTCTTTCCATTCTATTTCGAGTAAGCCAAGCCCGTCAAGTAACAATTCTCTTAAGTGACACATTCTACATCCTTACACAAAGATTTCAATTTTTTCACTATATATTTCTTACTTAACACAAAGACAAGTGAAGCTATGCGGAACATAAATAAACTAATTATGCATCGAAGTCGGCAGGTACACAAAACAAAAATATATCACGGTTACAATAAAGTACATTAACAAATAATAAATCTAAGTTAAGAAAAATACGTAGCTGATAAAATATTATATTTCAATAAATTCTATGTTGAGATACAGTGCTATATTTAATTAACATGTAAATTAACATTCTAACTTATGAGGAGAAACTTAGCTAAACTTTAACACACCATTTTGCTTATAAGCGAACAGCTGGTTCTGATGTCATAGGTCACATTCGTGGGTACCCATGATCTTCTTCCTCTTGAAGTGCAAGTACCCAATTTATTGGTTCAAAAATTTTATTTACAAATTGTGGGTTCGATCCCCACCGGAGGAAGATACCCCGTGTAGTAAATGGTGACTGATGCACTTTAAATCTGTCGAGTCACAAATTCCCCCATGTTCCCATGACAAAGCATACCACTGGGGATACTGATCCAGGAGTTTCCTTGTCTTCTGGATTGGCTCAAAATTACAAGGCTACGGAGTTGAACATTAGTAGTCGCAAACATGAAATTGGGTCTGCTGTTCAACGACGGTTATAAAATAAAATAAAATAAAATAAAATAAAATAAAATAAAATAAAATAAAATAAAATAAAATAAAAAATAAAATAAAAAATAAAAAATAAAAAATAAAAAATAAAAAATAAAAAATAAAAAATAAAAAATAAAAAATAAAAAATAAAAAAAAATAAAAAATAAAAAATAAAAAATAAAAAATAAAAAATAAAAAATAAAAAATAAAAAATAAAAAAAAATAAAAAATAAAAAATAAAAAATAAAAAATAAAAAATAAAAAATAAAAAATAAAAAATAAAAAATAAAAAATAAAAAATAAAAAATAAAAAATAAAAAATAAAAAATAAAATAAAAAATAAAATAAAAAATAAAATAAAAAATAAAATAAAAAATAAAATAAAAAATAAAATAAAAAATAAAATAAAATAATAAAAAATAAAATAAAAAATAAAATAAAAAATAAAATAAAATAAAAAATAAAATAAAATAAAATAAAATAAAATAAAATAACTTTTGTAACTTTTATCTGTAGTGAAAATGATCGTCTTTAAGCCCTAACTTTTCTGAGTCCGCGACTCGACTGAAATTCCGACTTATTCTCTATTAAAATTTTCCCCGTATCCTTCGAAAGTAATAATATTATTACTAAATATTGCTTTCAAACTACGCGTTTATGTTTTCTTTTTAAACGATAAGTATTAAATATATTTAGTTAAAACTAGTTACTCGCTAACGCTCACAAAAGATTATTGCGAAGTCTTTTTTGAATAGCTTTTCGAACCAAGCTCGCTTCGTTCGATTACATGTTAGTCACGTTTAATATATGTCTCCGTATTCGGCAATATTCATAATTGGAATAAGGAAACTTTTTTTTTGCCAAAAGTGAGCATTCCCCAAACCACTTCCGTCATTAAAATAGAATTCTTAATTTTCCAAGAAATTTAGTTGGCAAAAATTTTGATAAAATATATTACCTACACTGAGAAAAAAAATAGTGTGATCAAAATTATCACAATATAGTAAAATTTATCGTATTTATGGAGCAATGGAAATACCAAAAAGTTTGGTAGTTTTTACTGAAACGCTTTGATGATGATTTTGGTGAAATTAACTATCAAATATTATTTTATTATTTAGGATAAAATTTGGTTTATGGGGGAAAATTTGATAATTTTATCATAATAGCTTAGAGCATGGAAAAAAAAATCATTTATTCAGTTAAATTTACTTTTTAATGTTGTATTTTTTATCCAATGTGTGGTAATAGGAACTATAATTTTGAAAACCAGGATTTTCTGGTCAACAGTTACCATATGAAAGAAAAAAATACCAAATAAATGGTTTAAATACTATATACTTTGGTTCTATTACCATAGAGTTATGTTTGTTTCCTTTTTATCAGCAATGCCGTTAACATACAGTACGGTAATTTTTCCAGAATTTTCATCTCCTTGTACTAATTATATGAATCGTAAAAATAAAATCTTTTTGAGTCAGATAGATTTTTTACTGCTTTTTTTCAATAATGCCAAAACTTTTTCAATTAAGGTTAAGAATTTGATAAAGTGTGAATTTAGGCCTTCCAAACATTTTCAATCATTTAACTTTTATAATCTATAATAGAAATGAGCCCAGTGCTCTACCAATAGGCCTCTCTATATATAGTTTTATTTTATATTATATCCGTCGTTAAACAGCCAGGGGTGAAAGCGAGACGGAAAATAGGAAAGGCTGGTAGTGAAACCTTTTCAGTTATAGCTAGTTTTGGGGAGGAGTTTACTTATTCATTTTTTAATTTTTTCAACAATATCTACTCAATCTTCGAAAAGTAGCAGTTTTATATATATGCTAAAATTTTAAAAGAAATTTTGATAGTTACAGATATTTTATTTTTTTCGAAAAAAATGCTGGAATGAAATGTCTTACGTACCAGTTTTTTCTTTTCCGTCTTGCTATATAAGGGCTTTCACCCATGTGAACAGCCGACCCAGTTTTTGGGTTTACGATTGCTAATACTATACATAGTTTATTACGATTACTGAATGTCCATCATTAATAAACAGAGTGTATGTTTTACAAAATTTTCTAGTGTTGCCATTGGGTATTGGGGTATCAGGCCGACATTTTGAACTTACTAAAGTAGGAGTTGAGCAAATTTTACCAACTCCTGCATAACTGTCTTTAATTCCGAATCCATCTCGGACTCGGGTTCTCAATGTCCGAGCGGTATCACCCGCCAAACGCTTCGCAACGCGTGGATGTAGCGTGTTTGAAAACCACTGTTATCCCGGATGTATCTTCGTGCTGTCCTACTTTGTATTGTGCTATCTGTCCATTTATAAGCCTAAATTGAGCATGCATACAAGCCTGCAAATGTATGTAATTCCAATTTACCAATAAACCAATCTGACTCCATATCTCTGATTACAAAATTGTCTGTCACTGAAGATGCCTTAAAAAAGTTAATGTGCAAATATTATGTACAAGTTAATATACAAATATAATGTACAAATATTCATGATTCTGAACATTTTTAATATTATCTAACAGAAACCTGAATAATTCAAGTTGCTTGTCTTTACAAAGTCGCAAATCTTCAAAACGTTACTTTTAGATGTGTATTTTTATGAATTGGTCTGTAATTCAGTTCTTTAAATTTTCCAGAGACTATATAATAGTCGAAAGAGGTTAGGTATCTGAAGTATCGAAAGCAGTATTGAATGGTGAAAATTACGTTCTGCATAAATTAACTCTTAATATTCGCCTCATGATTCTGAACATTTTTATTAGAATATAACAAAAACCTGAATAATTCAAGTTATTCGAGTTCGCAAGGTCACAATTACAGTCAATACTTTTTATTCATAATTTTTCAAGTCATTGTTAATATTAGGAATTGTTTGTTTGCGTGCTGAAAAATTCTATAACATACTGTAGTTTTATAAACATTGAAGTTGTTGAAAGTTATTATGAGCAAATGCTTGTTTGCATTTTTAAAAATTATCAAAACTGATCTCGGAATTCAAAAATAATACGTAAGTACCGCTGTGCATCACCGAATAAAAGTCGATTTGTTATAAAATTTTTAACTAAGTGTTATTTTTCATGTTTGTATCATACAAAAAATTAAGATTATACTTGTTTTATTTTAGAGAATGTTTTTCTGTAGTAACAAACAGTCGGAAATAAGCAAAGTTTATGTATATATCTCATGTAAAATACATTTAATTTCAAAACTTGTACATGTATAATAAGAAATTAAGATGAGTTTCAAAGTATGATTTATTTTAGAGAATGTTTTTCTGTTGTAACAAACAGTCGGAAGTAAGCAAAGTTTATGTATATATCTCATGTAAAATACATTTAATTTCAAAACTTGTACATGTACAATAAGAAATTAAGATGAATTTCAAAGTTAAGTTAAAGTTTTTTATAATTAATTAAATGTTAATTTTTTTTGCTATTTTATTTATATTTATTTGAAATGCATGTTTTTGTGTGAAACAGATTAGTAATTTATAATGGCATTTGCAAGTTTCGAGTGAAATAAAGATAAGTAAAAAAAAAAAAAAAAAAAAAAAAAAAAAAAAAAAAAAAAAATATGGTCATTTGTTCCAGCTACCAGAGGATTCTGAAACATACAGTGCAAAAATCTACAGTCTAAAGATACAGTGCTAAAATACAGTCTTCTTAAAAAATATTAAAAATATAATAATAAAACTACTTTGTTTTTGTAATATATTTTCTTTAATTTAAAAAACTGAAAATGTAAGCAATTTTAAAAAAATAAAAAAAAAGTTTTTTTTTTTTTCGTTTGAAAATGAATTTTTAAAGATTATAAACAAACAAAAAAAAAAAAATTGAGCTATAAAAGGCGAAATCAATAACGAAAATATTGTAAAATAATAAATCGTAAGAAACTTCACTTCTAAGAACGAATAATCTTATAAGAATGAAATTATTGACACCAGGCAAAAATAATATGGTAAAAATATGGTTTTTGGGAAAACACGATATGCTAATACAGTATGATACATACTTAGGTGACGTGAGTATGTTAGCACAAATACGTAGTTTGTCGTTGGGATTTATTTCTTAGCGAATTTCGGAAAATCATTTTAACGTTTGAAAACGTTCTGGGCATAAAATGGCTATCAAGGCATTTTCAATACAAGGCAAAAAAAAATTTAATGCAAATTATCTGTTGCTTGTTTTTGCTCGTAATTAAAGGACCTTCCAAAATTTTTTGTAATTTTTCAAATACAGTTCGTGCATAATTCTTAAGAGAATGATATAAAAATGTAGTGGACTTACGAAATGGATGTAAGAAGAAGCGTCTGAGAAATGTATTTGGTGCTGCCTTCTATTGGACAAATAAAGAACAAATTTCCTTGAGTAGAAGGAGTGCCATTTTTCTCTATGAAACGTTGATGAATCTTAAAATTAAAGCTAATTTTTTTTATCATGTGTTAATTTACCATGTGTTATTATGTTTTAAAAGCTAATTTTATCATCTATAGATATAAACACATAAAATTATAAATGAAATTGCAACATTTTAAAAATTAGCTACATTTTTAAACATAAATTTCACGTTTATAAGTTATATTAGTTGTTACATAAGTTATATTTATAAGCTTATAACTAAATATTTTGTTCCCCAAATTTTTTTTAGAATCCAGAAACAGCTTAAATTTGTTGTTTCATCTTTTGAGATGCGTGATAACTTTTGTATAATCAAATGAATTCAATAATAAATATCATGGAGCCCTGTTACCAAGGTATTCAGTAGTGATTATGATGCTGCCCTCTATCAAAGATTTTATTAACCTTTTTTAGAGTTCATATTTCAAATTAAAGTACTTAAAATAGTTCATTGCCAGTACTAGAAACCAACAAACAAAATAATGGTACTCACCTTCCTCTCTTTCAATCACGTTTTCTAATTATAATTGAAATTTTAAATCGCAGTTAGCCAATTCCTATTTTTACGAAGTTTACCTAATTTGGAGTGATATATTTCGAATCAACTTCGTCTTTATTTTATTTTATTTTATTCATCATCGTCGTTGAGCAGCAGACACAATTTTGAATTTACGTTTACTGATGCTCAACTGTGTAGCCTTGTAATTTTGAACCCGATTCAGGAGACAAGGCAATCGGTGCGAGCGCGGTGCGGAATACGTACCGACCAGCCATTGCTAGGATTCGAACCCGGATCACCTTACAGGGAGGCTCATTGAGTCACCACGGCTCCTCATCTTTATTGTCGCATTTTAAGAATTTAAATTATTATAGGAAAATTATTATAGCATTAAATGAAACAAAATAAAAAAAGCTATTTGAAAAGGAAAAAAAAAAAATAATTCTGCTTAAATTTTTGTAAATAAGGAATTGAAAATAAAGCCAAATTTTATGTTATGAAAAATTATATATTCTTCGTCTTCTTTCCTTCTTCCAAGGGAAAAAAAAGAAGAAGAAGAAATAAAAAAGAGTGTTTTATTAGGAAAAGGAGGGGTGGAATGAATTTTTTAGATTGATTATTTGTTAGATTGGTATTTTTATTGATACATATAGTTTTCAGTGGGGTAAAATTCACTAACATTAATCTATTAGTTGGCACATTTATAAACACTCGTTAAAAACGGATACACTGAATAAAACAAAAATCCATTTTAAATACATTTTTTAATGATTAGGTTTTCAATAGCTTTCAAAAGACGTTGTTAAATAACATGGTTTTTCTTACGAATTGCTACAATATTTTTTGTAAACATTCTGCTATTTTTTTTTTTTCATTCCTCTACATCAAATGTTTACTAAATAGTATTGAAAAACGCGTTGCAAAGAAATATTTCTTATCTTTTAATTTCAAAATAAATATGAGTTGACGAAATATAAAAAAAAAATTAACATACCGATAATATAGTTTAGACTTTACTTAGTTGAAGAAAGAACTGAGAATAATACTTAACTTTAGAGAGAACTAAGAACTAATAATTAAAAGCGGAATTTAACATTAAATTTATTTCACTTCAATTAATTTCAATTTATGTGTCTTTAACATATTGAAAATCGTAATAGTCACCATGGTTAAGATCTTAGGTAAATATCGATACACCTCCTTTATGAAAAATACTGTCAAGCAAAAAGAACATGCAGTAAGACAATGGATAATATTACGTTTTCGAGGTTATTAAAAACCTACTACCAAAACACTTATATTAGGTGTCTATTGTACCAGTACATGTAATCTTTTACTAGAATACCAGTAGTAGCTATTATCCAGTATGATTAGGCATCACTGGCGTCATTAATAGTTTGGAATTTTTTTTTACGGTTCAGGAGACGTAACAGTACCAAAGAGCGTGATCCTATTCATTTTCTCTTGTGCTGAGAGAAAAAAAAAAACTAGATCAAGAAGCCTAATTTTATTTGTTAGTAACATACTGATGCTCTGTTATATACAACAAACACAAAATTTAGCGCAATATTTTGTTTATGTTTGTTGCAAAATAAATAAAAACGAACAATTTGGCACTGATGATTGACACATATATCTTATACTCACCCTCTTTTCCCCTTTTAAGTGCTGCAGGTTGAATTAGTATAAAATTTATATTTTTATGCATCAAATTACAATTTTATGGAAGAACATTTTGTTAATATCTTAATCATAACGGAATGAATATTTATTAAAAAAAATCAATCGTACTTGAAAAAAATATTAAAACTTAGGACTCTTGAATATAATACGAAGAAAATTTTTTTTTTTTCTGAGACCGAGACACACGATATTATTATAAATAGTGTAAGTGGGAAAGGTATTTTTATTTTTGAATTCAGATTTTGCGTTTTTAAATATATCAATATGAATGCGTAACCAATCAATTAGTATCAATTAGTAATGCGTAACCTATCTTTCTTTCTTTTTGTTACTTTCAACATCAATTCAAGCGTAAGCTTATACAAGAAAAATTTCGAAAGATAAATGAACTTTGCTACACCAATAGATGCATTGTCATTGTTTAAAGTGGTAGTATTGACGAACAAATTAAAATTTTGCAAAAAGGGACTCGAAGTTAAATTCAAAAGCAAAGATGCTCTCATTAATATATCTAGTTTTAATTTTATAGTTTCATTTTCTAGATTGCAGGGCGGCTTATGCTTTCTTTACTATAAGTCTAACATCTAATAACATTTTAACTAATAGAATGCTTAGTCTTTTTTTTATTTTTTCTTTATTACTCCTACTACACTTTTCTGTGTTTTTTAAAAGTTTCTAAGCTGTTAAGTTTTCCTATACCGAAAAAAAAAAGGTGTACGAAGTTAAGAACCCAAAACATTGCCAGTGACTCTTAAGATATTTCAATTTATAGAGAGAAGAATAGGTAACCTGAGATAAATATTAGTAAGCTGATCAGTATCCTCTTAAAATTAAAAAAAGGTAGTAAAATTTCTATTCAGATCTTTGAAAATTCCTGTTTTATCTTCTCAATATAATATTCTAAGAAAAGAAATCCTTCGCAGAAATTTCTGTAACAGAAATTATTTTTTTTAATAATTGGAAAGTTGAGTTTTCGAATGTTGTTTCAGAAATTTTGCTACCAGTTTTTTTTTTTTAGAGTTTCAGAAGGGCGCTATTCTGCTTAATATTATAGCCTTAATTTTATACCATGGAGATAACATTTATTTGTAGCTCCAGAAAATTATCAATATTTAATTATAGCTTAACCAAAATATTAATAAAATTAGAATTTTATAAATGCAAAATGTAATGTCCTATTTGGTGAATAAAACCAAATTTGGAAAAGTGGTGAAAAGTAAATCAATTGGTAAAATTGACAGCATTGATTGATTATCCGATTTATAAATTTTAATTGCAATATAAAATTTGTTTCCTCTTCATTTAAGTTATCCATTTCAAACAAAAAAGTCATTTTTGTTAAAAATATTAAAACATTAGAAATTTGTAAAGGTTTTATAGAAATTGTATATAAATTATAGGTTGTATAAAAATTATACTACTTCTCAAACATTGTTTTGCTGTTGCTGAAGGATAAAAAGTAAATTTAGTAACCTAAAGATGAGGAGCCTTAAATTCACTTTTGGGATGATTTGAGTTAAATGAACGGATTTACAAACAGTGTTAAAGCTTTTACTCTAAATACTTTTACTCTAAAACTTTTACCTGTCTAACTTTTACGTTTACGTTTCTAACAACAATATCGTTCTAATCTCAATATATCGTCAATTTGAACTATATTATTGTATAAATTACATCTTTCTCAAATTGATTTAATGATAACACAAAAATTTTGCATTATTTTGGGTATTCAATCATTTGTCTTTTTATTCGCGTTGTTTTTTGATTTAGTCTACATAGCCTAAAGTATACTCTATCCTTTTGTTGGGAAAAATAAGATTTTTCAACCGAAACAGAGACCGAGAGTTAAGTTTAATGCCTTATAATAATTGCAGAAAATTTACACAGTATAATTTTAAGGTTACCGATATTATTTTTTACTGGTACAATGTTGTACCAATTTTCAGTGAAATTTACGGGCTACTCAAATTTTCATTTTATTCACAAAAGCTATCTTATGTAATTTTTTTTCTCATAAATTTTAATTGCTCATAAATTTTAAGTGAATATTTTTGTTGAAGAAAAACCTTTGAGGGTTAAAAAACATCGCATTGCTGAATTACTTATTTTTCTTTGTTTACTAAATTTTCTTTTTGTGACGGTGGCCTCAGAAAATATCATGAGAAACATGGCTGTAAAAAGTTCTTTAAAATATCCATAGGAATAAGCTGATACTTTTTAAGGATCTAGTCAGAGGCAGTACCGTAATATTTATTCGAAAATCATATTTTTTATTCTTTTCGCCTTATGAATATTTCTGTAATTTTTCAAATGCATGAAAAAGCAGTAATTCAACGGAAAGACAGTGCGTACATATGCACATTGAAGTTTTTTTTTCTTTACGAAAATTGTTATCTGCTTCAAAACTTTGCATAATAGACTTATGAGAAAAAGGAATAATGCTCTACCGAAGCTTTAACGCTAAAGATAACAGTCTAAAAATGCTTTCTTTCGCCAATATAAAGCATCTGAAACAGACTTATGAGGCTAAAGAAAATGATCGATTAGAACGGTTTTTTTCCGACAAGATTTTTTTCAGTAAATGATCATAGTTTTTTTTCTTCTTCCTCAAGAATTTGAGCTTTCATTTTTAGAACCCAGGGAAGCGAACAATTACAACGAATGAAAATGTCAAGTCTTGTTCTTTCAGAAAAATAGTTTTTTCCTCATAAGATTTATTTTATTTTAAGTATACCTACCTTATATATACCTACTAAATTATATAAGGAATATAATTTTTTATTTAGTGTTCTAGAAATCGGAGTTTCTTAAACTCTGATTATAATTCTAATTATAACTTCAAATTTAAGTCACATTTTTTATAAACGACAACTTCAAGAATCAGTTTAAAAAATTACTCAGATAAAAATGTACGGTTTGATGCGTACTGTCTGAGAAACCAGTTTGTTTATTCTCACAGAGTTTCAAAATCACATGAAAAATTTTTCAACAGAGAAAGCTTCTGACTGTCTAAAGCTATAGAACACTGTCTTCTGCTTTATGTCAGATTATTTCAATTAAAAAATATTTGCAAAGGTGAATGTGAATTTTCTTCAGCACCAAGTGGCTTCTTCAATATAATCAGCTATTCATTTAACCTCTGTAGTCCTTACTTCTTAGTAAATGTAATGACTGAACGTTACTGAACATAAACATGACTATGACTGGACTAAACATTAATAAAAGTCAAATAATTATTTCAATTCGACCACTTATCTTCTATTCAGTTAGAAAATTGAATAGAACTTTAGTGAATAAAAATCTGTTTGATTTATTGCTATGGAGGATACTCTGAAATACTTTGTTACGGATCGAATTCATTTCCGAAAGCTATTGCCATAAAATCATGGTATTTCACATTTATAAATTTTTTTTGCGCCGAAGAAAAGAGTATCTAAAGCATGATATTTAATTTAAGATGAAATTATCAACAAAATGGGCTCTAATTTTTTTTTTTTTGACTGCAGCAAAAGTAGATCCCCTTTTTATTTAATGTGTCGAAAATCTTTTGAACATGAACCAATTTATAAAGATATGCTATCAATTACAATATCAATCGATTGAATAAATTACTCTGATTTTAGTGAATTTTTTTTAAAATTGTATTGCTTGATAAGTTCAACCTTGATGAACGAAAAACGATGAGAACATCAAGCGGATATCTGTTAGAGATGCGTATTAACCTAATGCTTCGAAAGATTGTACTTATGAGTTACTAATAAATATTCTGTAAACACTAATTCAAAGAAAAACAGACGTCATAACAGGCTCTAACTTAGTGCTGTTTAATCAGTTCAATCTTGGAGAACAAGTCATGATGTGGACATCAAGAGGATATTAGCTAGAGCAATGTGTGTTCCCTTCTAATGCCTCGATAAATTGTAATTTTAAAAGTCTAGTATTGTGTAATTGACAAACATTCCGTAAACATACACCTTCAATATGGATTTCATCAAAAAGTATTGTTTATCTCACCTCCGCAACTTCAGTTGATATTTAACAAGATGCACTTTTACTGATGCCATTTTAGTTGTGAGAAAGAGTGTCGAAAAAGTTATTTTAGTCTTCAAACTCTTGAACAGTTTGGCTAAGTGCTGTCCTTGATTAATCTCAACAACTTAGTGCTGCAGCTGATTAAATTCTAACCATGAGATAAGTTGAGCCGTCCTTTTAGTCTAAAGCAGTACTTTATTTAAAGAGCTTTGGCGATGAATAAATTGGCTCCACCTGAATATAAGGCAGATAAACGTAAGGGAAGGAGATAACTGACTTTATTCTAACTTTAGATATCAATAATGAGACTGCCGTCAATATCTTTCAGAATGCCAGAGAAGTAATTCATCATGCATTTTTGAAGGATTGCTATAACTGAATATAAATTCCTTGGAGTTTTATTTACGAAGTTTTGGATAATGTTCAGAAACGCAGACCGAGGTATTTTTATTAGAATGATAAAAAACATGATTGTCACACACAAAAACACAAAAAAATAAATAAATTAATGAGAAAATATAAAATTAAAAATGAGAATATATATATATATATATATATATATATATATATAAAAATAAATTGTTATATTTTTGAGCCATTTAAAATTTTACCCTTAAAGGCAATGTTAATATATTTGTACAAACGAAATGATCTGAACTACTAGTTATATTTAAAATTGATTTTTATGTCAGGTTAAACTAATGCTTAGTTAAATATTTACATCAGGTAAATTTGCTTGTTCTTATAATAATAGTAAGAGGAATGAAACGACTCGAATTTAATTCAGATCGTCTAATGACATTAGTAATTCCTTATTAACGGTGATTTACGAAACTCTTTAGTAAAAAAAAAAAAATTAGTTAGAGAGTCTAAAATTTTGAGCAAAGCTTTAATTTTAAACTATTTATCTTATCTTGCTAAAAAAAATTTTCTTGACTTTAATGTGATCAAATATTTTAAAAACATAAAAAAATCTTATAATAGCTAATTTATTTATAAAATGTTCTTTGTTTTTTAAAGAAAATATGGTCTTTTAGAAAGAAAAATAATGCAAAGCAATCATGGGGTTAAGATAAGGCAAGAGATTGTTGGGAGGATTTTCGTGATACTTTATTAAATCCATAATATCTATACCATGCTTTCAAAATATTCAGATAGTAAATGATACTAGAAATAATCACATAAAAAATATGCTTTAAAAAAAAAGAAAAATAACACAGGAAAACTTCTACAAAATAACCTCGTATAAAATACTTTAAATGGAGAAAAAGGAATAATTATCATAGTACAGAGAATGATTAAATAAACTTCACAATTAAATGTCGGCTGCAAAAGTAAATAATTGTTCATCCCATATTAATACAGGTTTATAATTATTTCAAAAGAAGATCATTGATGTATCTTTGGGTCGTTGAACCCGTTTTTACCTACGGAAATCAAATGTTTTAAAGGATATTCAGTTATGGGAATTGTTTCTTAAGGTAAGACATGTTAAAAAATATATCTATGTTCAAAATTACAGTACATATTACATGTTATTTAACAAAATATAATAATAACAACTCATATATAAATATAAACTCCTTTTCAAATATAATAGCTGGGTAATCTATAGATATATTTCTTTTATGTGACATCATATACTCGAGTATATCTCAATCTATTGGCAACACTATAGTTAACATTCATTTTTCAGGCTGTCTTAAGCAATAATTTAAGAAAGTGTCGAAACTTTTTAAAAAATATTTTTTTTTTTTTTTTTTTAGCGGCAGCACCTGATGTGTACATCATTTGCTGGAGTGTAAAAACACTCCGCACAGACCCATAAGGAATAACAACAAATAAAAAAAAACATCAAAAAACATTAGTTATATGCTAATTATTTATTTAGATTCGTATTGTTGGGTTGTCTTAAGTAATTATTTACGTAGTGTTCAATAGTTAGTTATATGTTAAGTATTTATTTAGACTAATTTTGAATTTTTACAGAATTTTATAGTAGTTAGATTAATTATTTAAATTTAAATAAAGTTGGCAGTAAAGATTTTTGAACATAAACGGGGCTAGAGTTTCGCTTTACCGTTGATGATGGAGCTTGCATTTTTCGTGCAAAAGCATATATGTTACACGATATTCAAATTATGGCTTAAGCGGTGTGTGAGGAAATAGTACAGCACGTAATGGAGTATTAGGATGAGTTTTTAATCTTGCCTCTCAACTGAGATGAAGAGAATTTTAATAATTCTGCTGTCTATTATTCTGAAATGTCTCGAACTCATGCTTGAGATGGTTTGTATGATTTAATGCCTTCTTGACTGATTTTAAATTATTACTAAAATTCAATACGTGAAAAACTTTGACAATATCACGGACATACAATATCGCGGAATTGAATAATTAAAATTGAAATTAAAGTACCTCCGCGAGGGCAACAGCTAGACGGAGAAAAATTTGATTAATATATAGTTTATGACTAATTATGGTGACAGTACTGAAAAAGGATTGAAGAATTAGAATGAATATAGTTGTGCTGCGCATTACTTACCACCTAAGTGTATTATGTGTGTTGTACAAGATAATTTGGAAAGATGACCAAGGTGGTCGCCAAAAACGACTAGTTAAATAAAATTTTTTCTAGCTTATTGATCTCACCATTGATCTCAGAAAAATGGTGTTACACATTGTCTGACAATGATATATTTATCTTTTTTCAGCTTTTAAAATAAAAAAAAAGTATATGAACCCCGAAAACAGTTCACAAGTACATTGCACGATGAAAAATCTATAAACACAAGCATAAAAACGTTGTTACAATTTATCATCAGTTAACCCTAAAAGAAGAAGAGAATAGTGTTTTGAACAATGTACTGATCTTGAAAAAGCAGCTATGTATCTAATGTTCCAGAGGTGTGATGAGAAACTTCTGGTGGATCACATCTCTCAGACGGTTGAGTAGGGGAAGTGGCCATTAAAGAAACGAAGCGAAGAGGGAAAAGAGCCACACTAAAGTGCAGAGACATCGATAAGCTCTTTCTTTTGGAGTGTATTTTAGTGGGATGAATCTCGTTATATTTGTCTATGGGAACTCTCAGGGCTTTTATCGCACTGTATTGTGTGCTCTGAAAATTGCACTTTGATGATGAAGCATAGAGTTTACTCTAGTATTCTTGTTTAAAAATTTTATATTTTTTTATAGTTAAAATCGAAGTTAAAATACACACGTAATAATATTTTTGGATTTAATGTTTTTTAAGCTTTTATTTTAAAAAAAAATTTATTTGTTATTGACTTTTACTGCATGATTTGTGTACTTTAAAGACTGAATTTTGATGAGGACGCATAGAGTTTCTCTAGAGTTTAGATTTTTTAAAAATAGTTTATTTTGTTTAAATCCAGGTGAAAATATTTCAACAGAAACGTAGATTTTTGTTAAAAAAAACTTTAATATTTCTGTTTGATTGTTATTAAATAAAATTAATTTATAATTAAATATATTGGTTTAAGGAAAGTTACAAGAGGGTAATCTAGAATCGCAGTTGTTAAAATCGTAACATCTCTAAAACTTCTTTTGTTCGTTTAGTTTCTAAGTACATAAGTGCACGAGATAAGAATTGATTCTTTAAATCAATGTTTTTTTCAGCTTTTTTAAATGAAGTTTATGTGTAATAAAATATGTTTGTTTATAAGGAATTTCAGAATTTTAAGTTAACAACACAAAGAACAAAAGTGTAGAATTTGTTTTTCAGTTACTTGATTACAGTCTTAACTGCATAGAAATTTATTCCCATTTTGAAGTATCATAGAATAAAATTTATCTTGAATATTAACAACATAAGGTTTTTAAGCATCATTTTTTAGGGTCTTATATTTGTATGTATATATATATTAGATAAATCTGAATTTTTAATCTTATTTTTTTTTTAATTTCAGCGTTGAGGTAACAGGGAAATTTGGATTTTTGAAGATAATGCTGCAGATTCTCTCAGCAAATTTTGCTACCATGGATATAGGTATATATTGCTTTTCTATACATATTTTTTACTTTCCCTTTATTCGTACCATTTACATAACAACGATGTTTGGTATCGAAACTATATTCATCTTATTAATCGGATTTTTAAATTTTTTCTGAAAAAAAAAAAAAAAACAACAACACATAGTTTTAAAAATAATAAAATACTTTAAGTGCTAATTCAAGAGGTAGATAAAGTTTAAATTTGAGTAAATAAACAAAATTTTGCATTATTTCATGCATTTATACTAAATTATTTGGTACTAAACAGCTGAAATCTGTTTAACATTTAACAAATTTGTTTCTAATATCATTGTAGTGTTATTAATATTTGCACAGTATAGTGCTGCCACTGGATGTTCCTTTAAACCTATATTTGATTTGAAATTATGATATTATAAAAAATAGTTACGATAAATATATTTTTGAAATGAATCTTTCCTTTTTTTCAAGAAGTGTAAATCCATTTTCAGGTGCACATAAATTTTGAATTAAAAATCATAAAATAATTTTTTTAGCGTGTCTCTGATTTATTTTTTTAAAACATCAATAGTATTTATTTGAAAACCATTTTAAATAACATAGTTGGCAGGCTTACTTTGTTTTCGAAAATAAATTACATTGTTGCGAATAGTCTGATATTCGATTTCGCATATATACCGTATATTTACATATTATATACAATAAAGTGTTATTTGGCGAAGAAAAGAAACATCTTTACTTTTCTTTTCGAACTCTAAAACACTGAAAAGACTATTGGGGAAAGTAATCCCCATTGTGCTCATTGGTCTGTTTGGCTGGCCAGTAGCAACTTTTACTTTAAGTAATGGGTTTCCAATAATGTTTAGCGTAGGCCTTCCATTTTCTCTTGGCCTAGCTACGCCCTGTATCGATAACCTACAGTTTCTAGAATCTGCTTTTTCTCTCAGAGGATGCCTATTCCGGCATTTTTCTCTAAAGCAGGCTTTTCACGAAATTCCTTGAATCCGGAAGTATTGTTTTTCATCCAAGGAAAATTTATGAATAGCTTGGAGAGAGAAAAATGCCAAGGTTTGAGACATTTCTTTTTATATTTTCAGAGCCTTGCCTGTCTTATACACTTTCTAGTTAATAACATGTAGAGAATTTTTAATAAAAATGTTTGCTCTCTGGTGTGGCGAGAGAAAGAACGCGTCTTTTTTGGAAAAAAAGGAAAAAAGAAGAAGAGGAGCTTTTCTTTTTCTTTTTGAAAGATACGTTAGGCGTTGAAGAGTGGAATTGGGAATTCGGTCAAGTATTTTTGAAATTTGAGGAAACGTTTTTTATCTTTCTCGTCAAAACTTAAGGATTTCTTCAAGAAAGTGAAGAATTCTTCAGCATATTTTCTTTTATTTTTTTTTATTTTTGTAATTTTTACAAAAATGTTTTTTTTTTATTGTACTTACGATGCTGCAACTTTTTATATTTATTTTATATTTTTATAGATTTTAATGGAATTTTTCTTATTAAATATTTAAGAGGCATGCATTTTGAGTTTTTTTTTTCTGATTAAAGAGTTCTGATAGATTTCAAGAACTTGAATATTTGAAACTTAAGTTAAATGTCTGATTGTACGTGGTTAAAGTATTCTTTGGAAATGCGCATACAGTGATTTCGTACAAAGTTGCAAAAACTTAAAACAGGGTTCTAGACACAACTTTCCTGATTTTTAAAGGTTCAAAGACTCGTTTAACATTAAAAAGCATAAATAATAACGTTTTCCTGTTCATTATAATTGATGCAAATGTAGTATTAGTCTTTACTAAAAATATTTCATCAAATAACTATTTTTTGATAAAAAATACTCTAAGCAAATTTTGTTAATGCGTATGCCTTTATGAAAGGGGAAACTTTAAATTGAATAAAAATGAAATTTATGAATACTAAAATGACCAAATCAGCCTACGATAGTGTTAGCCGAAAAACTCTAATATCAGCCTTAAGAGAATTTAATATACCGGAGAAACTAGTGAAGCTGATTAGCTTAACACTAAGTGAAACCAAAAGCATGGTCAAGATACAGAATAGTCTTTCCCATCCAATAGAAATTAAAAATTGTGTACGACAGGGAGATGCCTTGGCATGTCTCCTCTTTAATCTAGCATTAGAAAAAATAGTAAGGGACTCAAACATCAACACCCGTGGAAATATCTTCAACAAATCAGTTCAAATATTGGCTTTTGCTGATGATTTAGATATTATCGCTAAAACGCAGACAGCACTAACACAATCCTTTTTACGTCTGGAGAAGGAAGCCATTAAGATGGGATTAAGAATCAATGAAAATAAAACTAAATATATGCCCTGCACAAAAGCTGGCTATGAATAAACACAGTTTGAAATTGGAGCATACAAATTCGAAACCGTCGATAGCTTTACCTATTTGGAGTCTAAGATTAACAACAGAAACGACACTAAACAAGAAATGCACGCGAGAATCACGATGGCCAATAAGTGTTTTTATGGTCTAAGAAAATATCTTAAGTCAAGCCTAATAAAAAGAAAAACAAAAGTGTTACTCTATAAATGTCTTATACGATCAGTGCTTACATACGCATGTGAGACCTGGACAATGATCCGTGGAGATGAAAATATGATAGCTAGATTTGAGAGAAAAATACTGCGAAGCATTTTTGGTGGAATAAATGAAAACGGTACCTGGTTTAGAAGATCAAACACGGAACTTTACAAAGCATATAAAGAACCTGATGCCATTAAATTTATCAAAATTCAAGGGATTAAATGGGCAGTCCACATGATAAGAATGGAGGATAGCAGGACAACTGAAAAAGTTTTCAGTGCCAGGCCAACAGGTACAAGAAAAAGAGGACGGCCAAACCTAAGATTTATAGACTGCTTTGAAAATTACCTACAGGTTTTAAAGATAATAAACTGGAGAACCTTGGCTAAGGGAAGAATGTCTTGGCATAGACTTGTTGAGAAGGCCAAGGCCCATCCTGTGCTGTCGTGCCAATGAGAAGAAGAAAATGATCAAATTCTATTTGTTATAAATGTTGTAGTTTTTCAAAGTTTTAAAAATTAAACAAGTTATAAACTAGTTTTATTTCTCATATAAGTTACTACGCTACAAAAACTACAATTTATAAAATTGAGATAGTAAGATCATAATACAACTTACTAAAAGTTTTTTTTTTCAATTATTGAAATATACTTACAAAACTTTTATTAATACGAGATTCAATAAATAGAAAATTTGCGATTATTAAAAAAGTTATAACTTCATTTGTTATCAGTTTTTATTTTTTGAATCTAACTGAATCAAACTATTTTCCTTTTGAAGATATAATTTTAAAAAAAAAATAATAATTACTTAATTACTTTCAAACTACTTTACCAAAATTATAATCCATTTTATAACAAACCTTATTCAAATAATTATTTTATAACAAGAAAGACTTATAAAGAAATTTTATGAATATAAATTTAATAAGTATGGAATATTAAAAATATCAAAGAAGCTAAATTCCATTTTTTAAAAATATTAATATATTTTTAAATTTTCAAGAAAATAAACAATCTAAAGACCATTTTCATTTCAAAAAAAAAATAAATACTAAATTTTTAAGATTACTATGCATATATTTTCAGTACAAAAATTACATTGCATTTTAGTAAAATATTTTTACAACTACCAAATTTCACAAACATAAATTCCAATAATACGAAAATCATTAATAGTCCTGTCAAACTATCCTAAAAATTCCTGAATGGTTACAAAACAATGTTACAGTTTCAATTTTTTGATATGTTGTCTGGATTGGTGCAGTGATGAAAAATCCAAGTTTTCCAATCCTCCCACCATTACGAGCGCCGCCACTATCTTGAAAAAAAAAAAATCCCTAAATGTTAGAACTTTTTTCTATTTCTTCCATGTTAAAAAATTATAAATTACTTTTTTTTAACCAAATTAAGTTATCCACAACTTTAAAGCAATACAGAGATGTAGCTGAAATTTTTCCTGGGTTAGAGCTCTTGGAATTTCAAGATTTTTTTTGTACTAGAATATATATCGAACTAAATCAAAATAATATTTTGATTTGGTTATTTTAACTGTAACTTTATCTTTATTTATTTTTCTTATATGTGGGCGTTTCTTTATTAGTTCTTACTCTGAGTACTTTTGAATAGTGTTTGTGTATCATTAATTTTTCATTGCTTTTACATTTCAATTTTTGAATTTTTAATATTCTTATTTTCTTATTTAGTTTATCCATTATGGGAACTCGGGCACAGTCCGTTTTTGGTATTACCACTGACGACAGAAAGGCTCCTGTATATCGGCAGACAATGTGTCCCTGTTGAAGTGCTGTTTTACAAAAAAACAAATTTGGTTTCAGCTCCTTTTTGCGCTTTTCTATTTTGACTAATTATTAATTGGCGTAAATCAGTCTCATTCTTTGATTTTTATATATGTAGAGAAAACATAAAAAACTGCGGTAAGAACGCACTGTAAAACAAAACCGCTCTATTTACGCTTTTACCTGAATTTGCGCTTCACTTTTCATATTTTGTAAGCTTGCAATTTTGTTACGAAAATATTTTAAATCATTCTTGAAAAATTTCTCGTTCATGTAAGTTCAATTCGCTACTCGCTTTATAGATTTCGTTTTAGGTTTTATTCTGTTTTTTCTTTATGTTTTATTTTCTGTTTTTACGTGATATTTTTACTTATTGTGTTCTATTTTATTTGTTGTAAATTTTTAAAAATTTTTTGAGTGCTCCTCACACTATTGTATTGATATATTTTGCTTTGGCTATATTGATAAAATATTAGAAAGCACTCCGTTTTGCGGATATAATCGCGTGAGCTGATGAAAAGATTTTATCTTTTATTTTCCGAGAATTTATTTAATTTTTCCCCTTTTTTTCGGGATTTTATTATTTCTATTATTATTTTTCTTCTCCGCTTTTTTCATTGTTCTGCTATTTTTTCCATGTTTTCTCTATACTTTGAACTTATTTTCTGAGTTCTATTTGCTTGCAACTTATGCGCACTAAATAAAACTTATTGTTTTTCTTAATTCTCTTCGTTATATATATATATATATATATATATATATATATATATATATATAATACCAAATTTTTGAATAAGTTCTTGCTCATTATCGACTAAAAAGGGAATTCTGTGACAAAATTTGACACAATCATAATTATTCCTCATAATTTCTTGTGATGGGGATTTTATTTTATTCTATATCCAGAGTTAAACAGTCGACCAATTTCTGAGTTAACAACTGTCAATGTTCAACCACTTAGCTTCGAAATTTTGAACCCAACCCAGAAGACAACATAATTACTGGATCAAGCATTGGGATAAAGAAGCCTTCGTGAAGGACTTTTTGATGGAGCTAATTGCATTACACGGAGAGGAAAACCACGTAAATCTCATGGTTAGCCCGATGGTAAGGGGATTCTAACCTAGGAGCAGTCTCCCACTGAGGATCTTTTACGTCAACACTGTGGTCAGTGCTAGGCGGGTACAGAGTTCGCATTAACAAGCCACCACGGGGATTAGATCCTTCTTCACCTTATTGAAAGGCTACGCTCTATCCCCTGGAGCTACCACGGCTTTGGGATGGGAATTTTTGTAATTTTACGAAAAACGCATGCATTTTTTTCTCATCTCCCAAGTGGGACTGAGATTTTACTTTTAATTAAATTAAGGCGTATTTTAAAGTATGTAATAGCAAGACAATTATGATCGGTTTGAGTACTGACTCAAAGGAAAATAAATTTAAAAAGACGAATAGTGCATCTTTATAAATATAATGCGCAGAGAATAGCAGTTCGATTTCCACATTCTAAGCAATACCTTTAGTTCTTTATCTGTGCAACAAAAGTCATTATAGTTTAACAACTCAAGAAAGGATTGCTTCAATCTATTCTAAATGTTATCTGAAACAATACATATGTATATAGGTATATGGGTACATATGGTATATGGGTGATTCTCACGAAATATGACAATTCGGACCAAAAAATTTCTTCAAATTTAAAGTCGTCAAAATAATCTAAAATTTTTTTTGTAAACTTCTTTAGTTACACTTATTAGTATCTTACAGACAGCAGTGTAGTTTATTGACATTTACTCGGGAAAAAAATTAATTTGAAATTCACCAAATCTTGAATGCCAGGAAAATGAGATATTATCTAAGAAGTTTAAAAGACAGTCATTTTAAGTTAAAAATAAGTAACTCAATTTAAGCCTTTATGTTAGATGGACCATAAATTGCTTAAATTAATTCTTTTTATTCACTGTAGAAAGAATAAAAAAAAAAATTTGTTGCTGATATGTACCTACAGAATAAAGTTGTGGATAATAATCAATCATTAAATAAGTAAATAACTTTGATTACATCTAAGCATATTACAATCATTCATAAACTTGGTATTAGGTTATTATTTGCTTTCCTTCCTTACAGTATTAGCAGTTTGGCATTCATAAGCCAGGAAAATGACGGCCAGGATAATGACAAATTCGCCATTTTATAGCATATAACTTTACTTTAATTAAATATTTTGCCCTAAGACGCTTATATTCTGTAGAAAGCAACAGGATTTCTTAAAATAACTCAGATAAATCTATGTTGCTTATGTTATTAATGGTTTCAAGAAGCCAGGAAAATGACAACATAAAAACCTATTCACCATGAAAAATTTTTTGAAATAGATTTTTAACAAGAAAATTGATTCTTTATTCATGCAACAAGACATGTTCATATAGGAGGGTATCTAATCAATCTATTAACATAAGATATTGATTGCTGGCTCTATCTATTTTGGTTATAAACCACTAAATAAAAGTAGCCAGGAAAATGACATATTTTCTTGGGACAAACAAATTATTGACAGAAAAAATTAATTTAAACGAAGGTTTCGTAAATAATACCCTCTGCGTATGTTTTAGAAATGCTTACACCGGTTGAGATAAGAAAATAAGATATTAAAAAATTTATAGGAAGTTTTGAAGCTAGTTATTATTGGAAACATTGTTTGGGACATGCCAAGAAAATGACATTTTGATATTCAAATAAATTTTTTAAGTATACAAAACAGTCAATGCTAGTGCAAGGTCATTTTGAAATGCTAACAGCAATGCTATTTATTAATTTTTTTTTAAAAAAAGTTCTTTTAGTATAATAGTATTAGATCTTGGAGCAAGGGACAGTGAATTGAACGAAGTTACAGTGCATAAAAGGTGCCAAAAATTCTATATTCATTCGAGGATGATTACAGCCTTGATTCAGCGACTTGCTGTGATATAATTACAAACGTGGCATACAACTCTATCAAAGAGACCAATGTTTAATTTTAAGAACCACTGCTTCATGTACGATTAAAAGGTAACTCCAGAATGTTTGGCTGCTCAAGCAAAGATGCGCTACAGAAAA
The DNA here is from genome assembly GCA_949128135.1 of Parasteatoda lunata. Lineage (NCBI taxonomy): Eukaryota > Metazoa > Arthropoda > Arachnida > Araneae > Theridiidae > Parasteatoda > Parasteatoda lunata. The sequence goes on from OX421970.1 coordinate 50,007,111, forward strand.
ACGAGGAAATGACTGAGTACACACCATTCTAACTCGCTTGCAGCACACAGAAAATTCGATAAAAGAAGAAGCTGCGAGTACCACTTATTTTGTCAAAGAAAATTATTTAGGCAACCATAGACTAGCTATGCAAGGGGGCATACCTGAAATATAATTATGGGGAATGCGAGTTTGGCATGAATGAACTTATTGGTAAAATTGAAGATGAATACATTTCTGACATAAGAATCGTCATATCTTTTCTCTTTGATTATTACGAGGAAGATGCATTGATTGTCGAAAATAGTCTCAAGAAAATCATTATTTGTATATATATATTTACGATATAAAGTAGTTAACCATACATAAATCTTGGATCTAATGTTTCACCATATTAAATGTTCACTTAACTAATGTTCTTTTACATTTCTACAGCCAAACTTGGATTTTTCATCACCGTTCCAACCCAGACAGCATGTTAAAGAATGATAATTTTTAATTTTTGTAACAATTCATGATAATTTGACTGGACTATAAATATAAAATTTATGAAAGAGCACAACATAAGAGCAAAATTCAAATTGTTGCATATACTAATTTTTTAAGTTTTCAAATAATGAAAAATTTATATGGCCATTTCCCATATTTCTTTCCCAACACGAAATGAAGTAAATATATTTTGTAAATATATGTTGAAAATGCCTGAAATATCTTAGAACAAAATGTGAGTATAAAATAAAATGAATTTTATTCATGAAAAAAATGATATAAAATTATAACATCTGATTGTGCCTCTGACGTGCAATCACCGTTATGAACCATTCTTATTTCTGACAAACGAGAAGTATTTTGAAATATTTAAAATGTAGCGCTTCTTGAGACTGCACATAATAAGAAATCAATATTTAATATAAATAGGAAGCTGTTTTGTGGCGCAAAATCTACAAACATCATCAATTACTTGCATCCTATTAATAATGATTTCAAAATGCATCCCTTAAGCACACATTTCCATACTTGGGTATAGAGAAATGAATCTGACAAAAGAGAAATGCATAGCTTCAAAATATATTCTAAAGCTCGTTTTTTGACTATATAATGACGTCTAGACGAAGAAGATTTTATGTTTGTTTAATTCTCTGATATTGGCGTTTTGATATTGAAAAGCAGTTTTAGAGTATCAAATAGTTTCTTCAGTGTTTAAATCTTTAACATTTAAAAGAAATGATGGTTTTATTAAAGGGTTGGAAAATGCGACAAGGCTTTATGCTTTGTTATGTTACAGGGATTAAGATGTCTATTTGTGGTAAAACTTGTTATCTAATTTTGCTGTAAAGCTAAGTGATGCATTCTTAAAGAGTATTAATAAATATCAACCCATAAATTTATTTTCATAAACTCTTTGAAAATTAAGTAATCTTTTAGAAAAAGGTTTGCAACGGATAAGTTTGTAATATGTTTTGCTACAATGTTGATTGAATTCATATGCTTATAATCTTCATAATATTTATATCAGAACAACTGTTAACCTTCTTAAAGTTTTTCTGAAATGAAATTTATTTTACAAAGAAATTACAATTTTTAACAGAACTAAATCAATAAAATCTACATAAAATTTTATAATTTAAACGTTCTGGGTCTACTAAAAAACTCAATTTTTTAGTAGACCAGTAATTTTTTTAGTTGACACAAATTTTTTGTAGCAGAAGGCATTTTTATTCACCCAAAATTCTTTTTCATATATGGATCATGTGCAATTAATTATAATATTTAATTAACCAATTTGGCAGGGAATTTTCCTTGTTTATGTTAAAACATCGATTTAACTTTTTTTTAATATCCCTAGACTAGTTTTTTGTTTTGAATCAATTGAAAAACTTCAGGCTTCATTAAAAGGTTTGGAAATTTTTTTGTCTCTAAAATCTATTTTTGTTCTTGGAATATATAGTTAAGTAAATATTTATTTTTCTTATTCAATCCTTATCTTATTTAATCTCTTTATTATTTAATCTTTTTATAATTTAATCTTTTTATTATTTAAAATTTATATGATAATTGTATTTATTATTTAAATCAGTTCTGCTGCGTCTTTTCTAGAAATATCCTATCGAATTTCTTTCTGGATCTTCTAACAAAATTAAATATTCTAAAGCCTTCTTGAAATTTGAATGGGTACGAAATTTATTTTTTAGATATAAATGAAATTAAGCTATCTATTTTCTATCTATTTTATTTATTATTCATATACTCACATATGAATTATAAATATTATTTATATGACAACATGCTGTTTTCTTTGAGTAAACCTAATACTTATTTTGTTTTATTTCACCAATAAGCTTTGATTTTCATAAAAATTCTTGAAATTTGTATAAACTCAAAATTTTAGTCTATGAAATTGATCAAAATTTAATAGCTTAAAAGCCCCGTAGCACACAAAGAGAAGTCTTTTAATTTGAATATTAAGTTGTAATTGTGTTTCAAAATATCTATCATCAATACCAACTATCAACTAATTTAATTTTATAACACAAATTTAATTTTATTAAAACTTATTACAATATTTTAAAAAAATAAAGAAATTCATTTAAATAACACTCTGCATAATTATTCAAACTCAGTGTAAAAAATTCCGGATCAACTTACGATAAAAAGTACCGACACTCAAGTTGACAGTACTTTTTACCATAAAATCCATTTGTACCGGAACATGTTTTGGGATAAAAAATTTGATATACAGCAATTTTTAAAGTAATAATTATCGTAAAATAACTGAATCACTCTCATTAAATAAATATTACTGTAAAAACTACGGTATAATAATTTACGGTGAAAATAGATTTTACATTAAAATAGATTTTGCGAATGTCGCAACTGAAGTGCTGGTACTTAAGACCGTAATTTGATTTGGAAATTTTTACAGTATCGAACGTTATTCTAAGTATTAACTATATATGTACAGTGTAAAAAAAAGAAGAAAAATGGATCATCCTGAATAACCTTTGATCTCATGATCGGATCTTTATGTTCTAGGTCTCAGACTTAATGGCTTGAGGGGGTAACCTCAAATATATTAATTAATTATTCAACACGATATTATAAGTTACGAAAACAGACACAAATATATATATTTTTTGAACAAACATACTTTTTTTTTAACGTATTTTGATTTCTGACAATCAAATTACAGGGAGTAGCTTCAACGTGGAAAATATGGTTCCAATAGTTTGATAAGGATATCTGTCCAAAGATTGAACCCCTTAAAGTTAATTTTACTTTTTAGCCAAATTTCAAGAACTTTGCAAGCGAATTGAAAAATGTTTTTGCACACAATTATAAAATTTGTTTATCCATAAATAATTCCATGCAAAAATATCTTTCAGAAAATATTTATTATTTTATTTAATAATAGTCGAAACAATTTTGAATTGAAAAGAGCTACAATTTCTTACATCATTTTAAAGAGTGTAATTTCAAATGGCAAAATTCAAAATTTGAGCGAAATCGGTCGAATAGTTTTGCTGAGAAATCAAATTTTAAAAATATGACTTCTTTAAATTTCGATTTCTCAGGAACTATTTGACCGATTCCGCTCGAATTTTGTATTTTGCTATATCAAATTAAATTCCTTAAATTGATGTAAGAAATAGTATACCTTACTATTCAAAAAATTTTCAACTATTGTTAATAAAATAATGAAAAATAATAAAAAATAATAAATATTTACTAAAGTTGTTTTTGTTTTGCTTAGCATTATCTTTGGATAAACGAATTTTATAATTCTGTGTAAATTTTTTTAAATTTGTTAAAAAACTCAAAATAAGATGAAATACACAAAAAGTAAAATTAAAGGGTTCAAACTTTTGACCGTCCTCCTGATCAAATCATCGAGACCATATTTCCAAGATTACAGTTACTCCCTTGCTATTTTGGGGGTAAAAAATCTGAACCTGTTGAAAAACAGGTATGTTTATTCAAAGAAAGCGTGTTTTTATGTCTGATTTCGTAACTTAAAATATCGTCTGCACTAATTAATTAGCATATTTGAGATCATCTCCTCAAACCATTAAGATTGAGTCCTAGAACGTAACTATCGAAAGTTATTCAGTGTGGTCCGTTTATTTCTTTGTGTACTGTACACAAATCACGTATAATTCATATTTAAAAATCATAGTACGTATATATTTCCAAATGCTAAATTCTTTCTTGTCAAATTTGTACAGATCAAAAAATATTACGAACGGTAGCACGTATTTCATCAATAAGAATTTTTAATAATTTAAAACTTCGTGTTATTTAGAATATGCTTTTGCAAAGAAATACATATAGTTATTTTTTTTGTGTGGAAATAATGGGCGCACAGGATATGGTTTAACTAGTGATATACACATTTTGACTTGAATCGATAATATTGGCTACCATTGACGTTTTCAAGCAATCATTACGCTTGAATGTCGTCCAATGTTACATCAATCAACAATTTAAACACGACATTTCTACATTAAATGATTCTAAAATCTCTCTTTTAGTACGCAATCTCGATTGATTATCCAATCACACGCTCGATAGCTGCTGAGCTTTTAACGAAACACTGAACCCTTTGGCAACGGCGGGCACAGCATATGTGCCGCTCAAAAAATTTGACCTTACAACGGCGTGGGCACAACAGTTGTGCCGGCTATTTCTTTCCCCTGAACTTGTTTGACCACCCATTAACCTGTCATATTAACACACTCCTCTTTTAAAAGACCCTTTTGTTGGAAAATGGAGCGATGTATATCAGAGTCTTCTTTGACTTGGCTGAAAGAAATTCAGATTTTTTTTTAATTTTTTGGCGAATTTTGAGTGCTTATAAACTTTTCATTGTCTTTATGATAGCTGTGCTATTATTTAATTATTTGTTTTCATTTGAGATCTATTTTATAAAATTATTTAATATTTAATTTATTATCATTTTTTTTTTTTTTTATTTATTTTGTTTTATTTCAGATTCGGAGTTTTTTCTTTATATTATTATTCCCCATTTGTGTTTAGAACTTCATGAAAATTTCAATTATTTTTTAGTGAAAAAAATTTATTTTCCATACTAAATGTTTTATACGAAATTTCATACATAAATATTTTGTTTAAGAACTAGAAAAATTTAAAAATTTAAAAAAAAATAATAATTAATTAAGTTTTTATAGTTAAAATGAGCTTCTTTTAAGATCCAAATAATTTAAAAATAAAAACGCATTTAGCTTCTCATGGCAAAAAAAGAAGAAAGAAACACAAATTTCTTTGAAACTAAATTGCACTTTTTCTGATCTAAAGGGAAAAAAATTATTTTTGATGTAATTATTATTATAGAAAATTAAGAATCGGACGGCCAAAACTGAATCTAACTCTCTTTTTCAAATTCAGATTGTTTTTAAACTTATTCAAAAAATAATTAGTTGAAGAATTTAAAACCCTATTATTATTATTATCCCTTTTTAGTGTGTACTGCCAGAAGGAGACTTGATTCATTTCTTTTTCTGCCACTTATCCATTTTCCTATATTCTATATATAAACTCATAACTATATATAAACATAACATAACTATATATAAACTCAAACATAAATATGATTATGAGCTTTTTTTATTGGAAGAACTTCTGAAAATCAAAGAAATTCCCAATAAAAAAGAGTGAAAGAACAAGTATAAGTTCTTAATAGTGTATTGAAGGGGAACAGATATAGTTATAGATAACTAAAGATCAATGAATAATTAAAATGATTGAATTCTCCTTTTAAAAATTAACAATTCTCAAATTTGTCAAGTATGATGCATTTTAAAATTATGCAGAATCCTTCCTGTTTCAAAATAAAAACGATAACGCACCAGACGAGACTTTGGAGGTCTGCAAAATTGGCATATGAATGGAAAATTGAGTTCAATATAGATTTTTACTTCACATGACCACCTTAAATGATAATGGTTGAAAAGTGAATAGAGTTGCCGGTGTAGATAAAAAAAAAAAAAAAAGCGGCTCAATAAAAAGGATTGCAGTCTAAAGATAAAATCATTCAAACTGTGTCTTTTCTTGGTAGTTGTCATGCGTTTGGAAGGCAGAAAAGTTATTATGTGAACATCTAAAGGATTGCTTTTAATATGTGACCTTCAACAACAAGTTTACACTCAATGAAATAATCTCCATTTCTAAAAATGCCACCCACATGATAAGCTATTGAACTACGTACTGCCCCCCGCTCTATTATCTGAGAAACATATTTTTCTTTCTAAGTTTCCAGGAAATATTTCTATCCGTGCCTTCACAGCTTGCCACAATGTAATTTACTTCTCACAAAATATATTGTTTCCCTTATTTAGAAAAAGACATGATATCGAAATCATTTCTACCTTTCAGTATTGCCTCTTCCACAGGCAAAATGGCATTTCCTGCCTCTTTGTTTAGCTTCAGAAATATTGATAATATATTTCGGGGTCAGTCATTTTTAAAATTTTTAACAATAGCTAATTCTGGACACCTGAGGAAAGGACCACACAATTATTAAAGTAAATGCATGTTTTGCCTTCAGTATGTCAATCGAGCTTGTATGGATGTGTTTGATAGATGACCTGAAACTTAAAGTATTAGTTGTAAAGGATTTGAGGTCAACAGATACTTTCTTTTGAACTGAACTTTGCAGTTTTTAACATAAATAAAAATGAGTAAAACTTCTAATTATATTATAAACAAATTATCAAATCTTAAAATAAACATTATCAAATCTTAGCGATGTAACATTGGATATAATGAAACATTTAGCATACAATGCGTACCGTTATTAAAATTTTAAACATATCAAATGCTCGAGAATTTTGTTTTAAATTTCATTTATTTTTTTAAATTGTTTTTTTTTTTTTTGAAATGTGACAAATTTTTTAGGTAAATAGGCTCGCGAATTTTTGTTGTGAAAAATGACAAGTTCATTTTCTATTAGAGAAAAAATAAAGAAAAAATTTATTAGAATTATGTACACAGAAACTGTCATATGCACGTATGTCATATGCTCATAAGTATTAGCTACATAGCTTGGTTCTTGTCACCAGTATTTTTTCTTAAAATAAGAAAAAAACTGAATATTTTAATCATTAAGTGCAAGTATGAAAAATAAATAATGTAGTTAAATGAATAAATTATAAGTTCTACATGCAAAATATTATTGCAGAAACATCCCGTTTATAAAAAGGGATTAAATAATTAGCATTAAACTTATTCAATTTTGTCCAAGAAACAATATTTAAAAATTTATTTTATATATAAAAATATTAATGATTTAAATACAATTTTTTATCTCTTATGATATTTGTTTTAAATTTTATAATAGTGTACTTTATGTGATCTTAAAGGGGAAAAACACGTAAAATAGTTAAACAAAATCTGAATAAAAAAATATTGCATTTGGCATCACTTTTTAAACCGATAAATGAAATGAACTTTCAAAATATAAAAAAAAATAATGCCGCTCACTGCTTTACTCACATCTCATTTCAAACAGATTTGAGTTTTTTTTTTTTTTTTTTTCTTAGACAATATCATATAGGATAAATTTGTTTATAACTTTAAGACAAAAATAAAACTTCAAACAAGGTTCTATTTATCAACGTAATGTGTTTCTTTTGTAGCGGTCTATTTATAATCCTTCTAAAATCAAACACATGAAAATACACGTTTTAAAAAAAAAATAAAAATTTTAAATAATTTATAAAATGTTTGCCTCTTTTAGAGAAATTGTAAATATACTTGGAAAAAAATTATCTACTAATGCTTCGTTTGTAGATCAATATAATCCTTTAAGAATCAAGATTCCTAATATACACCCTGTTTTTAAATAATAAATATTTTTAATAATTTATAAAAAAAACTTGCTTGTTTTTTAGAGAAATTGTTAATATATTTAGAAAAAACTTTAAAAAGATTACATTTCAGCTTTTCTCTACATTAGAAAAAAAAAAGCAAGCCAAAATATGTATAACTATGCCAAAAATTACTACTGGTCTATAACCCTGCTTCTTCTCCCACCATGAAAAGTGAGGTACAAATTGCAACAAAATATTTCCTATTCATAACTGGTTAAAGTAGTTACCTCCCACAGACTAAGTGGGGGGATGAATTTCGGTAAGAAAGCGCCGTGGTAAGAGGAGAATTTTTTCATCTTTGTTGCCGTAGCCAAAAGGTTAAATTACATTGAGACGATTGGAATGCACGTGACCCAACAATCGCTTAAAACCAACTAGACGATTCTACACGTATCATCTGCATCAGCTAACAGCCGTGGGTACCAATCATATTCTAAACCTGCATGCAATTGACTTTTGAAAATAATCACTCCGATGAAACTAGGAGGGAGCCTTCATAACATTTTGACGCTGATCCGGCCGCAAGTTACGCACGCGCTAATAATCAATTTTCGTTGCTGGACTGCCATGATCCGGGAGATGCAATAGACAACTCCTGGAAAAGAGAGGCCGTGGAATGTGCTTGTGTAATCAGATGGGGGAAGGGCTGTACCCCGAGAAATTAATCTTAGACTAGAAATTTACGGCTCGACGCGTTGGGGAGCTATCTTTCCGATCGGGGCCCACGTGTTCTTGTCTTTTGAGGCGAGTAGTGCCCTGATTTTCTGCAGCCCTATCCTTTAATTATCGGATGGGAAGGGGGTGCTTAAGTGCTGCCGTCAGTGCTGGAGAAATGGGCCATGCACAGTTCAATATCTTCCACTCTCGGGTTTCACAGAGTAACGGCTCGCCTTTCCTACCAATCTGATAGGTTTTAGAGGCAGTTTTCCTATATAGGTACTGAAGATATGTTTAGTGGTTCACTGGTTGGGGTTAAATGTAGGATGAAGAATAGGCTTATGGGAGAAAGATTAGCAATAGGCTAAAGTTCGGTTGGATATTAATTAGAGAATGCATGACTGATAAATAAATGGTGTGGTGGAAATTAATAGAAATCTTAGAAGTTTTATCCGGAACAATTGCTAATAGTTTGACTTAATTGTTTTTCTCAAGAAATATTCATTGTTCCATTATTAAGGCAGAAAACTTGAATCAGAATGTCGTTTCCTTAATTTTCTAAATAACGTAGATCGGCTGCGATATTAAAAATCATGCTCAATGTACGTCATTAAAAAATCATGTGCTAAAAACTGAAAGTATATGAAAACTTTAATTTTAAACTCAAATTTTGTAGATAACGAAAGAAAAAAAAGTTAAAAATGCGTTCTGGATTTTATTAGATACAATTTAAGGATTAATATGCAATATTTCTGCATTTAGTATTTAGATTATCAATTGCAAATATTCATTGAAAGAGCTAGTGAGGGGCCAGAGATCTTGCACAGGGATCTTTAAATTTTTTTTGTAAGAACTTCGGTGTCTGGTCCTTTTACTTCAAGCATAAGTTTGGAGGAGAAAAGAGGTTCTTGATGCTGGAATATGCAGAAATTGAAATTAAAAATTATGAAAAAACAATAGACAATTATTTTTAATGATTTTTCCCGATTTAAGAGGATAAACAAATCTTTCAAAAATTCTCTTCATTGCTATAACTGTTCTTATTTTTAACTTTCAGGCATACTTTATATGGAGGGCATTTTCATTATCACCATATAAAATCTAATGGTTAAGCAGTTTTCTTCTTTGCAGAGATCGGGGATCTCTGCAAAGAGGAAAAATGAAAAGTTTAGAAAGTTCATGAGTTTAGTTTAGTTTAGTTTAGTTAGAAAAGTTTAGCAAGAAAGTTCAGAAAATTCACTGTGCGATGGCTTCCTTCCGTCATTCTCCTCAACAGATTTTAGCCAAAATAATGTCTAATATTTTTGTTATAGCGAAGTATTTGAGGGAAGAAAAAGGCGTCAAGTTCATGTAGAAAATAAGTTAAAAAATTGCGAAAAAAATTACCAGTTTTATTAATTTTTTTTACAGTTTAGGGACGAAATCTCCCAAAATCTCCCTCTTTGTTTAACTGTTCATGTTTCATAAATGTTCACCTCTCTAGCTCATAAGAAAAATTTATTGATTAAAACAATTCTTTTCCATTCATCAAATTTAATTCATGACCTCGTCATCTCTAAGTGATATAATTAAGAAGGGTGGCGGTCTCTCAGAAAATTGGGAGTGAGGGAAAAAACGGGGAAGCGAATTCAGGAAGTCATTGGTATAAAAATCAACAGAAATGGTGTTACGAGTAAAAAAATATTTTTGTAAATAACAGTGAATAATATAATGATTCGCATACATAATACAATAATAGTGAATATCGTAAAGAAAATTAGCAATTGATTATTATAATAAGTTACTACAATTTACACCCTCGATTCTCAAGTAATGCATCTTAACTTACTAAAGAATTCAGAATTATTCATTTTAATATATAAGATACATTTTTGTTAACAAAATATTTTACTGTGTGTTAAAAGTTGTTATATGTTGTTTGTAAATATCGAAACTAAATTCTACAACTTTTTGTCACCCTAAAAGAACAAGATAAATTTATATTTTCATAAATTTAATCTTACATACACTGCTCAAAACAAATAAAGTATATTGTAAGTCTTGTATAAAATAACGGCATAGGCTATTTTTGTTGTTGCATATAATGGAGGAAGAGAGTCACAAATGCAAATTTTTCTTATTTTCAAACTTCGCAGTATGCAAATTTTGAGCTTGACGTCGAAGACGACGATTTAATTGCAACGAATTTGATTTGATTTTCAACTTAATGTAAGACAAAGCGGAGATGAATGATCGACATTCAGTAAGCGCGTTGTCTCGATGAGTGCGATGTCTCAACAAAGTCATTTTACCAAATCAGAAGCTTGGAGAGTTGTTGGCCTGCAAAATTATATTTGATTTTTTTATTACCAGAAATGTCATTGCTACACTGGACGGTATTTTCACAAAAAATTTTTTCTCCATGTAATAATTGCATTTTTAACAGAAATATTTAATATTCACACGATTACAGTGAAAAAGCAGCGATTTTTTTTTTCAAAATCAAGTGAATCAAACTTAAAAATAAAACACTATTAAATACAAAATTATTACAATTTATTTCAGTTTCTATTTTTACGTATAGTATTTCTACATATTGTAACACATAAAAATAATGTGATATTATATAAATTTGATTAGAATAGTAAATAAAAGGAAAATTAATTATTTTTTGCTCATTTAAACATCCAAAAGTTCAACAAATTTATAAAACAATATACTGGCCGCAGACCAGTACTGGCCACTATCTATACAATTATAAACGCAACTTTAAATGTTTTATCCTTCATTGCGAATAATACTCTATGAGGTTTCGTAAGCTTATTTACTCAAACTGAAATAAAAGTTCTTTTAGTACAATTAAATTGCATTGCTCTATATATTTCTATTCTCCCAGTATCTTAAAAAAACGAAAAAACAAATCAAATCGGAAGTCTTACAGTCCTCCTTTGGCAGCATAGCAGCTCAAATTAGTGCAAATCAATGCATTCGTATCATTCAGGAAGTTATAAATGCCTCTTAGTATACTGCCATCTGGCAATAATACTGAGAAAAGCCATCAGGAATAAGGTAAATAAGAGTTTAATTAAAATAAAAACATTGCAAGGAAGAAGGAAACTGTTCCTTCTTCCCTGTAATGCGTTTATTTATTATTTTTTTTAAATTCTTAGTTTTAAACTGGATACTTGGACTTTGATGATATCAAGTAAAAAATTATCTTACCGGTATATCACTACAGTCATTAAGAAACTTAGCATAAAATCTAAATTTTGTTTTTCAATTTGTATTTCAAGTAAACCCAACGAAATCATTAAAAATAACTTCAAAAATTGTGATGGGTTTCCTCAATTGGAAAAAAATGAAATTTCATAAAACATTTCGTTATGCAAAACAGATTTCAACAAAAAGGAAAAGTTTCTTCTCAACTTATTTAAATTCTTTTCATCATTCTCTAACCAAACTTAATGTATGCAAAATCAGGAAAGGTAAAGATATCACATTTTTGGTTAAACACTCATGACAAGATGATAATGAAAATTTTCTAAGCGGCTTAGCTTCTGGTTATTTCTTTTCTGTTTTTAAATTCGTTTGTTTCATTTTTTTTCTCACTTTTACGAACAAGCGAGTGCTAAAAACTCAACGTTTTATTAAGAGTTTAATATTAAGAATGTCATGCTGCGTCATTTAAAGAAACGGGGGTCGTTATAAAGTCACTCCTTAATCTCTAGTTAAAAACCTTAAAATACTGCAGGTGATAATGACATTTTTTTTCTAGCCATGACGAATGTGATGTTATTTAAAAATTTATTTTTAAAATTCACATTAAGTTTGAAAAAAATATATATAAATATAAAATATATGAAAAATATATATAAGCATTAATAAATTTGCGTCGATTTTCCTAGAAATTAATTGAAAAATTTAAAAAACAGTTAATAATAATCTTAAAAAAACTTTTATTCGGTATTTATTAAGACATATCATATCTCATATGTCCTAATACAGACACAAATGAAATTTATTTTTCAAAATAAAAGATTTTTTAAATCATTAATAAAACTTACAGAAAAATTTAGAACACCTATGGAATATTTATTGGATTGCTTTTCTTAATTTTTATAAATAAAAAAAAAAAAAATTCTTAAATTTACTTTTTACATATATTCCTAACCAGTCCATAAAAAACAATTAACTAAAAAAGTTTGCCTTATTAGCAATTGAGTGTAAAAATCATTAGAAGAAGTGTAATTAACTTAGAAACAGCATTGGCATGCACTGCAAAATATTACGGATCAAATTACAGTAAAAAGTAATGGGACTCAGGGTGCCGGTACTTTTTACCATAAAATCCATTTTTACCGAAAAACGTTTTAGAACAAATTATCGACGAATTATCATCGTCATCTAGTGGCTTCCTGTAATTTGCATATAATTCTGAAAGATGTGTGTGATAATTCTGCAGGTGAAATTTTCACTTTAGAGTTCAATTTCCGTTTGAACCTGAATTATTCTTAATTTATGGAACTTGAGTGTATTTTTGAAACTTTTTGAGTTCATTAATAAAATATTTTTTTTCCAAATATTTTCTTGAATATGTTAACAATTCTATTTTTACTGCTAATTTTCAACTATCTTATTAATATCTAATTATTAAATGAATTATTGATTGTAAATATAAAGTTGGAAAAACATCATAAGATTTAAATATTTGGAAAAAAAAATAATAAACTATAATTAATGCAATTATTTCAAAATGTGTTCTTTAAAATATTTTCAAGAATGTTCTGTCTAAACAATTTTTAATAATCTTTGAAAATTAGTATCATAATTTATTTTAAAATGAGGATTTTTGTTTTATAAATATTATTTATATTGAAAGAGGATCTATTTTTATAATTTTAGTAAAAGTGATTTCTTTGAAAATAGTTCTTTCATTTGTTTTCTTTAATTTAAATTTCTTAAAAATAAAAATAAAAAAAGAAAGAAAAAAGAACAAACAATTACTTCTTGGCTTTCGTTTTCTAAATTTGAACATGGTATTTCCAAGAATGGAAAAGAAAAATGCCCCTATTACTTGCTTATTATTTCTTGCAATTCATTTGAACTCAGGTCGAATTGGAAACAAACATTGAAATTGTGTTTACCTGGAAAAAATTTATTTGCTTAAATGTTAACTTAAATCTTTTTTTTATCATTTTAAATCAAAACTGACTGAAAATGTTTGGAAAATTAAAAAAAAAGTTTATTATTCGAAATAAGTTTAGAAATGCTTCTTATTGCTGCATAAATGTTAGATGGGTTTTATAAAATTTTAAATAAGATAAAATTTTAAATAGGATAAAATTTTCAGTTTATTTATTGTAACATTCATTATGTTCTATAGTGAAATTTCTTGAACTTTTTTTGTTAATTTAACAAGAAGCTAAGTGGAAAGGTTATGAAAATAAAATTTAATAGTAGAAATCCGCTTAAATTCGAAATGTATTTCATTATTGCATTAAGGCTATATTGATTTTTGAAATTACTTTTGGGCTAAGCCTCTTCTTCACGAATGCTCGCTAACCCTAATGATTTCTTTGCAATAATTGTTGTTTCTTAGCATAAAACAGCTTTTCCCACGAAAGTTGAAATTAATTCAATAAAAATTGAAATTAATAAAAATTAATTTAAATTAAACTAGAATATAGAATTCCGTTAGCCTTTGCTTGTGCCTCTATTTCTAACATCCAACGTTCATTTCTTTAAATGGAATGCTTATTTTGAGTAAAATTAGATTGGTAAATAGTATGAAAGATCTCGTATGATGTTATTTCCCTTATTATTTTATTATAATCTATTAGTGAGCATACATAATTTTACTTAGTAGTAATTTTTTTAAAAATAACATTTAAAAATATAATTGTATTATTAAAAATTATTTGGCAAGTTTACACACAGATTTTGTTTATACTCAGAAGTTTATATTCAAGTTCTAAATCATTTAATGAATCTCTTTATTGGTAATTTATAATAGCATATTAATGTAATTTATACCAAAAATAATGATTATAAATGGTTGATAACTTTAGACGTCGAAACAAATATGTTTTTTATAAAATGTAGCGGAATAAATTAATATAATAGAATTATGTTATAATGAAGAAACAACTTTTTTGGTTTTAAACTCCTAATTTAGAAGACAATCAAAATCAAAAACGTAATAATAGCGGAGCGAAATTAGGAAAATATATATTATGATTGATATATTTAATTTGGAATACGAATTTGGGGTATTTAAATTTGGGATTGCAAAAATATTGTACAGGAAAATAATACCTTATGGACTTTCATTAATTTTATGCTGTTGACAACAAAAAAATATGGGAAGTAATGTGGGAAAAATATGATCGTACGCTGAGAAAAAAGTATGGTCAAAACTACTTGAATATGGTAAAATTTATGGTGTTTCTGTTTCTATAGGAACACGAAAAACTTGGTGATATTTTCCAAAGCGCTTTATTAATGAGTTTGGTAAAATTAAAAATAAAATATGGTTTTATAATATGTGATAAAACTTGGTAAACGGGGTAAAATTTGGTGAATTTATCCTGATACCTTCGAATAGGGCATAGAAAACCATTTATTCGGTAAAATTTACTTTTCGGTTTTGTATTTCCTTCTAAATGTGTGGTAATAAGAACTATATTTTTGAAAACCAGAATTTTCGGTAAGTTTTTATCATATGAATGGAAAAATTAATCAAAGAATGGTTCAAATACTGCATTGGTTTTATTAACGAGAATTATATTTTTTCCAGAAATGTAATTACTATAGAGTAATGTAATTTTTGCAGAATTTATTTCTTCGTGTACGATGTGATTTTCAGCCAATAAAAATTTAACGAAATCAAAGCCACCACCTTTAGATTTTTATATACAATTAGAAAAATTAAAAAGTTTGTTATAACAATTCAGTTTACTTTTCAATGAAAATTTTTTTATTTCTTTTTTTTTTTTTAAAAAAAGAAACAAATGAACCAGAAATATTTCAGTTATGTGGATTCACATGTTCCATTATGATAACCATATAAGCTATTTATATTAAATTTACAGAAAGGAATAAGCAAATAACAAATACACCTAAAATTGAAATAAGCAAAAGTACTATGCATTACTACTAGTGGTTAACAAGGTGTTGATCAATATATGTTAAAATCTTAAGTCATTTTATTTTGTGAGACATATAGGGAGAAAATAAACTTAAAAGAAGTTATCAATATCGCTTATTGTAAATAAAAATTCCTTCAATTTTAGTTTAAAAAAACCCTTGTATGGAGCGTCCTCCAAATCGGTGATAATGTTAATGAAGAATTCAGGAGCTAAATAACTGAAGTTCTTGCAATATAATTCTGTGAGGTATACATATTTATTGGTTTTATTATTGGTTACATTATTGGTTTATTTCGTTAGCTCTTCGTGGGTTAATATTTTCTTGTCTTCTATCCTCGTTTGGGTTCTTATATAAATAGAGGATCTTGAAGAAAAAATGAGGACGAATCGGAAGAACGTTTAAACATTTGAAATAATAAATATTTATTGTATTATAGACACTTAGTAAAATATTTATAAATTTCTTCTGTTGTCAAGTTTGCCAGCAAAATAAATAATATTAAGGATTGAGTTTCAAGATTTATTTGTTTGCGTTTTAGGATTTGTTTGCGTTAAGGATTGAATTTTAAGATTCATTTGTTGCGCCCCAAAATTTGCGCTTTTAATGGATAAGTATTACATTTATTTAAGTTTTGTAGACGATTAAAGTAACACTACTTAAGGTTACTTTATCCCAGTCACTCTTATACATGAATTACATTGTGCTTTATTCGTTAAGCCAATTTACTCTATCGTTATATCAAATGAGTCAATTAACCGAAATTATTAATATAAAATTGAAATAATTGAAAAGTTGGCCATAATTGCGTGATAAATGTATATGCAAATTGAATCTTTATGAATGTAATTTAAAAAAAGCAAAATTTTACTTACAAAAAAAGATATATTAAATTAAATATTATAGTACTGATATAGAATAATAAAAATCATTTAAGTTATAAAAATATAGTAGAATTTAGTATTATAGCTCAAAACTGTATTATAGCTCGAAAACTGCATTTACCATTCATAGAATTTTAAAATGCTTTGACTTCTCTTGTCGTTTTTGAATTCTTCCCTTCAGTCTTAAAATTCTCCGAAATGAAGTTGTGAAAATATTTTTTTATTTAAATAAAATCATTTCGTACTTTATGTTTTTATGCACGAACTATTGAAACGATTTTATATTTTTTAATTATACTTCTCGTAATTAGACAAGTAGCATTTGTTAATTTGTTAAAGTCAACACGGGGCAAAGGAATAGAAAATAAATAAAATCATAAAAATGTTTCAAAGAAATTTTTTTTTTTAAATTTTAAAATTCTTTTTAAATTCTTAAAATAAAGTTAAAACGAATCTTAATTTAAAAAGTAGGATATTTCAGGAAAGTCACATTAATTAAATGAAAAAAATTTAGTTAAAAAGAAATAAGATGCTACTGGAAAGAAAAGAGGGATATTACACAGAAAAGAAGTGGACTATTACAGAAACAAAAAGAGGAGAAAGTAGGAAGTAATTTTTAAGGCTTAGCATTTTTAACACAAAGTAAATTACACTATTTAAATTAATAGTTTTCGCCCTAGATTAACTTATTGTATTAAAGTTATAGTGTATACATTTTTCATAATGATTTATATTTGGAATTAAGTATGAAAACTAGTTAAAACCAATTATCTTTGGTAATATAGCTTAATGTTAAGAAAAAGATGGTATAGCAAAAAAAGTTAACATTTAATCATTGAAATACCAAACAAAAAATCATCGTGCTTTTAACCAGAATTTTTACATATTCTATTGAATGTTTACGTAAATCAGTAAAACTATTTTACTTTATAACCGTCGTTGAACAGCCGACCCAATTTCATGGGTTTACGACTACTAATGTTCAACTCCATAGCCTTGTAATTTTGAACCAATCCAGAAGACAAGGAAACTCAAGGATCAGTACCCCCAGAGGTATTGATTTGTAAGGGGAACATGGAGGATTTTGAGACTCGACAGATTTAACGTGCATCAGTCACCATTTACTACACGGAGAGTCTTCGGCTGGCGAGGATCGAACCCACGACCTCTTGGACATTGGCCCAGCACCCTACCGACCAGACTATCCCGGCCCAGTAAAACTATTAAAATTATCGACCTCACAACGATATGAAACGCGTTTTGTAAAATAGGACATTTTACACGTTTGGTTCCCCTTGCTGTATTTTTGCGCGGTTGATATCATTAAAAAGAAATTCATGTACTGCAAAAAAAAAAAAAAAAAAAAAAAAAAAAAAAACTCCGAAATAAATTACGATTAAAAGTGTTTTTACACACTTTGATTACACACATTTTACACACTACACACTTTTTGCTGTAATTTTTTTTTTTTTTTTTTTTTTTTTTTTTTTTTTTTTTTTAGGGAACAAAAACTATCTGATGCGTGTAACTTTTACAGTAATATTTGCTATAAAATCACTTATTCACTGTAATTAAATAAATGTTACTTTAAAAAGTACGGTATAAAATTTTAGGGTGAAAACAGATTTTACTGCCAGTACATTTTATCGAAATTTGATGTGGAATTTTTATAGTGGGGAGAAATTGGTAGAAGCTCATAATTGCACTTACAATTACAAATACGTGTTTCTGTAAATTATATCTGGAATATGTATTTACATGAGCATAAAGGCTTAGATTGTGGTAAATAAGAGGCTCAATGTCAAAAGTAATAATTTAATTAAACGTTATAATCTTTTCAGAATTAGTATAAAACAATTTTTCGTATTAGTATCAGTGAGGAAATTAAGAACTTTTAAAATATCAGGTTGGGGAAATTTTTTTTTCTGAATTAAAAATATGTTAAAAATGTGTAACAGAGCATGCAAATCACATTAGAATAAAAACATAGTTTTTATTTGAAAAATGTTTAGGGGCCATCTCATTATTTGAAAAGCATGTATGTTTTCACTTAACTGTTAAAATAAAAAGTTCTGCATAGTTTTAAAGCATAATTAGACCTAATTTAAAAAGTTCAATAGTAAAAAATAATTTAATTATATATTTATTTATAAAAAAGTTAATAAGCACGCATACTAAATAAAAAACTTTCAAAGTAAATTTTTAATTATTAATCATTGTTAAAATCGAAATATGCTTTGAACTCCTTTCGAGTGTAGATAAATATCTTTATTTTAAATGTAACATACTGTGGACTACAAAAATTACTAGAAGTAACTTTTTCTCTAACCTATTTCTCTTCTAATAATAAAAATAAGTCTATATTTTAATCATAGATGAATGTCTAATGAATGTTTAATAAAAGATAAATGTCTGATAGATATTTTATGTCTAATACACTTTAAACTGTATTTTAAGCATGCATAGCTGTGAACTACAAGGATTACCAGAAGTAACTTTTTTTGTAACCCAATACTCCTTTAATAATGATAATAAGTATCTATATTTTAATAATAGATAAATGTTTAATAGAAAGTATCTAATAGATATTTAATGTCCAATAAATGTTTACTTGCATTTTAGGCGTGTATAGCTGAGAGCTACAAGGATTACCAGAAGTGACTTTTTCCCTAACCTAATAGTCCTTTAATGAAAATAAACATCTATGTTTTAATGATAGATAAATATTTAATGGATTTTTAATAATAAATGAATGTCTAATAGATATTTATTATTAGAAAAATGTTGAATATATGCTTAATATCTAATAGATGCTTAATAATTAATAAATGTTTGTATTTTAAGTGTAGCTGAGAGTGACAAGAATTATCAGAAAAAAACTTTTCTTAAATCTAATATTTTTTAACTGATATGTTTGTTCGAAAAGTAAATCAATTATAACCAAAGAAATACGATAATAACGAAGTGTATGTATGTAAAAATTTAAAGATCTAAGTTACAGGTTATAAACTCATATACAACCCCTTATTTTTTGCACCATATTTTCAGTGCTTTTTTATCGGATGCTTTTGTCTCTTCATAAAACCAAAGTTGCACTTTTTAGGTCAAGCTTTCTTACCAGATGTGCTTGGCGTTTAATGTAAATGAGTTTTTTTTTTCTCTTTGCCTTTCGTTTAATTTTTCGCCATTTCCCACCTTTTTTTAAAACTTTTTTTTTCCCCAACATAGCAATGTTTTTTTCTTCATTGTTTTCAGAAGCAATCTTAGCAGGCGCGCTTATAGTTAATGTTTCCATTCCCTTGCTCTCAGCGCCGGCTTTTTGGATTGATGGTGTGATTACGTTAATTGCTCACGTGGGAGAAAATTAATTTTGACTTCATTTTTGTGACGGGGCTTTAAAGTCAAATAACAAATAAAGTTTCACAGAAAAAAAAATCCTCAGCTTTTTTATGCTCTTAAGCTCTTTGCAATTAACAATTTTGATATTACTTTTAACAACATGAAAATAGCTTATGGATACATTATTTTTCATAAGTTCCCACTACCGCCTTTTGTTTTCTTATTATCGCTTGATAAGACAGAAGTTATAGTTTTTTTCATTCAGGTTCGGTTTCTCATAAAATTAAGGAGAATGTCTGTTTGAAGTAGATACCTTTTTAATTTAAATTTATTTTCACAATGCGTATCAACTGAAAGGAGATAATTTTCTTTTCATTGGGATAATTTGAAGAAAATATGTTTTTATAATTATTAAGTGGAGTAGATTTTTAGATACTTTTTTTTCTGATTATCTAACATTACTTGGTTTGATATTTTAAAAATGGGATACTTATGTATTGCTTATTCTACTCCACTTTGTAAGTTAAAATAAATTTTTTGTTTTATGTTTTGTTATGTTTTGTTTGTTTGTGTTATGTTTTGTTTGTTAAAATAATTGTTTTGTAAGTTAAAATAAAACAAAGACAAATTGATATAACTATATATAAATAATATTATTTAGACAGCACACAAATTTATAAATACTCTTGCAATTATTATTAACCATGTTTAAATTTAAATCAAATTTGATTAATAAAATGGGTAAGAACTGCACTTTAAATTTTAAAATGCAAAGTATGATTACATTAAATGGTTCATGGGTTTTCGAATGAAATAAAAATTGTTTTGATAAATATTATTTTTAGGATAAATATGGATAAAAATAAGCAAAATATATGGATCGTTTAATCATTCAGACTCGAAATTTATTTATAGTTTTATCAAATTCAAATAATTAATTTGTTTGAGACCAATTACTGATTATTTTCCAGTACGCAGTTACAAAAATGCCTGATAAATAAACTTACCATTCTAACATTTGTTAATCTGAACATTCTAACAATAATCTGTAACTGAATTCCAAAATAAATTTGCTTCAAGCTGATTCGTGCATAGATATACGAAAGTAACGAAATGAATTACAATTCAATTAATATGCAACACTTGAATAAACTATTTTGAATTATTCTTAACAATTTATACATGCCAGGCTTTGCTGTACTTCATACTAAAAGATATTACGCGGTGTAAGATTAATATATAGGAATATACTCAAAATGATTTGGTGAAAGCTTTGGATAATAATAAGGGGGTTCCTCTCCAAATTGGCTGCAGCTCATTAAGGGTGGCGATAAATCATGCGGATCTAAACTCTGAGCTTCACAACTGTTTGGGATCAAATTTATGGTTTGTGGAGGAAAGATATATTTACGTGTTAAATAATAAGAATATGCTATTGAACCAAGTGATAAAATTGAAGATTTAGTTAATACAAAAAATTGGCAATTATCTAAGTATCAGAAAGCTTTCAACCATAGTTCAAACAATTAAATTTAGATTTTACTACTTCCATCCATTCAGACGATTTTTCCATACAAGGACTTTAGAACTAATGAAACTTAAAGAAATTATTTGGGCGATGGTAATTCCTTGGTAATTCACATTTCTCCACTTTTCTTTATCCCGTAACGGGTAGTGAATCTTTTTAAATAAAAACTATTATTCATATTTTCTTACAACGGGAGTTTTACATTTTTTCACAAAAATTCCGCCAGAATCAGAGATAGCAGGAACTCTAATCAAATCCAAAACAATTATAAAAATGTCGTCTGCTTTTTTAATCAATTTCGTTGTGCTGCTTTTTGTTATTGCTTATGTTAGCCTGGTGCTTTATGATTCTTTCACTTTTAAAGTTTTTAGAAAAATGAATTTTAACTAGTCTTTTTAATATTTTTGGAACACTTAATATATCTTATAGTAAAAATCTCTTGTCACAGTTTTAGTGTTTATACTCCTCCGAAACGGCTTGAGCGATTTTGATGAAATTTTATATGTATATTCAGTAGGTCTGAGAATAGGTTTATAACTAATTTTTTTTCTCATTTTTTGGACAGATTTAACGTATATTTTAAATATATCTTTATTTAATCGCATTTGAATCCAAACTAGACATAGAAACATAATAAATCTAAAGCAATATTCACGAACGCTGCAACAAGTCATATTAAACTCTAATGGATTTTACTCGGATAAAAATATTAGTCCTCCTGTTAAATTAAAATTTGTACAACAGTTATAAAGTACTATTGAAAAGTTTAAAAAAGGAAATTAAGTAAAAAATTTAAAAACAACATTTCTCAAATGAGATTCAATTGAGATTTGTTAATTCTAACTATTCCGGAAGTGGTCGAAAATTATATTTTCTGTTAATTCTGTTAACACAGAAATAAAGTGTGATCAAAACTAATAGAATATTGTAAAATTTACCTTGGTTCTTGCTCTATGGTAACACCAAAAATCTCGGTAGTTTTTACCAAAGTGTTTTGGTAAAAATTTTGATAAAATTAACAATAAAACATGGTTTTATAATATGTGTTAAAATTTGATAAAATATAATATTTTCGGAAAAATTCGGTAGTTTTATCTTAATGCTTGGTATTAAAACTATTTATTCAGTTAAATTTACTTGTCAGTTTTGTATTGTTAACTACATTAGCTTTGTGTAGTAATATGAACTAAAAATTTGAAATCAAAAATTTCTGGTAAATCCCATATGAATTAAAAAATTACCAAATGAATGGTTCAAGTACCGAATATTTTAGTTTTACTTTCCTATTATGTTTTTATTTATTTATTATTTTTTACACGGTACGGTAATTTCCCGAATTTGTTTCTTCGTGTAGCTATAAACTCATAATAAATTCTGATAACAGCGATTAGAAATTGATTTGAACTTGTGTTGACACAAAACACCATTCACTAGTTCAGCTTTGAGAACTTTAGATAGTTGGAAATTGGTCTCAATTTTGATTGACGATAAATTCCCTGATGATAATATGGCAGAAAGTTATGCTTTTTATGACAAGAAAGCAATTGAAATTTATATTTTCATCCAACAAAGACCTAATAGAAAAATACTCGGAGATCCAGCTAATCGAAAAATATTCGGGATTGTGATTAAGGGTAAATTCATTTTGGCGATAATAATGCGATAGAACTGTTGGTAGTGATCAGTAAATGATTGTAAATCGATTAGTGATAGGTTCAGAGCTCCAGTAGAAATTTGAATTCCTTGGATAGTTGGAAAGTGATCTACATTTCAATTAGATACAGATGAAATTTGATTCCATACATTCAAATGTAAAGGTATTTTAAGAAACTGATTCTGAACTACAAAAAAAAAAGTATGGCCAAAGCTACCAGAATATGGTAAAATTTACCGCCTTTCTGACTCTATGGGAACACCAAAAATCTCAGTAATTTTGACCAAAGTGCTTTATTAATGATTTTAGTAAATATAACAATAAAATATATAGATTTATGAATTGTAATAAAATTTGGTAAAAGTGGTTAAATCTGATGATTTTTCCTAATACCTTAGAGCACGGCATAAAAACTATTAATTAGATTAAATTTAATTTTCAGTTTTGTAATTTTTTATTAAATGTGTGTTATTAAGAACTATAATTTTGAAAACAAGGATTTATGGTAAACCATTACCATATGAAAGGAGAAATTACCAAATAAATGTCTTAAATTCCACATATTTTAGTTTTATTAACCAGAAATATGCTTTCTTTTCTTTTTTTTTAAAACCAGAAATGTCATTATATAGGGAAGAGTGGGGTCAATTGTAACAGGGTACGATTGTAACAGAGCAAAAGTTTCGAGTGTCGGGTTCTAGATTTGGTTCCTAGGTGGCGCACAAGGTGTATTTAATAAATCTACATGTACACCCCTGCTGGCAACCATTTTTATGTACTTTTGAAAGAGTTACACCACAAAAGATATTTTCACGCTACGTAAGTACTTTTTTTAGTATTAGAATATTATATTGTAACAAAGTAATTTTGTTTAAACAAATAAAAATTATTAACCGAATATGTAAGTGGACACCTTAATTAACATTTAAAAAAAAAAGATTAGTTTTGTTAATTAACTAGCATTGTTTTTAACAAATGAAGCTGAAATGACGTCTTAGGGACGATTGTAACAATAAGTAAAGGGACGAATGTTACAGCTGAAAATAAATAATCTTATGTTTACAAACCATTACTTAACTCTTTAACCCACAGGCGGTTAAGGAAATAGGTGAAATTGGCAGAATGTTTCTCCCCTACACACAGTTCCCCTATCCATTAACATGGGAAAACCGGTTTTGCTATGCAGTGAAGACTGCAGGTTAAAATACGACTTTCTACGTGCAGAACCGACCAATAGTTTCCTATATCATTTATATTATGTTGCAAGTGCAAATTAAAATTTCTAACCCCTTAAAGTTAAAAATTTAACCCTTTAGGTCTCTGCTCACTATTATTTTTACTCCTAAAATATCACTACTATTTTGATCAATAAAAAAAATATATCACAACTATGATAATATGTATAATTAACTATGTTTTAGTTGAATTTATGAACTGTTACAATTGACCCCGTAAGTGGGGACAATTGTAACAAGTGCTTGACTGTCAAAAACTGTTAATAACTAATATAATAACATTTAAAATAAGTTTTTTTTTCTAGTAGAGGATAGTCTACTTTACTCGCCTGTCAATTAATACTAATAATATATTGGATTTTTTGTTAGTTAAAAATAGTTAAGTAAAAAATATTACAATTGACCCCACTCACTATGGTATATGGTACATATATACTATGGTAATTTTACCATATTTTTTCTCCGTGTTGGAATACAGTGGTAAAAGAAAGTGAAAATATCGCTTTACTACAAGTAATTTTTTTTCTCAATTGCAATAATTCTATCACGCTGCAACACATGAAGTTACGACATAAAAATAGCACTTCTTAGAATAGATAATGAAATTTAAACTTTAAAATAATTCATTTGCAACTTCATAAATTCTTGTATTTGTGTACTTTTATCAGAAACACCGTTCTCAAAATAACTTTAAAGACATAAAAGAAATTCAAATTTTCTTAATAACGGGTTTTATACACAACGGGTACGGGTTTTATACACAACGAGTACAACTATAATGGGTTTTATACACTTTTAAATCTATCTTGTAAGTAATTACATACACAAGAAAATAAAATGTAATACTAGTACAGTTATTACTTTAAGACGGAGTGCAAAAACTAAAGCTAATATATTTTTAGAGAATGAAAACAAATAGATTAATTACTCGTATTACTGTTTGCTTTCAGTCTGGCTAGTTTTTTAAAGAAATTTATTTTAAGAAAGAATCATTGATTTTTTTCGTCTTTGATGAAAATGAGTTTACTTAATGTCGTCGTTTGATCAGTCTCAAATATGTCTAAAATAGAATCTAAATTAGAGTCTGAAATGTGCCGAGCGGAAAAGAGAGATTTTGCGAGAAATAAATCTTACTATTTACAAAATGTTAAGATTAGTTAATTATGAAATTCGAAAGTATTTATTATGTTTTTCTTATTTTATAAACATCTTTTAAGAGTTTTCCGTTTCTCGTAAATTAATTTAAAAAAAAAAAAAAACAGGGTTTGTGAATTTTTCAAAACAAAAAGTAGAATGCCTAAATACATTTTAATCTAGTGATCAAATATTAATCGTATCTTTGCTATCTTAATAGTTAGGGAGTCTAATTTGAAACGCGCCAATAAATTTGAGCAAACAATATTTTAATTTACGAAATTAGATACAGAAACATGCCTTGGATAAACATAGCTTTTTCTTAAATCGGATATTGATTTTTTCCCCACTAAATATGCAGACTAAGTGAAATCTGAAAATTATAGTCCATAGTACAGTCAGGAGAACAGTCAAAAGTTTGAAAACCCTTAATATTAACTTCATTTACTATGTATTTCTTTAGATATTTAGAACATCTTAAGCGAATCAAAAATTTTCAAACGTGGTTGTTTTTTAAAACTTATTTATCGAATAAGAAATGCATTATATACTTTTATGTGAACCTTAAATAACTTTTAACTTTATTTATATAACTTTTAATGACAAGTTACAGAATTTGAATGAAATCAGTAAAACAGTTTTTGATTAATGAAATTTCAATTTTGATTAATGAAATTACAAAATGGTCGCATTTATAAATTTTACTTTCGCAACTAGTTGACAACACAAGGAGAAGAAAAGTATGGCTAAAGCAACCAGAATATGGCAAATTATACCGTATTTCTGGCTCGATGGGAACACGAAAAATCTCGGTAATAATAACTGAAATGATTTGATAATGATTTTGGTAACATTAACAATAAAATAGTGTTTCATAATATGCGATAAAATTTGGCAAATGCGGTAAAATGTGTTAATTTTATTATGATATCTTAAAGCAAGGCATAAAAACCATTTATTCGGTTAAATTTTCTTTTCAGTTTTGCATTTGTTTCTAAATGTATGGTAATTAGAACTACGAGTTTGAAAACATAAATTTCCCGAGAACCTTCACCATAAAAATTGCTAAGCAAATGGTTTAAATACCGTTAATTTTTTAAAACCAAAATTGTTATTTTTTTTTAATAATACATAAAAATATTATTACCATACTGTATAGTAATTTCACTTCGTTTAATTACTGCACTTCGTTTTATTACAAATATTTTTGTAATATGTAGTTGAATCATGTATTTGAAGCATTTGGTTTCGAAATCACACAAATATTACTTTTAAATTAAAATTCTATGCTTATTCTTTAATAACTAAGAAATTTTGATCACAAAAATGTACTTTCCGTGATTTATGATTTAAAAATCGTTTTTTTTTTGTAATTTTTTACCTTTTTTATATAAAAAAAATTTAAAATCTCAAAAGAATTATATATAATTATGAAAATGAATAATAATTAAAGATATGTATTAAGGAGAAATAATAAAAAAAAAAAAAAATGAGAGGAAATAATAAAATTAGGAAAAAAAGAAATTTACCATTGTTCGAACCTAACTCTCAACATATAGAGCTGGAATACTACGTCTTATATATCTACGTCTTATATATAGAACTATCGATTATGTAGTTTAAAACAAATTATCGTAAAAATATATTTACACTACAACTTGTTTGAAATTAGATGGCTGATTTGAAGTTCATTATATCTATTTTTTAAAATCTTAAACATTTGTTAACATTAACGGTTTCCAAAGTAGTTTTATTGTTAAATTGACATGCTAATCCTTAGGTACAGAAAATCATATTGAAAGTTCAGCTATAAAAATTAAAGCATACAATTAGCGGAGCAATATTTTTTCAAATTATAAAACAGGATTAAACTTTCTACTGTTCAAATTTGACTTTCAACAAATACGCCTGCACTATTATGAATAATTTCAGGACTAACAATTAGGCGAGAGGGCAAAATTTTCATTAATTTTTGTTCTCTAATAGGGTCTGTCTGGTACACTTGTTTCGAAACAGTAATCGCGTGTATTAATCCAGGAACTATAACTCATCAACATTTCATCGGCTGCAGAATACGAAGGCTCAGGTCCGGACTAATTAGAATCTTCATTTGTCAAGCTTCCAGGGTTTGTGCATTAAGGATTTCTCTTACTCCGAGTTAAATTAGAGGTGAATTTTCCAGCGTTCCAAAAGGTCCCAAGAGTTTCCAGAGATACGCTGTTGCTTCACGGGCAAGTCAGATTTAGAACGATTAAGTGCTGGTTAGCAAAGATGACACGTCATCAAATATAATGCCAGAAAATTGTGAACCGTGCGGAATTATTCTCAGATTGTGAGATTGCTAAAACAACAAATTGTTGACATATAGCTTTGTTTCTGGTGTCATTAGTGTCAGCTCATTTGGTGTTCTGGATTAAATGTATTTAACACTAATATTCAAGCTGAAATGCCGGCCTAAATTACAGTTAC
Source organism: Parasteatoda lunata (assembly GCA_949128135.1). Lineage (NCBI taxonomy): Eukaryota > Metazoa > Arthropoda > Arachnida > Araneae > Theridiidae > Parasteatoda > Parasteatoda lunata. The sequence continues at coordinate 50,035,001 of OX421970.1, forward strand.
AGTTTTATGTGGTATACTCTTTATTGTTCTATAATATATATTACAATATTTACTAGGAAACTAGATCCGTTTTCTGTTTTATTTGACTTTATAACATTATTTTATGAAAAATCTATTGATATATGCAGAGGTAATAAAAAGCTCTTGGTGTATACATAAATTTTTAATACTAATTTTTCTATCATGTGATTGAATATTATATTTAAAGCGTTTGGTTTTGAAATCCCCTAGATGTTGTTTTTTAAAGTAGATTTCCTTTTTTAATTCTAATTCAGGTCAAAATAAGTGAAAAACATTATCTTTAACGTTATTATTTATGGTTATGAAATACAGCCTGAAACATCGATGTCTTTTTCTGCGTTAAAGGTGAAATCTTCCAAACAAAGCTTATTTCCCAATAATAATTTTTCAAGTTTGCAGTTATTTGCAGTGATTTAGATCTAAGAAGAATAGTTATTCATCATTTAAATATTTTTTAATATGCAAAATCAATTATTGAGAAATTTTTGAATATGAATAAAAAGAAAATTCAAATTACTTTTTTTGAGTATTAAATTTTAGTTCAAATATACTTCTGATAATTTAGCAGATTTTTTTAGTAACTATTGTTGTTTTATATTGTTTAGAGTGTTTTTTATGATAAAAAATAGCTAATCTATATTTTTGTTTAAAATTATAGCACCTGGAAGAAAATATATAAAAGGGACATTGGTGTCCCATCTGCATCAAAGGGTTAACCCTTAAATTTCAACCATAAAACATTTTAATTTTTTTAAATTAATTCTAAAAAATTAGTTTAAAATCAAAATAAGTGTAAATAAGAAACTGATAATAAGAATTTATAATAATAAAAATAAATAATAAAATTAAATTTAAAAAAATTATCAAGGAACTAGTAAAATAAAATTCTTCAATTTCATTGTAAACTAAATATTTTTTTCCCATACCAGTTAGGTTTATCGATTTTATTTAGATTTAGTAATATTATAATATCGGTATTACGAGTTGTGATGATTCAGTGATTTAAGGCACTGAGCTACCTTTGTGTAAGACTGTGGCTCGATTCTCAGTGGCGTCTCCGTAGATTTCCAACTAGTTTCATAGTGTTAAACTTGATTGGTACCATCTTGTTTAAGAAGTAAAGAGTCAAGTACATTGGTAATTCCACGCCTGTGACCATGCCGCTTGTCGCGAATTTGGGAAAACTGAACCCCCATGAGCCACCTGGCCACAACGGGCTGTTGCGAGATTACTTCACTTTATTCAACATCGGTATTATGATACTACAAATTGATAATGCTATCAATCTATGTACATTATTTCGCAGTTATATTTGATTATTATTCAATGCCTGTTAAAAAAAAAGTTATATATTATTTAATGAATATTTTAGTTAAATAAGGAAAACTAAAACATTACATAATGAATAAGGGGACAGTAGAGATAAATACATGCGTACAGACTTTTGTATTAATTTTGAGTATCTTTTAAAAAGTTTTAACAAGAACTTTGTAAAGAAAACGGGTATAAAAGCTTGAATGTCCTTTTATACTAAAAAATAACGAATAAAAAAATAATTTAAAATTGAAATTTATAAGCAAATGTCATTTTTAAACAGTCTAATTGGTTATTATTGATGTTTATTTAATAACAACATGTTCAGAAATGAATAATAACTTAAAATAATTTTTATGCAAATAATTGAAATATTTTCTATAAAAATAGGAAACGCAAAAAAAATTATGGAAAAATAATATCTTTGAGATTGGTAAATGAACTAGCGTAAATTAAACATAATAATTGAAGTTGAAAAAGAAAAAGAAATTCAAGGAATAACATGAATAATCAGAAACTTACATATACGAAAAAAAGCATCACATACTTGAATATTAGTAGTTTTCGTTAAAAAAGAGTTTAGGAAAAAAACAAATTGAAATATTTGTGCAATTAAATAATAGTAAAAACATTCATTCCACATCCTCTTTATTTCCCCCCTTTCTTTTCAAGCAGCTGCTGTGAATATATAGATAAAAGCATATTTTAGATTTTCATTGAATTGTAGTTCTATGTATTAGTAAGATGTTCTATTTTTTGAAATTACATACTGGCGGCTAATAGTTCTAGTTATCTGAAATGAAGTTTTAAATTAGTAATACTAATAAGTAATGCAGTTTTTTTTTTTTTTTGACAAAATTTTCAAACTTTGTGTAATGACCGGTTTTTTCATAATTTATTTATGTTTCATTATTAAATATAAAAATTTTCTTAAGCGAGAACGTTTTTTTTTTCTTTTTGTAATTTTAGTAACTTTTTTGTTCAATTAACGTATATGCAATTTCCCTTGTAATTATATGAAAATTAGTTTTTGCAAATGGGTTTCCTTTGTATTTTGTGTTAAAAATTATTTAACGATAAATAATTTTCTTTTCAAAAAAAATAACTGTTTATTTCACAAAATTAGTGCTTGTTTGAGATTTCAATTTTCATTATCATTAGAAATTATGCATAGGTGATAAAAAAGTTGCATTCAAATCTCACAAGATTATATTTGTAAAAAAATAAAAAATAAGTTTTTTAACATTAAAACAGTTGTTTTAACACTGACATATAAGTTTTTATGTCCTTTTTTTCGTCAATTCAATCTTGCAAGCTTCAATATCACCTAAAATTTGTATAACTTTTGTGATCAAGTTAAATACAAAATGCTTACCATAATCACTGCGTCCTTGAAAGTAAGATAAATATATTTTTTTCAAAACTTTTATATGTTGATAGTATTGTTATATCTTAATTGTAATTGTTTATAATTTAAAGTATAATAATCAAACATTTGTTTTATTTTAAGATAAATATGTAATAAATATGTATAATGCAATATATAACAGAAATAGCAACTTAAGAACGTTTCTAAAATGATAGAGAATAATAATATTAGTTTCACATCTTTTGTTTAAAATTTTTTTCCACCACTTAACTGCTTCAATATCAAATCTATTATCCCATATACTTAGTTTAAAAGCAAATCTGGGCAAAGCATATCGATGTTAAATTACTTTTAAAACATAGATGAAAAAATTCTGATATAATTACCGTACTGCATGGTAATGACTTTTCTAGTTAAAAAGAACTGAAATTCTGGTAATAACGTATAAATATACGGTATTTAATCCATTCATTTGGTAAGTTTTTTCGTTGATTTGGTAATGGTTTACCGAGAATTTTGGTCTTCAAAATTATAGTTCTTATTAGCACAAATTTTGTAAAAAAGAAATATTCTAAATTGAAAAATAAATTTAATTGAATAAATGGCGTTTATGCCAAGGTTTCATGATAGAAACATGATAAATGTTACCATATTCTGAAAGCGTAGTCCATGCTTTTTTTCCACAGTGTCTAACTATGTTTATAGTTTTTTCTTGAATTGTAAGTTTACCTAAAATATTTACAACTGGATTGAGGCACGTGATTAGAAATTTCTAGTATCGATTTTTTCCAGGAACTTTCAATGGGCATTTGCAACTCGAGAAGTGAAATGATTATGCCTAACCATGTGATTTATATCAAATTTAATTGAATACTTGTAAGTGACATCACACATGTGCTACGATTTACCTGCGATGCCGTCATTTGCAGGTATCTAATTTCACGGGTTTGTCTCTCACGCAACACAAGAAATTAATTTATGTATTTTTCAAAAAATATTTCATGCATGTGGATGTGTGTAAGACATTTCTTAGCACTATATTTGAACAATTAGAAATATTTTTATTTATACTAATTTAAAGAATGTTTTGCAGAAACCGCATTTTGAATACTAACTTAACACTGTTAGAACATGATTCCGATACACCCAAACTCTTGAACAAAGTATTAACTATTTGTTATGGATCGATGCACTAGATTTTGAAAAAAATCAATCTGATATTATCCTATTATACCTAAGAGAAGCCAAGCGGCTTATTTATCGTCATGCTTAGAGCTGAAGAACTCATTGCATAAACTGTGCCCCGCGTACTTTGTCACACACAAATTAAACCGCATTTATTCAAACAAATTATCTTTTCCTGGCAGTGAGAAAAGTACTGATATTTGATGCAAAATTTTTATCAAGCTGCATTTTTTCACAAGTTTGCTTTCTATAAATTTTTCATGTATCGTCATTTTAATTCTTGTACTTCTCGAAACATACATGGAGAAAATACCTGTATGACACATCCCGCATGATAAAAATATTTCTGGTTAAAAAAACTAACAAACAGAATTCTGGCAATAAAACCAAAATATGCTGTATTTAAGCCATTCATTTAGTGATTTTTCTGTTCATATGGTAACAATTTACTGGAAATTCTAATTTTCAAAATTACAGCTCTCATTACCACACACTTAGTAACAAATAAAAATTGAAAAGTAAGTTTAATTGTATAAATGGTTTTTATGTCAGCTTAATGGTATCATGATGAAATTACCAAATTTTAACACACATTATAAAACATGCTTAAGCGCTTGCTAATTTAATTATTAAAATCATAACCAAATTAATTAATTAGAATCATTACCAAAGTGGTTCGGTAAAAATTATTGTCTATTTATATTGTGTTCCCATAAAGTCAAAAATACAATTAATTTTATAATATTCGGGAAGTCTTGACCAATTTTTTTCCTTTCTCCTTTATGTATGAAGTTGACATAAATTGTTAGATTGTAAAACACGTAAAGCATTATCCTTCCTGATACATATACTTAATGAACAAACTGTAACTTGGGGTGTGGTAATTTTTTTCCAGGAGAGGATCGAGGGCAGAAATAACAGACTTCGTACGTCTGTCAGGTCTAAAGAGCTTCTAGGCAAAGCAAGGTTCAAAAATTATTTTTGACACTTTCGACATTACCGGAATCAATATGCAGATTTTCTTTTTCAATTTCTTAACTGGTATTTTTATTTATACTACAAGTTTGGTATAAATCGTGTCGAAAGACAACTTATTTAATTATTTTTACTAAGTTAATAATTTTATTTCATTAAATCATTCGTATTATTTACCACAATATATGTTATTATTTTTCGGCGGAATTTTAAATTTTGAGTATTTTTATAATTACATTACTTTCTACTCTTCACGCAATTCATTAAGGCAAAATAGTAATAGTTATGGATTAGCTAAAACTACTTGAAATACTTAACATACACAAATTGAAATCATACAGCTATATAGTCAATAACTACGAGTATGTAGACTTTTATGACATGTTTTCAGGCATACGCTGCTCTTGTTTCTTAAGAAAGGCCTCAAAATCATTACTAAAGATATCATTAAGCGCTTAATACTATGACAACTTAGTGGCGGGTACAACATATTCGGGATTAGGCGGGACTTAATGCAAAACGGCAATCACCGAAATGCTTACATTTCTGATGGGCTAAAAGGGATACCATGCAACACATATCAGAAAAGCGTAACACAATAGGCGACCATTCTGTAGAGGCGAGCATCTGCACTTGACATCTTTTGAATAAACGACCCAGGAAAGCGCTCCCAACACTACCAGCCATTGTCTGGAGGTCTCTAATTAGGGGGTACCGATCCCGTTTTCATTGTGGACTTTGTTTCTCTGATCCCCCTCTGTCCCTTTCCCTTTTGTCCTCTTCGAACATAATGGCCTCGTTTTGGCTTACTGTTTGATCTTCATCGAAGCATAGTCCACTTTGATTCATTTGGGTTTGAGCTCTGATTCCTGATAATTGTGTTTCTGACCAGATTAAGAGATTTCTGGGGAACAGGGGGGACGGGAAAAGATCACTTTATAACTTCAAAAGTGACGGGAGTTGTTCAGCCCCTGTAAATTCTGTTTGCAGAGCTGAAAGATTCTTGCAAGCCTTTCGAATGTTCTAAACCCATTAAATTCAATACTGAAACGAGGAAGGCTTTTAAATAAAAGTTTGAATCACTTAAAATTGTTTCCAATAATTTCGCTTTTGGAAAAAAAAATTAAAATGCTTCTAAATATTTAGTTTGGGTTTTAACACAAGTTGCTGGTTTTTGTAAGTAATAATTGTAGCAAAACATCTTACTCCTGCCAAGAAGTCGTATTTGGTTTATTATGGTTTAAACCATGAGGAGTCACGTTTACCTAAACGTGACTCAGTATATTAACAAAAACAAAAAAAAAGTGGCGAAAACCTGTTTTCATTGCTGATTTTGTTCCACCGGTCCTCCTTTTGGCCTTTTGTTTGATCTTCATCGAAGGTTTCATTTGGGTTTGAACTTTGGTTTCTGATAATTGCGTTTCATGCCAGATTAAGAGATTTATGGAGGACTAGAGGGCTGGAAAATATTACTTCATAGTTTCAAAAGCGACGGGAGTTGTTCAGCGCCGGTTAATTCTGTTTGCAGAGCAGAAAGATTCTTGCAAGCTTTTCAAATGTCCCAAACACATTGAATTCAATGCTGTTAACAAGGAATGCTTTTAATGAAAATTCTGAAGCAATTAGAATATTTCACTTTTAGTAAAGTTTTATTTAATGCTCCGAAATACCTAGTTTGGTTTGGTTTTAACACAAGTAATTGTTGGCTTATACATAAGTAAAAATTCAAGCAAAATATCTTTCCCTTGCAAAGAAGTTGTATTTTTTATTTTTGCATGGTTTCAACCGCATTTGCTTAAACTTGACTTAGTTTACTTAAAGTTTACAATTAAAACTTCTGAGATTCTGTTTTTATTGTTGATTATAATCCTATATACATGCAAGTCTCCTGTTGGTCAACTGCTGATTTTCATTGAACACTTTGATTCATTTGGGTCTGAGCTCTGATTCTTCATAATTGTGTTTCTGGCCAGATTAAGAGTTTTCCGGATTATTAAGGAAACAGGGAAAAATCAATTTATAACTTCATAATGAACTGAAGTTGATCGGTTTCTGCAAATTATGTTTACAAAGTTGATTCTCTGAAGTGGGAGCGTTTCGCATCTCCTTCACACAAAAAATTCCATGCTGTATCGGAGAATAATTTTGAATGAAATTCTGAATTAGCAATTGGAGTTGTTTTCAATAATTTTACAGAGAGAAAAAAAGAAGTATGGCCAAAACGTGTTTACGGCTGTATGGAAATATTAATAAGTATGGTGTTCTTTGGTAATCATTGGTAATGATTTTGGCAAAATGAACAATAAAGTTGGGTTTTATAGTATGTGATAAAATTTGGTAATTGTAGTAATTTTGTCGAAATACTTTAAAATATGGCCATAAAAACCATTTTTCGGTTAAAAAATTTGTTTCTTCCGATTTGTGTTTTTTACTAAATATGTGCTAATAAGAATTATAATTTTGAAAACCAGAATTTACTATATGAACGAAGAAATTATCAAACGAATGGATTAAAACCCTATGCTTTGGTTTTATTAACCAGAATTATGGTTCTTTTAAACCAAAAGTATGATTACCATGCAGTATCGTAATTTTACCAGAAGTTTATATATATATATATATATATATATATATATATATATATATATATATATATATATATATATATATATATATATATATATATATACAGTGTGATTCTAAAAAGATGGGCAAAATTTTAGGAAGTGATAGTGCACACCCAAGTAAGCAATTTATATCAAAGAATGCATGGTCGTAAACAAAACGCAAAGGTGCTGGCGCATTTGGAATGTTGTTTGATGCAGACTTGAAAGCTCCATTCCTGTTGCGAGTTACTGCGCTGCGTTACTTGTCGCCAAGCTTTCGGCCGCTGCAGGGAAAGTTCTTGATATGCCTGATGTGTTTCAGAATGTTCGCGTATCTTTTCTTCGCCGTTGTACTGCGTGCATAGCCGCTGCCGGCCACTGTTTTGAACACTTATTGTAATCACATGCCATTAAATTTGCTTTTATAACTTAACTTCATTGTTCTTTGTGTGTTTTTGCCTCTTATAAGAACATAAACTTTGACGCCCTCTAGCGGTTTTGCGTTTTGTTTTCGACCATGCATTCTTTGATAAAAATGGTTTGCTTGGGTGTGTACTATCACTTCCTAAAATTTTGCCCATATTTTTAGAATCACCCTGTATATATATATTGTTTTTTTTTTTTTTTTTTTTTTTTTTTTGTAAATTCTGTAAAGTGACCTTTTTATAAATATTTAGGTGACTGTGGCGGACATGAATAATAATGCAATCAAAACATGATTTATTTGCAAAGAACTTGAATTTAGTTCATTATGATTCATAAAGTAGGAATTATATTATCCCACGAACCATAATTTTACAAACTATATAAGGGAAAACAAAAGGACAGAAAGGTACGTACATAACTACGAAAATGGGAAGATGATGTAATGCCTTTTCACTTTTTCCCCTTCTCTTTTATTGATTTCCATTTTTTTTCTTCGTTTTAAAATATAATACCCCTTTCAATCGTGCGTCTCTCACATAACATTAATTCGGCATAGCTTTTGCTAGCATACAGCTTGAAATTTTCTCATTATTCAAAAACTTGAAATTAATTATAGTAAAATAGTTGTGTTTACGGTTATTGTTACTAAATTACATTAGTAACTACAAAATAAAACAAAAATGTCTGTCACGTTTGCATTTTAATAAAGAAGTACAAATAGCTTTTACGAAAATAATTATATTGTGTTCGAGATATGATAAGTAAATGAGTAATAAAGGCTTGCCAGACAAACAAACCATCTTTGCCTATTAAATAAGTTGAATTATTTTTATTATGACTGGCATAACCAGGATTTAGATATTTGATTTTAAAAGGAATTTACGCATGAATAATATAAAATCACTATTTCACCCTAATGGGTCTTTTAATTTAAATTTGAACTTAATGTTAATTATGCATGGTATAAATATCAAAAAGAAATCAATGTAAAAATGTAATAAGAAGTGTTTATATTTTTATAGTAAATACAGTAAACTCAATAAATAAATTAAATATATTAATTGTCAAGTACAACTATTTTGTGTGACCCATGTTAACGAACACAGTATAAAAAAACTTCAAAAATCTCCTCGGCTTTTTAAATGATAATGATTTCCTTAAAAGAATAATTTGAATCCAAATAGTTAACACCAGCTGTAAATAGACTCTTTTGAGAAGGTAAAAATGTGTATTTAAAGAGAATTAAATTAGACACTATTTACATAGAGACAAATGCTTTTGTGTTTAACACTGCATTTCTCCTAAGTAATTGTTTTAAAAATAAAACAATAAAAGAATATGAGTAATATGTTGTTTTCATAATTAAACATTAATTTGCTAAAAAATTCTTGAATAATAACATATTAAAACTTCAATTGATAAAAGAAAGGTAATTTGACGTATCTCCTAATTTAATCACCCTGTTTTAAAATTATAAAACTTCCCAGTGAAATGATCATTCAATTTTCTTCCTCCATCCATTTAAATTATCCATTAAGTAATTGAATTTTTCTCATCAACTTCAACTTCCTATGATTCTTCAAACGATCTTCTGATTCAATGAACAATACTGTCGCCAGAGGGCGTCACCTATTCCAACAAAGACGATCCACCCCGCCCTCTTAACTTGTGATCCATCACGAGGCAGGGTTGACAACTTAATTTGAGTTGGGAGTCGATTACGGACTGTTAAGGAATAGGGGCTTATTTAAAAATAAAAGGCTTCATGAAGAGCATCGCCAATTATGGAACGTAAGGGCTATCGAGGGTCCTTCTGGGAAGTCTACTTAAAAGCATTTATCCCGGGCAGGCTTTAGTTTCTTCCCCATATTTATGGGGCGAAAAAGGGCAATTAATGGGATAAAAAATGTGGACGTAGGGAATTAAGGTCTTGACGCACGCTAAAAGCACCGTTTTATCCTCCAAATGTCACACAATTTAATTCCGCTTTTCGCATCGAGTTTTAATATTATTTCTTAAAATTTACTTAAGGAAGGTCAAAGTTTTAAGTTTATTTTAATAGCTTTTTTCCACAACAATGCTATTTATTGTGAAATACGTTCACAAAGTAGAATAAAGAAGGTTATGTTTAATCACATTATATGTGTTCTCTGACCATATTAGATATATTCTTTGATCATAATACATCTATTTTTTGACAATTAATTATATATCTATTCTTTGATCAGAATAAGGATATTTTCCGAGTATAATTTCTATCTATCTATTCTCTGATGACATTGTATTTATTATCTAATCACATTATATAGATTCTATAACCTCATTATACGTTGATCCCATTACATCTATTCTCCGACCACATTTAAAAATGTAATGCATTCACAAGATAGGATGAAGAAGAATATGTTTTTATCTCTGATCACATTATATGTAATTATATATTCTCTGAACACTTTATGTCCATTATCTGATTACATTATATCTATACTTTGGTCATACTAAATCTATTTTCTTATCAAATTATATCTATACTTTGATCACATTATATTTATCCTCCTACCACAGTTATGATGGAAAATTTAACACATTAACAATATAGACTAAAGATTGTTTTTATATATGATTACATTACATATATTCTCTGATAACAACAATGTATATTTTCTCTGACCACATTATGTCCGTTCTCTGGTCACATTATATCTATTTTCTTATTAGATAATAAAAAAAGGCTTCATGGAGAGGATCGCCGATTTTGGAACATAAAAGTTATCAAGATTCCTTCTAAGAATTTTATTTGAAAGCATTTATTTCGGTAAGACTTAAGCTTTTTCCCAGTATTTATAAGGCGAAAAAAGAGAATTTATTGGACTGAGAATGTGGACGTAGGAGATTAAGGTCTCGACACACGCTAAAAGCAACGTTTTATCTTTCAAATGTCGTACAATTTAATTCCGCTATATTATTTCCGGACCGGTCAAAGTTTTTATTTTTAATGGCTTTTTCCCAACAATGCAATTAACGTTAAAAAATTTCTAATACATTCAAAAGAGGGAATAAAGAAGATTTTGTTTTATTTTCTGATCCTCTTGCATGTTTTACCTTAGCACATCATATCTATTTTCTAACCTTTATACAGTAAAACTTGTGTAATTTGACCACTTGTGGTGCATTGGTTTAGTGGTCAACTTATAGAGGGAGCGGGTCATTGTTTACTTTTTCATTTCCTATATCACGTTGCTATATATTAAAAATTTTTTTTTTTACTTGACTTAAAAATTTTATTTAGAAAATAACCAAACGAATATCTTAAGAAATGTGTTTAAATCTGAATGAATTTCAATTTGCTACATATACATAACTCTAATATTTAACTAACTTTTTCAAAAGATTATTTCGTTAGTTATGCATGTGAAGAGTTTAATAAAAATAATTTCTTAAAATATCAGAACACGAAGACATGTAATTTGAAAACTTTAACAAAACAAAATTATTTGAACACTTTAAAACTTATTCTATTATTACTACATTTACATACCTACACTTACATACCTACTCACTACTGCAACTGGAAGAGCAATTTTTCAACTAACACACCTGTTTTCAATGAATGAATGAAAGAAATGGCCAAAAGCTGCCCCCCTACAATTTCCCCAGATGGTCAACTCACAAAAGGGTTTAGATAAGCTTTTTACACTATTTCACCAAACAAGTGAAATTTTAACATACATTGCAAAATGACAGAACATTTTCTGAATTTTTTTTTCTGTTCAACTTATGAGGGTTTTAGAATAGAATTTCATAATACTCCTAGACAAAATTGACTTATTTCAGTGATCAACATACAAGATAGACAGGTGGTCAAGTTAAAAAGGTTTTGCTTCTTTATATTATATAGGAAAAATTCCGTTCTTGACAATTGAGGTCAACTTATGCAGGTGCCCAACTTACACGGGTGGTCAACTTGGCAGGTTTCACTGTATATCTATTCTTTTACCATTATATATCTATTCTCTGACCATTTTACTACTATTTTCTGACGACAATGTATTTATTACCAAATCGCATTATATCTGATAACTCTCTATGACATTATATCTAAACTTTGATCACATTATATCTATTTTCTGATCACATTTACAGAGAAAATTTTTCTTACTTTCACAAGATAGAATATGTTCTGTTTTTATCTCTTTTTATGTTTTTATCTTTGATCACATTATATGTAACTATGTATTTTCTGTCCACATTATATTGATTCTCCGAATAAAATATATTTATTTTCTGACCATATTTTGTATAATCTCCATTTACCTTATATATATTCTCTAACTTGATTATATCTGTTCTCTTATCACATGTTTTGTTTTGAACCACACTATAACTAGGCTCCACCCACATAAAAGGCTTTATGAGCATCATCACCAATTATGGAATGTAAAGGTTGTATTTATTATATTTATAGGGCGAAAAATGACAATTAATGGGATAAAAATGTGATCATAAAGAAGTAAGGATATGACGTGAGTTTAAAGCACCATTTTATCTTTCTGACATATCTTTCAGACAGGTCAGACTTTTTTATTTTATTTTAACGACTTTTTTTCCATAATAATGTAATTTATGAGGGGAATTCTTTTAATACATTCACGAGATACAAAAACTGTCCATACCAAGATAGTGAATCTTAAAACTGATAGTAGCAGGTATTCAGCAATATTTTAAAAGACATGTAAATAGTCTTTTAAATTTGGTATTTCACCTAAGTATGATTATTTAATTTTAATTATAGATATTTCACTTAAATATTTTTTATAGTAATACTGAACCACACATTCTGAGTGCCATGGAAAATAGGAGGCATTTTGATCAGTAAACCCTCTATGCATATTAGAAAGGTGGCATTCCACATATACTCATATGTAAAGAATCAATATGAGAGGATTTATGAATGAGATAAGAAATATGAGTGCAAAGCACTTTGTACCCCAACTCGTGCTTGAAAGAAAATTTGTGTTATTTGAATGACAAAGTATGTAAAGAATTGGTGTCAAAGTCAACGTAACTCGAAGAAGTAGGGTTTGGATTCCGCTGATAATTGATCGAATCGTATGATGTAAAATAGAGCAAAATTTATCTGTAGTATGTGGGGTAAGACTTAGAATACCGTTCCAAATGGTTGTGCCAAATGCACTGTAGTGTCCCTCAATTAATCCTCGACGAAGGAAGGCGAATTCGTTCCAGTGCTTCCCTAAGAAGTTCCACTTTTTTCTGTACAGTAAAAAATTACGGTATTAAGTACTGGCTCTTTGGGGACATCACCCGAAAAATCCATTTTATCGTAAAATATTATACTGTAATTCATTCAATAATATTTAGTTAATTAGAGTGGTTTAGTAATTTTATGTAATTATTTATGTGAAAAATACGATACATCAGATCATTTTTGTTCCTTAACATGTTCTGATAAAAGTGGATTTTACGGAAAAAAACTACTGGCACCTTGAGTGCCTCTACTTTTTACTGTAACTTTTTGCACTGTGGGTTGTCTTTAATTAAAGCAATTATAATATATTTAAAGTAAAACATATGCATGCATTTAAAATTATTATTATATAATTTTCCATAATTAATTAATTGATTGGTAATTTTTTCTTTAAAATTTTTTTTTTCACTAAATGGTTGGTTAAAAATTTTGTGTTGCATAATGATTACAAGAAGTAAAAAGACATAATATTTTATTACTTAAAAAGTTAAGTTTAAAATAATTTTTAAAATATATTATTATTCTTAGTAGAAAACCAGTTTTGCAAAAGCAATATATGTAAGAATAATCTTTATTTAATAAAATATTCTTTATGCTGCAATGTCTTTTAAGTTTTGAATGAAAAATGAGAAAAAAGCATGAAAGAGTATCAGAGAAGAAAGAAAAAGGCCCATTACAACTCTTGAGAAACATGAAGTTACGAAAAACCCAATTGACGAAATTAACCCAATGAATTCACATAAACAAATAAACCCTATAAATTCACATAGTAAGCTACAACCTTTTCAGTATAATGTGTATCTATATCTGTTATATTAAAGATTTTTTCTTTTAAATATGATGATTGCTTTGTGTTTTTAATCTTGCTCATATGTGCCCCAGGCATGTTCACATGTGCCCCCCCCCATAGGGAGTCATTGAAGTCATTTTTTAAAAATATCATAAAGTAAAGAAATATTTTATTGAAAAATCTCAAAAAATTCCAGAAGACAAAGAAAAGACTATTTAAACATATGGATTTCTTTACTGTGAAAAATTGATGATATTTTTTGAAAAATGAAGAAATAAAAAAATTTGTTCACATGTGCCCCCCTCTCCCCTACTCCTTATCTTATGTTTTAGTGTAGAAATTTCAACTTTTAAAATCTAAAAAAAAATAAAAATAAAATTCTAAAATGGTAAATCAACAATTCAAATAAATGTATGTAGGATCTGTTCGGCAGTTATGTATTTTTAGGTGTTTGCGAAGTTATTAAATTTGTTAGAAAATTCTATCTATTTTATTTTTGAACCCAATGTAAAATATTTTTATTACGCATCATGCCAGAGTTTCTAACGACCATGTAAGTGAAAGTTATGAGTGTTTTCACAGGCATCCTTCTCTCTGAATTATTTAATCTGTTTCATTCTATTTTACTTTTTAAATAGTCATGTTTTGAGATGTTGGAGGTGGCTCAGTGAGCTGTACATCGAACGATCTATTTATTTTGCTATTATTTACTTCAAATATCATACTTTAAAGTATGTTTACTAGAACAAAAAAAAGTATCTTTCGATTTTACCCGCTTACCCTTAATAACTACATTAGTTATGCCGTAACTATCATAATTGCATATACGTGTCCCTGTCACCAAAGGGCCACGAGGTGAACTCGCAAAGCGAAAGGGAAGCACTTTATCAGAAATTGAAGTTTTCTGAAGGAAAACTTTCCTGCGACTAACTTTTGTACTGGAAAGTTAGTCGGTTATGCAAGTATATTTATTTTCATGTCCTCTGGCGAAGTTAGGCGCATGCCAACGACGTGCCAAGGTCGTTAGCGTTGAAGTGAAGTTGAAGCACGTCCCTTGTATGACAAACGCCTCTCTTGGGAACCGTTATCGGATAAAGAAGACAGTAACAAATAGTAGAGTTCGCAGGAATTCCTCCCCTGAGAATCAGGCTCTTCCAGATTTACAAGAGCCGGCGATGGACCTTGTTATAACTTCGTGAACTGCGTTAGAAATATGTGTTTTCACAAAGGCCTTTGTAGGAATCTTCGGATATGGGGTTCTGTCTAATAATTTTATAAATATGCGTATTAGTCAGCCGAACTTTCCTTTTTATAAGTTTTTTCGATTAAGAATTTTGAATGAATATGAAATGAACAGATTATCAATAAGATTTAATATAATGATTTAAAATATTTAACTCACTTCTGTTTATGATTAACGACTTGAATTTATGAACCTTAACGACTTAAAAAATAAAATTAACGGAAGTAATCGAAACGATAATCGAAACAGTAATCGAAACTGTATCAAATTGAACCGAATGATAATTGGAATTGAATCGAATCGAAACGGCAATCGAAATTGTGTTTTAATAATTCGATTCTAATTTGGTGAACGGGCATGTTTTTATAAATGCTTTGTACGAATCTTCCCATACGGGATTTCGTTTGATAATTTAATAAATACGTGTACTAGTCTATCAAATTTTCATTTCTGTATTTTTTTCTATAAAGTATTTTGTATGAATATAAAATGAATAGATAAAAAGTCAAATTTAATTAATGATTAAAAACATTTAATGTATTTCTATTCATAAATAATGACTTGAAATGTATCAAAAGTGGTAAAAATAAGTTTTAATGGTTGATAAAATTATCGAAATTGTAACACCATGTCATGGTATTATATAAAGTAATTTTTTTCTGTGTTAAATTGGTATTTAGAAAAAATTAAATTAGGATTTAAAGTTTTGATGTTATTAAGAGTACATAAATTGGATAATTGGTACAATATGGGAGTGAGGTGGTCGCCAATCTTTTGATCCTCAATCAGCACCAAACAGAAAATATTAAATCTCGTGAACCACTATCTCATACTTTTTAAAGGATGCGTAAAGTTCCCTAATTTTTTAGAATGATATTTTAAATGCTTTTCAGCAATTTAAAAAAAAATAGAAATTAACAATAGGTGGCAAGTTTTAAAATGTGTAAATTTTTAACTATATATTTACAAGAGAATTTTTATTTAGAATGACGACCAAGGATTATAAATAATAGTTAATTGAGGATAATAATTAATTTAAGTTGACCTAGAAATCATAAAAAGTTTATAATATTCAATCAGTTTTCGTGGAAAGGCAGTAAATTTGACCGACGCATAATCCTCGTTTGTTATTAATTCTGTCACGGACCACTGTTTGGCTTATAGGACATAAGTAGGATAACTTGCATATAAAAGTTGAATTAAAAAATTCTTTTTAATCTTCGTTTGTCATCAATTCTTTCTTGAATCACGATTTGTCATCAATCATGGTTTAGAGGACATAAGTAGGGTAACTAGCAAAATAAAAGATGATTTAAAAAATTCTTTTAAAGTAGTTTGGTTTTAACTTATTCAATGTACTTATAATTCACAGATGAAATTTAAAGATTTCCTTTTGTTCAAAATGTTTCAATCAGTTATGTATGAATAGCCACAATGACCATGTCTAAAACATGCAAATCAATATATATATATATATATATATATATATATATATATATATATATATATATATATATATATATATATATATATATATATATATGTAATACAAAAAGTATAATACTTTTGTATTAATAAAAGAATTAAATCTCTTTCGTTTTAATAAAATGTCTTTGTTAAAGAATAAGCGTAGAGAGATTCTATTTTGGGAAGTCAAGGCTAATAACATACGACTGAGTTATTTTTAGAATCTCTCCCCCTTTCACTTCCATATAAGGAAGCATGAAATGATTTTCCTTAATGCGTAAGGATACAAGAATGTCAACGACTGTGCCTGTTTACTCAAATCTGTGTTAGTATAAAAGCGAGAGCAATGCTTTTCGCATGGCTTTTCCATCATGTTGTGATCCTGGTAATTTGTTCCAGAATTGTCCGAAGTCTTGTCCACCCTCTCCCTTGTGGAGAGCGGATGTGGACTGTTATCGATACCAGCCTACTACCATTAATAAAGACTTTTTGTGTGTAACATGGCTTACGACTGCATTATTAAAGCTAAATACACCACTGATAACAGTGATGAAGCTCTGTTATTACATATATATATATAGATATAGATGTATATATATATATCGCTTCTCATGATATTCAGGAAGAAATATCATGAGAAACAAATAAATATATTTTAGAACACAGTTTTCGCGAAAAGAAAGTTTAAAGCCAACTAGATACAACTCAGAAAATAATTACAACCATTAGCAAATAATTGCAAATGTCAATAAGTAATTACAAATTGCAATAAATAATTATGAATGCTATTATTATTAAGTATTTAAAAAGTCGTTGAAATTTAAATGTGACTGCTTAAATAGCATTTTAAATTTATAACACGATTATTAGTATCATTTCAGAAATGTATGTAAACTTTTTTTTTCTGAATACTCAACTATATATTTTTATTAAGACAATAAACAACTACATAAACTTGGTGGGCTAAATCATTATCACAGTAATAATTATCGTAAAAATCATTAAATCCCTCTAACTAAATAAATATTACTCCAAAAATTACGGTATAACATTTTAAGGGAAAATAATTTTACAATAAGGTAAAATAATTTAAGGTAAAATAATTTTAATAAACAGATTTAAGTGCAGGTACTTTATACTTTAAACGGTATAAAATAGGAAAACAATTAAAAAGTCATAATCATAAAAATCTTGCTAAATCCTTATTTTTTTATTTTTGACGGAAGCCTTCACATTTCGTAGTTTTATTTGACTAATTTGATTTATTTGATATCAAAAGGAAGGTATATCAGTTTCTAAGATTATAAAAATTTTTTATCGTACAATTTTGATATAATAATTGTATTAGAAAATTATTTAAGATTAAGTAGATTAAGAAAATTACTTAGGAATAGAACTCAAATATATAGAGGATTTTATAATACCATTGTTATAAACTACCATATAGCACACATGACATTATATGTGAAGGAAAAAAGTACGATTAATTTTAAATATGCTATAAGTTTATTAACATCTACATGAAAATATTCTAATAATAGTCCATTACAAAACCTTTGTTGTAGGGATTATTGTGAAATTTAATTATCTTCGTTTTGTAAAATAAATTAATCAAGTCTTAAATATTGTGTTATATTCACCAAGGAAGCCTTTATTTTTATTTTTTTAAGTTTCTTTTGATTAATTTAAAGTACTTTAAGTTATCAGCATCAAAAGGTAGATATATTAGAATCTTAGATTATATTTTTTACGAAAATATTTTGAATAAAATTATATAATAATGAAGAAAATCTTCTATGTATTTTTTGTACTCATGGAGTATTAAGCAAAAATTAAAAAAATAAGAAATTTGCTTTATTATTACCGTATCGAAAAACATACACCTCCATTTCTTAGCTTTTAACTCTATTGAAATCTTGCATCTAAACACTAAAAAATTGGGCAGCACTCACAAAGTAATAATCAGAAGAATCTTGCCAAATCTTTAATTGGTAATTTTTGAAACAGTTTTGCACGATACAATATAATAAAACATTACAGGTTTTATTCATTTCTATCTAACTTGATTAGATATTTCTTTTTCTGTAGAAAACTTTTGTTGTTCAACAAATACTAATTACGTGCCGAACATCCCTGCAAAAGAATTTTCAACCACCGCGGGCATTTTGCTCTAATCACATTTCAGGAATATATCTTGAGTAATTAAGATGACTTCATCAAGACATGTACATGGTTACAGTTAAGAAACCTTAAAGTTATAAGGCAATTATGAGATTAAAGTGTCCCAACTAATCTTTTCATCCAAGGTAATTAACGTGTTGGAGGATTTTCGGTTAAAGGTACTCTCTTTGTCTGAAATATTAAATTGAGTATCGCGGAGGACTGAAAACGGAAGCCTTTATCTTTTATAGTTTTATTTGACTAATTTTAATTATTTGACATTAAAAGGTAGATGTATCAACTTCTATGTTTATAAACACTTTTTTCATCAAAACATTTTATTTTAAACATTGTTTATCGATAAAAAATTATATGAAAATATATTTCAAATATAGAGAGGGTTTTACATTATAAATGTTATAAACCTTCTTATAGCTCTCATGGTATTATACACTACCGAACAATAATTGAAGAGACACTTTCGGTTTTTGAAATTTTGATAAATTTCTTAAGAAATACTTAAAGGATTATTTGTAACTTCAGAGATGTGTAGTTCACTACTTAGCAACAAGATTTAAAGCTTTCAGAGGTTTAGAAGACCTACAATAAATTACGAAAGAAAACAAGTAATTTTCAACACGCTATGCCAGAAAATCAATCAATGAATTTGTCACTTGTACTGATTACTTTAGTTGTTATTTTTAATAGCTGCATAAGGTTTCATAAATCTAGATTACATATTTATGGATATATAGACATTTTTATGAAAATTTTTTTTATCTTACTTTTTTTTAGTATATATTCATTTAATATTCAATGGAATATAATAAACTTTTTGGAGAAATTTAATATTAATTACGAAATTTTGCATATGGCAACTGGCAACAATAGGATTTACTACGTATTTGGCTGGTCTCTTCCATTTTTGTAGAGTAGTGTACATGAAACAAAAAAAAATTAAAATTGATTTAAAATAGGTTACAGATATATTAAAATATATAAAAATTATTACTGTAATAGTCCATTAGAAACAATTATAAAATTTAATATCGTCAATAATAATTAATAAGTCTGAAATATTGTGTTAGACTAACTAAAAAAGCCTTTCTTTTTTAATTTGTTTTAATTAATTTATATAATTTTTGGTTATAAGCATCAGAAGGTAAATATATAAGATTCTTAGATTTTATACATTTCTTATTAGAATATTTTGTTGAAATAATAGATACTCTTTTTAGAAAAGCAAATAAATGAATAACTTACACACTAATCGGATTTTATATAA